>JAYKKI010000024.1:25050000-25650000 GCA_039881145.1 Druceiella hillmani | reverse complement strand
AAAATGTTTAAAACTTTTCTTTAAAGCCCAAATTTTAAAAAGTAGGCTTTTCTGCAAAATAAAAATAATTCGTCGATAGATTAAAAAACTAAAATGGAAATTCAAGCTTTAGAAGGCTTTCTTGTGATTATCTTTTCAAAATCAATAAACGATTTCAAAAAATTGGATGATCCCTTTATTTTCTCTTCCATTGTATTATTTATTATTGTATTATATTATTTTAAATAAATATTAAAAATTATTTATAGTAAAGAGTTACATAGAAATATAATTCGTACTTGTACTAATACAGTAGATGTGTAAACAAAAGTAATGGAGGTTTATTATTTTTTATGTCAAATAAGTATACCTATATTACCAAAAATTCATAAAAGACACGTGTTAACAGCACCAGAAATTCTAAAGAAATATTTTATAATTGCACAAAGCCGATAAAGTGGTTTTTTCTACATAATTATCATTCTATATTTTTGTTGATTCTTGCGTAAGCATGTCTCAGTCATACTTTTAACGCATATTTATTTTATTAAAACCAGTTCAGTCGTTCAACAGATACAAAGCGTTCGTAATTTTTCCATAATTAGCTGTTATAGTCGAGCGCTAAGATATTGCCGGCTAATATTGTATTCTAAGAAAATCATCTTTATATTATTGTCGGTCGATGTGTCCAAAATGACCACGATCCATGCGGGGCCACATTTACCCTTCTTATCCGGCTGTGGTCTTTCCATTAATTGTGATGCGTACCTATATTAGATTTATGCGCGAAAGCTAAACTTCTAGTAAGCTTCAAATGCAACAAAAAAGTAATCTTGTATCAAAATAAATTTAATTAATAGCATACTAAAGCAATAAAAATCAAATCATAACATAAATTCAAACTCACTATTGTGTAATAACCAATGGTTGTGAAAGCGCCGTCGGTTTCGGAAAGACTGATTTTTAGTTAGCAATCAATTTAATTTTTTTCCGTGAATTACATTTGCGATTTGTCGGTGGAACATCAAGAGGTTTAGGAAAGAATTATATCAACACTAAAATTAATAACAGAAACAACAATCATATTGCCGACTACTTAATATGAAGTATAGCGACAAGAACATGTACCCTAAAAATAAGTTAAAACGATGTAAAGTTTCAAGTTTGGTTTAACATTATAAATAAAAATTAATGGAAAAATTTATATTATCACAAGAACAAGGAACAATTATCTTTTTGTATTAGAATTTTAAGTTTTCAGTGATAAAACTAAATTACGTAAAAAACTATATGAAATTTGACTGGTTGGGCAATATTTTCGTGATCCGATCCTCCTTCTGTCTATCTATTTGAAGAACCGCACTTCACAAAACGGTGATTTGTTATTATTTAAAAGAAAATGTATAATAAACAATGTAATTAACAGTTGTTAATACAGCTCATATGCGATTGACTAACAATTTTTTTGTAAACATTATTATTTTTTAATTTTTGCGGCGAATCACGAAATACAGTTTTGGTACGTATCAATACATTTAATACATCCTCCATTTTGCCTACATTAATTAAATATAAGATCAACGCCCAGCCCAGGCCGCTGGTTATAGAAACGTGAAACTAAGAAGATTCTAGGTACAAAAGCTTATTAAATAATAATTTATAATCCGGAAAGGGGCCAAAAATGGAGGTAGAAATTTAAAAAAATATTTTATATATATCATGGCAACTGTAAACTTAAGACACTTTGAAACTGGCAGTTAAATATTCTACATATTGTCAACAAGTGTTCTAGTTCAAAATTAGTTTACTTTAAAATAAACCTGTTTATTTTTGCACAGAGGAGTTGTTAACTGCTATACCGGCGTCTGTCACTCAGAAAATACCTCCCATATATGAAATAAGAGTTGTAGACGTTAGCTCTAGAGAAGTTGTACATGCTCTCACCTGAATATTTTCGTTAGTGAATGAAAACGGAGTGATTATTTCGGCAATAAAACCGCCGATACCAAAGACTGCACTGCAAACCAAACAAAAAAAGACAAGCAACACACTTTATATTACACTCTATATAAAACACTAAAATGTCAACAATATGTAGCAACATACACTAAAATCTCATGATGCTCAAATATAACTAAACAATAACTAAACTATTAAATGGATGTTCCAAATTCAAAATAACAAAACATTTTTAAACTTGGCAAACAATCGCCGAACAAAGGCAACGTCAAACAACAGGCGCGCATCTATTGTTTCTGTATTACCATAGTAATTATACTTTTCTAGAATATCATAGTTATAAAACTAATCCTCCTCATAAGACAAAGATTCGATTGCAAGTTTTTGTAAGACATAATATTTAAAAAAAATATTATTTACAATTTATTACAATAACTTTCCATATCTAAAATTTATTTAGAAATAACTTTTCCCATTGAGAACATATTAATTTTCTTAATTAAACGATTCACAGAATTTTTTTCATCAACATCGAAAAAAATCCGATTAAAATATTTGATTTATCCAATAGAATATTTAAAATGAATCCAATATTTTGCCTCTTACTATTTTCATGTTTCACTTTTTCTTGGATAAAAATTTATCTTTTCCTGTAACATCGCGTAATTTAAAAATAATTGTAATTTAAAGATATTAATATGGAAAATAAATGTATGACTGGAAATACTGATTTGTTACAGGGACACTTAATTAAAGTTTCCTAATCTGAAATTGACAAAATCAATTATTTTTAAATTATTCATTAATTTCTCATACATTAAATAAATGTTATTCGTGCTTTTTACGAAAACAAACGCATTGGTTTTAATTTATCGTTCTATAGGGACTAAGAATGTATATGGAAAGAAATTAATAAAGTTAGAAGAATTTATTGAACAAGAAAATTATCAAAATTGAATTGAATGTCAAAACCATTACTATCTTAAAGCATAAAAAATTAAAATATCTGGAACCGACATAAAATGATTTTTTACCTTGCAACAGAATTAGTAAATACGTTGACTAGAAAAGAACGTCCATGAGCATTATTTTCAACAAAACATTTTTCTCCTACACTTTTATTATTTAACTTTTATTTTTATATTGTATGTATAACAGTTCACTATTCGATTATTTTTTATATTTATGATATTTAAAAAAACGTTAAATTACTTTTGCAAGTCAACACAGGTCTTTGGATTTCTGAGGTCACTTTGTTGTTCCAAGCTTTCCCAGTGCACATTACTTGAAAAGAAAAAAAAATAATTGTCAAAATCACATCATTTACTAAAGTCAAAATATTTCAATGTTTTCAAAAAGAAATTTTTAAAATGTGGTCGGTAATATTTATTTTATTATGTGTATTATGTGCTATTTTCTAAGATTGCATCGAAAAATGAATATAATTAAAATAGTAATTATCTATTACGTTAATTAATTGGTTGGTAAGGTGAAAAATGTCCAGTTGAACTATTAGTAGTTTGGAAAATTTGTACTACAATCAATACTTATTGCCCTTATCACGAATGAATCACCTCGTGTGTAATCGACGTGGTCATCTTTATCGATTAAATGGTAAATCGCCCAGGAATATATTATTATCAATTTTATTATCGTTACTAAAAAAATATAAATGGGTAATATTGCTTGAGGAAAACGTTACGAACATTTCATTGCACTGTAATGCAGTCACCGAATGACAAACTGATTATTCAACTTCGTCTGCACCAGAGAATGCTGTTTTTGTTTATTTTGGTAATATGGGAAAGTTTTCGTTTTTTTATGATGAAAAAGTCGATACAAAAAGGTTTCATTAGAATAATATATTATTGTTTGTATTGAGAAAAATTGGTCAAAAAGTAATATTTTACTTAGTACGTTCACCTAATTAACTATTATTTTGTTACGCTAATGTGTGCCTGTAATAGATTAGTTACTGACTATTAATAATGAAATTGAATTTGTGAAATAATTATTAACTGCATCAATTTTCCACTATCTCTCTAAGAATTAAATTTTGTATATTATTTTTAAATTTAATGCATTTTTATATTTTTTATACAAACCATGTTGCTAATGTTGCATTATACATGTGAGTAACAATATGATATTCATATCATTTTATTTATTAAATACACAAACTTATTTAACAAAACTGGTTGTTTTTGTTGATTCTAATCGAAATTTGAAGAAATATAACTTTAATATTTTTAAGGACCTTTAATATTTTTACCTAACTAAATTTGACACAGTTTTACCTATCTCATTTCTTCATGAGATAATGTAATTACAAAGTTAATAATGTAAAGTAAAATTCCAAATTCCGACTATTTAAGACCTATCATTATATATTAAATTGTACTAGACCTCTGGTAGATGAAATAATAAATCGTAATGTTTTTTTGTAGAAATCATAATGTTTGTTTGTATTCAAGGAATGTTTTTTATACTTAGTATTTAAATTAAATGAATACCTACTCTTTTACTGTTGCGACCACTGATGTAACTATTAATGATTTGTTTGTATTTCAATTAAAAGTTTTAATTTTTGTATTTTATAATGAAGTCCATAATTCATTGACACATATGTGTAGGACAGAAAGCAATGTAAGCATTTATTCAATAAAATTAACAATTCAGACAGTTTTCTTCGCTGGATGTATTCAGATCTAGATACATTAATTATCTTTATTGTTTAATTCTCTTAAATTACTCATTTCAGGAATATTGTAGATTCCTCGGCTATTCGTTAATGTTGGAGTATTAATCTTACATATAATATCTTCAAATACTACAAGTCGCACACATTGTCGCAGTCTGGCCACTTCCAATATTTGAACTCATTGTCATTGTTTTACTTTTTCAGTATCGTTGTTTACCTTTAATATTTTTCCTGGGAAGACCTCTGCTTCGTAACGAATTATGATAAATTCACTCTGGAGATAACTGACAAGATTCTCTTGTTTATTCACTTTCTTGTTTTTGTTCATAATGAGAGTATCGTTTTCTTGATTTTTAGATTTGTTTGATGTATATCGGATTCATTATTAGGTTTTGCCTTGGGCATTTTTTTGTTTTCACCCCTCTTTTTTATGCATCAAATTTTTTTTCTTCTTAATTGCAATCAAAGAACTTCTTTTTTGGCACCGAATATGTCGTGGTAGTTACTTTTCTCTTCCTTATATTTTCTTCAGAGCAAGCAAGAGCATTTTCGTAAGGAGTTGGATATTCTGATTTTTATTAAATCATTCATCAAATCTATATTATTTTTATCAAAAGTTAGTAGACTACAATCACGAAACAAGTTATACACAATTCCTGGAGTCACAGCTGCAGTAATTGATTGTTCAAGAATGTCTTCTAAATCTTCACAACTTAACTTCTGTCCACAGTTTCTTATTCACCAGTCATTAACATATTATTCACCAAACATTTTTAATGGATGAAACACACCAATGTCAACAGTTTGCAGCCAATGAATAACATTAGGATAAAAAACAGTTAACATTATACCTTTTTCTTTACAAAATTCTGTTATTTGTAAATTTATGTGTGAAGAATGGCCAACGATGAAAAATGTTACTGGAAGGCGAATTTTAATTTTTTCCAACCAGAGGTAAAACGTTTGTTACATATTCGTAAAAAGCTGCACGTAGTTTATCATCTGATGTTCCTGTTGCACAATTCTTAAGGTAATCAGTATGAATGGAGGAGGGTATCTTTCTTTGTAAGGATACAAAATTGAATGAGGGGGCATTCTTCCTTGAACTCTGATTGTAATCAATACAGTCAAATATATTTTTCCATCGTTACAAGTTCTACAATAAGTGCATTGTTATATTTATTTAGTTATTTTCTCGTTAACACAAACTGTGATGGACAACTAAAAGCCACTCTTGTCTCTAACAAAATTCTTGGCGGACCAAGCACTAAATCTAATAAGTTGTTCTCCGTTAGGTAAGAACAATCACGGCCCAAATAATTTTGAATTTTTTTTCAGTTACAGTGGCTGAAATGTTCCACCCTTAGTATATTTATTATTTAATCTGTCAATAAGTGTGGTTATTATAAGCTTTTGAAGCTTTTGTGACAGACATTAATTCAGTTTTACAGTTTCATTTAATCTCTTTTGTTGATCCATTACTAGATAACATGAAATGAGAAATAAGGCTTTATAAATACATATTCGAGGTAATTTAAAAATAAATTAATTTAAAAGAAGTAGCACTCGGTCGGAATTAAGAAAATTTTTAGAATTGTTGGACCTAATAACCGACCACTTTTAAATTTTTTGTATAACTTACTTTTATTGAAAGAAGTTCACTTTGAAATAAGTCTATTACGTATACCATTTACTAAATAGAGCATAATAACCACAGTTCTTTCTTGTGTCAAATATCGTTTAAATAGTAAATTTTTATTAAAGAAAATTAAAGCTGCTCAAATAATTAACTAATTTAAGGAGACAGGTTAATAACAAATTGTGGTTTTTAATTAACATGTATGTGCGAATTACCCATAAAATGATTACCGGTCGTTTTTTGAACTTTATTAATTTTGCATAATTCTTATTCCCGACCACAACTCTTATTCCCGACCACATGGTGTTATAAACTTTTGTTTTAACTGTGCGACTGTGTGTCTGTGTGACTGTGTGACATTGTAACTGTGTGTCTGAGTGACTGTGTGTCTGTGTGACTGTATCTGTGTGACTGTGTGTAAGTGTGACTGTGTGTCTGTGTGACTGTGTGTCTGTGTGACTGTGTGTCTGTTTGACTGTGTCTGTGTGACTGTGTGTCAGTGTGTCTGCATGACTGTGTGAGTCTGTAACTGTGTGTCTGTGTGACTGTGTGTCTGTGTGACTTTGTGTCTGTGTGACTGTGTGTCTGTGTGTTTGTGTGACTGTGTGACTGTGTGTCTGTGTCACTGTGTGTCTGTGTGACTGTCTGTTTTACTATGTCTGTGTGACTGTGTGTCTGTGTGTTTATGTGACTGTGTGTCTGAGTCACTGTGTGTCTGTGTCACTGTGTGTCTGTGTCACTGTGTGTCTGTGTCACTGTGTGTCTGTGTCACTGTGTGTCTGTGTGACTGTGTGTCTGTTTTACTATGTCTACGTGACTCGGTAAATGTGTGTCTGTATGACTGTCTGTCTGTGTGACTCTATGACTCTGTGAATGTGTGTCTGTGTGACTGTGTGTCTGTGTGATTGTGTGACTGTGTTACAGTGTCTGTGTGACTCTGTGTCTGTGTGGCAGTGTGTCTGTGCGTCTGTGCAACTGTGTGTTTGTGCGACTGTCTGTCGTTGTGTATGTGTGACTGTATCTATGTGACTGTGTGTTTGTGTAACTGTGTGGCTGTATGACTGTGTGACTGTATGAATTTGTGTCTGTGTGTTTGTTTGACTCTGTGACTGTGTGTCTATTTAACTGTGACTGTGTGTCTATGATGTGTCTGTGTGACTGTGTGTCTGTGATGTGGCTGTGTGACTGTGTGTCTGTGTGTCTGTGTCATTTTGTGTCTGCGTCACTGTGTGTCTGTGTGACTGTGTGTCTATGTGTCTGTGTGACTGTGTCTGTGTGACTGTGTCTGTGTGACTGTGTCTGTGTGACTGTGTGTCTGTGTGACTGTGTGTCTATGTGTCTGTGTGACTGTGTCTGTGTGACTGTGTGTGTGTGACCGTATGTCTGCGTGAATGTGCACTATGTGACTGTGTGTATGTGTGACTGTGTGTCTGTGTGACTGCGTGTCTGTGTGTCTGTGTGCCTGTGTCACTGTGTGTCTGTGTGTCTGTATGACTGTGCGTCTGTGTGACTGTGCGACTCTGTGACTGTGCATCTGTGTCACTGTATGTCTGTGTGATGGCGTGTCTGTGTGACTCTGTGACTGTGTGACTGTGGCTGTGTGACTGTTTGTCTATGTGACTGTTTGTCTGTGTGACTGTGTGTCAGTGTGACTGTGTGTCTATTTGACTTAGACTGTGTGTCTGTGCGACTGTATGTCGGTGTGTCTGTGTGACTGTGTCTATATAACTGTGACTGTGTCTATGTGACTGTGTGACTGTGTGTCCGTGTGACTGTGTGACTGTGTGTCTGTTTTACTATGTCTGGGTGACTCGGTAAATGTGTGTCTGTATGACTGTCTGTCTGTGTGACTGTATGACTCTGTGAATGTGTGTCTGTGTGACTGTGTGTCTGTGTGACTCTATGACTGTGTTACAGTGTCTGTGTGACTGTGTGGCAGTGTGTCTGTGCGTCTGTGTAACTGTGTGTTTGTGCGACTGTCTGTATTTGTGTAACTGTGTGGCTGTATGACTGTGTGACTGTATGAATTTGTGTCTGTGTGTTTGTTTGACTCTGTGACTGTGTGGCTGTATGACTGTGTGACTGTATGAATTTGTGTCTGTGTGTTTGTTTGACTCTGTGACTGTGTGTCTATTTAACTGTGACTGTGTGTCTGTGATGTGGCTGTGTGACTATGTGTCTGTGATGTGACTGTGTGTCTGTGTGACTGTGTGTCTGCATGACTGTGTGTCTGTATGACTGTGCCTGTGTGACTGTTTGTCTGTGTGACTGTTTGTCTGCGTGACTGTGTGTCTGTGTGACTGTGTGTCTATTTGACTTAGACTGTGTGTCTATGAGACTGTGTGTCTGTGCGACTGTATGTCGGTGTGTCTGTGTGACTGTGTCTATATAACTGTGACTGTGTATGTGACTGTATGTCTGTGTGACTGTGTGTCCGTGTGACTGTGTGTCCGTGTGACTGTGTATCAGTGTCACTGTATGTCTGTGTGACTGTGTGTCTGTTTTACTATGTCTGTGTGACTCTGTAACTGTGTGTCTGTATGACTATGTGTCTGTGTGACTCTGTGAATGTGTGTCTGTGTGACTGTGTGACAGTGCCTGTGTGACTGTGTGACAGTGCCTGTGTGACTGTGTGTCTGACTGTGCGTCTGTGTGACTGTGTGTCTGTGAGACTGTCTGTCGGTGTGTCTGTATGACTGTGTCTATGTGACTGTCACTGTGTGTCTGTGATGTGGCTGTGTCTGTGTGATTGTGTGTCTGTGTGACTGTGTGTCTGTGTGTCTATTTGACTGTAACTGGGTGTCTGTGTGACTGTGTGTCTGTGTGACTGTGTGTCTGCATGACTGTGTGTCTGTATGTCTGTGTGACTGCGTGTCTGTTTGACTGTGTGCCTGTGTCACTGTGTGTCTGTGTGTGTGTCTGACTGTGTGTCTGTGTGGCTGTTTGTCTGTGCGTCTGTGTAACTGTGTGTTTGTGCGACTGTCTGTCGGTGTGTATGTGTGACTGTATCTATGTGACTGTGTGTTTGTGTAACTGTGTGACGGTATGACTGTGTGACTGTATGAATTTGTGTCTGTGTGTTTGTTTGACTCTGTGACTGCTTCTGTGTGTCTATTTAACTGTGACTGTGTGTCTGTGATGTGGCTGTGTGACTGTGTGTCTGAGTGACTGTGTGTCTGAGAGACTGTGTGTCTGTGTGTCTCTTTAACTGTGACTGTGTGTCTGTGTGACTGTGTGACTGTGACTGTGTATCTGTGTGACTGTGTGTCTATTTGACTGTGTGTCTATTTGACTGTGTGTCTGTGTCACTGTGTATCTTTATTGACTGTGTGTCTGTGTGACTGTGTCTGTATGATTGTGTGACTCTATAACTGTGTGACTGTCTCTCTGTGTCACTGTGTGTCTGTGTGACTGTGTGTCTGTGAATCTGTGTCTGTGTCACTACGTGTCTGTGTGTCTGTGTGACTGTGTCTGTGTGACTGTGACTGTGTATGTGTGACTGTGTGTCTGTGTGATCGTGTTTCTATGTGACTGTATGTCTCTTTGACTGTGTGACCGTGTGTCTGTGTGACTGTGTGTCTGCGTGTCGGTGAGTCTGTGTGACTGTGTGTATGTGATTGTGTCTGTGTGACTATGGGACTGTGTGTCTGTGTGACTGTGTGTCTGCGTTACTGTGTGTCTGCGTGACTGTGTGTCTGTGTCACTGTGTGTATGTTTGACTGTGTCTGTGTGAATGTGTGACTTTGTAACTGTGTGACTATAGGTCGGTGTCACTGTGTCTCTGTGTGACTGCGTGTTTGTTTGACTGTGCCTGTATGACTGTGTCTCTGTGACCGTGTGTCTATGTGACTGTGTGACTGTTGCTGTATGACTGTGCGTCTGTGTGACTGTGTGTCTATTTGACTGTGACTCTGTGTCTGTATGACTGTGGCTGTGGGACTGTGGCTGTGTGACTGTGTGTCTGTGTGTCTGTGTGACTGTGTGTCTGTGTGACTGTAACTGTGTGACTGTATGTCGGTGTCACTGTGTCTCTGTGTGACTTCGTGTTTGTTTGACTGTGTTTGTGTGACCGTGTCTCTGTAATCGTGTGTCTATGTGACTGTGTGTCTGTGTGCCTGTGTGACTGTGGCTGTGCGACTGTGTATCTGTGTGACTATGTGTTTATTTGACTGTGACTGTGTGTCTGTGTCACTGTGTATCTTTATTGTCTGTGTGACAGTGTCTGTATGACTGTGTGACTGTCTGTCTGTGTCACTGTGTGACTCTATAACTGTGTGACTGTCTGTCTGTGTCACTGTGTGTCTGTGTGACTGTGTGTCTGTGAATATGTGTCTGTGTCACTGCGTGTCTGTGTGACTGTGTGTCTGTGAATATGTGTCTGTGTCACTGCGTGTCTGTGTGACTGTGTGTCTGTGTGACTGTATCTGTTGACCTTGTCTATGTGACTGTGTGTCTCTTTGACTGTAACTGTGTATCTGTGTGACCGTGTGTCTGTGTGACTGTGTGTCTATGTATTGGTGAGTCTGTGTGTATGCGATTGTGGCTTTGTGACTATGTGACTATGTGACTGTGTGTCTGTGTGGCTGTGTGTCTGTGTGACTGTGTGTCTGCGTGACTGTATGTCTGTGTGACTATGTGACTGTGTGATTGTGTGTCTGTGTAACTGTGTGTCTGTGTGACTCTATCTATGTGACTGTGTGTCTGTGACTCTGTGTCTGTGTGTCTGTATGACTGTGGCTGTGTGACTGTGTGTCTGTGTGACTCTATCTATGTGACTGTGTGTCTGTGATTCTGTATCTGTATCACTGTGTGTCTGTGTGACTGTGTGTCTATGTGTCTGTGTGTCTGTATGACTGTGTGGCTGTGTGAATGTGTGTCTGTGTGACTGTGTGACTGTGTGACTGTATGTCTGTGTGACTCTATCTATGTGACTGTGTGTCTGTGTGACTGTGTGTCTGTGTGACTGTGTCTGTGACTCTGTGTCTGTGTCACTGTGTGACTGTGTGGCTGTGTGACTGTGTGGCTGTGTGTCTGTGTGACTGTGTGTCTGTGTGACTGTGTCTGTGACTCTGTGTCTGTGTCACTGTGTGACTGTGTGGCTGTGTGACTGTGTGACTGTGTGTCTGTGTGTTTGCGTGACTGTGTGTCTGTGTCACTGTGTGTCTGTTTGACTGTGTCTGTGTGACTGTAACTGTGTGACTGTAACTGTGTGACTGTATGTCGGTGTCGCTGTATCTCTGTGTGACTGCGTGTTTGTGTGACTGTGTCTGTGTGACTGTGTCTCTGTGACCGTGTGTCCATGTGACTGTGTGACTGTGTCTGTGTGACTGTGTGACTTTGTAACTGTGTCACTGTATATCGGTGTCACTGTGTCTCGGTGTGACTGCGTGTCTGTTTGACTGTGTCTGTGTGACTGTGTCTCTGTGTGTCTGTTTGTCTGTGTGTGTGAATGTTACTGTGTGACTCTGTAATTGTGTGTCTGTGTGACTGGCTGTGTGACTGTGTGTCTGTGTGACTCTATCTATGTGACTGTGTGTCTGTGTGACTGTGTGTCTGTGACTCTGTATCTGTATCACTGTGTGTCTGTGTCACTGTGTGTCTGTGTGTCTGTATGACTGTGACTGTGTGTCTGTGTGACTGTGTGGCTGTGTGAATGTGTGTCTGTGTGACTGTGTGTCTGTGTGACTGTGTGACTGTGTGACTGTATGTCTGTGTGACTCTATCTATGTGACTGTGTCTGTGACTCTGTCTCTGTGTCACTGTGTGACTGTGTGTCTGTATGACTGTGGCTGTGTGTCTGTGTGACTGTGTGTCTGTGCGACTGTCTGTCGGTTTGTCTGTGTGACTGTGTCTATGTGATTGTGTCAGTGTGACTGTGTGGCTGTGTGACTGTGTGTCTGTGTGTTTGCGTGACTGTGTGTCTGTGTCACTGTGTGTCTGTTTGACGGTGTCTGTGTGACTGTAACTGTGTGACTGTATGTCGGTGTCGCTGTGTCTCTGTGTGACTGCGTGTTTGTGTGACTGTGTCTCTGTGACCGTGTGTCCATGTGACTGTGTGACTGTGTCTGTGTGACTGTGTGACTTTGTAACTGTGTCACTGTATATCGGTGTCACTGTGTCTCGGTGTGACTGCGTGTCTGTTTGACTGTGTCTGTGTGACTGTGTCTCTGTGTGTCTGTTTGTCTGTGTGTCTATGTTACTGTGTGACTCTGTAATTGTGTGTCTGTGTGCCTGTGTGACTGTGGCTGTGTGACTGTGTATCTGTGTGATTGTGTGTCTATTTGACTGTGACTGTGTGCCTGTGTCACTGTGTCTTTATTGACTGTGTGTCTGTGTGACTCTATAACTGTGTGACTGTCTGTCTGTGTCACTGTGTGTCTGTGTGACTCTGTGTTTGTGAATCTGTGTCTGTGTCACTGTGTGACTGTGTATATGTGATTGTGTCAGTGTGACTGTGTGTCTGTGTGACTGTGTGTCTGTGTGACTGTGTGTCTGTGTGACTGTGTGTCTGCGTGACTGTGTGTCTGTGTCACTATGTGTCTGTTTGACTGTGTCTGTGTGACTAACTGTGTGACTGTATGTCGGTGTCACTGTGTGACTGTGTGTCTGTATGACTGTGGCTGTGTGTCTGTATGACTGTGTGTCTGTGTGACTATCTATGTGACTGTGTGTCCGTGGGACTGTGTGTCTGTGTGCCTGTGTGACTGTGTGTCTGTGTGTCTGTATGACTGTGGCTGTATGACTGTGTGTCTCTATGACTGTGTGTCTGTGTGACTGTGTCTGTGTGACTTTGTGTCTGTGTGACTGTGTGTCTGTGTGACTCTATCTATGTGACTGTGTGTCTGTGTGACTATGTGACTGTGTGACTGTGTGTGTGTCTGTGTGACCGTGTGTCTGTGCGACTGTCTGTCATTGTGTCTGTGTGACTGTGTCTATGTGATTGTGTCAGTGTGACTATGTGTCTGTGTGACTGTGTGTCTGTGTGACTGTGTGTCTGTTTGACTCTATCTATGTGACTGTGTGACTGTGTGACTGTAACTGTGTGACTGTATGTCTCTGCGTGTGTCTATGTGACTGTGTGTCTGTGTGCCTGTGTGACTGTGGCTGTGTGACTGTGTATCTGTGTGACTATGTGTCTATTTGACTGTGACTTTGTGTCTGTGTCACTGTGTGACTGTGTCTGTATGACTATGTAACTCTATAACTGTGTGATTGTCTGTCTGTGTCACTGTGAGTCTGTGTTACTGTGTGACTGTGTCTGTGTGACTGTGTCTATTTGACTGTGATTGTCTGTCTGTGTCACTGTGAGTCTGTGTTACTGTGTGACTGTGTCTGTGTGACTGTGTCTATTTGACTGTGACTGTGTGTCTGTGTGACCGTGTGTCTGTGTGTCTGTATGACTGTGGCTGTGTGAATGTGTGTCTGTGTGACTGTGTGGCTGTGTGACTGTGTGTCTGTGTGACTGTATGTCTGTGTGACTCTATCTATGTGACTGTGTGTCTGTGTGACTGTGTGACTGTGTGTCTGTGACTCTGTGTCTGTGTCACTGTGTGTCTGTATGACTGTGGCTGTGTGACTGTGTGTCTGTGTGACTGTGTGTCTGTGTGACTGTGTGTCTATTTGACTGTGTCTGTGTGACCGTGTGTCTGTGTGACTGTGTGTCTGTATGACTGTGACTGTGTGTCTGTGTGACTGTGTGGCTGTGTGTCTGTGTGACTGTGTGGCTGTGTGTCTATGTAACTGTGTGTCTGTGTGACTGTGTGTCTGTGTGACTGTATGACTGTGTGTCTGTGTGACTGTGTGTCTGTGTGACTGTGTGTCTGTGTGACTCTATGTGACTGTGTGTACGTGACTCTGTGTCTGTGTCACTGTGTGTCTGTGAGACTGTGTGTCTGTGTGTATGACTGTGACTGTGTGTCTGTGTGACTATGTGGCTGTGTGAATGTGTGTCTGTGTGACTGTGTGGCTGTGTGACTGTGTGTCTGTGTGACTGTATGTCTGTGTGACTCTATCTATGTGACTGTGTGTCTGTGTGACTGTGTGTCTGTGACTCTTTGTCTGTGTCACTGTGTGTCTGTATGACTGTGGCTGTGTGACTGTGTGTCTGTGTGACTGTGTGTCTGTGTGTCAATTTGATTGTGATCGTGTGTCTGTGTGACTGTGTGTCTGTGTGACCGTGTGTCTGTGTGACCGTGTGTCTGTGCGACTGTCTGTCGGTGTGTCTGTGTGAATGTGTCTATGTGATTGTGTCAGTATGACTGTGTGGCTGTGTGACTGTGTGACTGTGTGTCTGCGTGACTGTGTGTCTGTGTCACTGTGTGTCTGTGTGTCTGTGTGACTGTGTGACTGTAACTGTGTGACTGTATGTCGGTGTCGCTGTGTCTCTGTGTGACTGCGTGTTTGTTTGACTGTGTCTGTGTGACTGTGTCTTTGTGACCGTGTGTCCATGTGACTGTGTCTGTGTGACTGTGTGACTTTGTAACTGTGTGACTGTATGTCGGTGTCACTGTGTCTCTGTGTGACTGCGTGTCTGTTTGACAGCCAGCAAAATGTTTCATTGGTATTATTTTCTATTATAATTATTTGATTCTTATTTTTTTTCTATTGATAATTTATCATTAGACCTATACAATCTAAACCAGCCTGTAGCCACAAAACATAATTACTCAGCAGTAACTTGCTGCTTAACATTTTTAACGTCACAATACGAGGTATGTAACGTTCTTAATTAAAAATTATCATTCATATCGATTAATAAATGTACGAAATTTAAGATAATATACACCAAAAATACGGTCGAATTAAAAACCGTCTCCTTTGGGAAGTTCGATAAAAACAAACAAATCAATATTACTTGGTAATTAAGTGTTGAACAAAAGATAGAAACCTGCTGCTTCTGTGACAAGCGACGCGATAATGTGGCCACTGCTCACTCAATAACTCCCGCTCTAAACCAGATATAAACCCACTTGTACTTAAGGACTAAAGATTTTGAGTTAATTCTTTTTGCATGGTTTTGTTAACTCTGAGTATTTACTAGGGTGTGTCAATTTTAAATTGAGTAGATTAGTTGACTAATGTAAGAGGAAACATTTATTTAACTATTGTGGCACATTCATAGAGAATCTGACAGTAGTATGTGGCAAAATAAATTTTTTCTTGCAAATTGCCCCTACTTCTAAATATATATCTAATATGTTTACACAAATTATTCTGTTACTTTTATTTATTCAATGAAAATATGGATATTCTAAATATTATACCACTGGATATAAACTGTTGAAATTTTATTTGTAAAATATTAAGGTTCAAACCGATTTTAATTAAACACACAGTCACACAGACACACAGTCACACAGCCACTGTCATACAAACACACAGACACACAGTCACATAGACACACAGTGACACAGACACAGAGTCACAGTCACAAACTCGCACAGACACACAGTCACACAGACACACAGTCACACAGACATAGTCAAACAGACACACAGTCACACCAACACACAGACACACAGTCACATAGATAGAGTCACACAGACATATAGTCACACATACACACAGTCACAGTTAAATAGACACACAGTCACTCAGACACACAGTCACACAGCCACGTCATAGACACACAGTCACACAGACACATAGACACACAGTCACACAAACACACGGACACAAATTCATACAGTCACACAGTCATATATTCACACAGTCACACAAACACACAGTCACATAGATACAGTCATACAGACACACCGACAGACAGTCGCACAGACACACAGTTTTACAGACGCACAGACACACAGTCCCACAATCACACAGACACACAGTCACACAGACACACAGTCACACAGATACAGTCACACAGACACAATGTCACACAGAAACAGTCACATAGACACACAGTCACACAGTTACAAATCACACAGTTACACAGACAGACAGTCACACGGACACACAGAACACAGTCACACAGACACACAGTCACAAAGATACACAGTGACACAAACACACAGTCACAGTCAAATAGACACACAGACACACAGTCGCACAGCCACAGTCACACAGGCACACAGACACACAGTCACAGAGTCACACAGACACAGTCAAACAAACACGCAGTCACACAGAGACACAGTGACACCGACATACAGTCACACAGTTACAAAGTCACAGAGACACAGTCCCACAGACACACAGTCACATAGACACACGGTCACAGAGACACAGTTACACAGACACAGAGACGCGTCTTCAGAGACAGTACGGAAAGCACTAGCTGTCCGTAGTGCGCTTAGCCTGTAGACCGATGTGACTTTACGCCGGTTATCCTGATTGGCAAGGGCCAATGACCAGATAGGAACTCCATACATTAGTACTGATGTAACTACAGATGTCAGCAATAGTCTTCTGTTTTGCTTGGGCCTTCCAATGTTTGGCATTAACCGGCACTAGCTTCACACTGCAGGTATATAATGACTTTCTGGAAAGACTTTCAGACGACGTAAGAAATCACTATCCTGTGGTTATCGCAGGTGATTTTAATGCGTGGGCAACTGACTGGGGTAGTAAATGGAAAAACGCCAGAGGATTAGCACTCCTAGAAACTATGGCGTCCCTAGATGTTGTGCTACTCAACAGTGTAAACAAACCCACTTTTATAAAAGGACATGCAAGTTCTATCGTGGACCTAACTTTCGTAAGCATGAACTTGGCAAAAGGTAACAACTCTTGGAAAGTCTCAGAAATTTACACGGCTAGTGATCACCAAGCAATATATTGGGAAGTTTTGGACACGATACCTAGGGTGCTCATCAAGAGAAACAATACAATCGGATGGAAGACTAATGGCTTTGATCTCGAAACATTCCATATTGCTTTGGATGGTAAGCCCACAGATCAGGGATACGATGCTAACGGAAAAGCAACTGTTGTCATCAGAAAAATTGAGTCAGCTTGCGACGCCTCTATGCCACGGAAACGGTGTCCAAATAGACTTCCTCCAGTTTTTTGGTGGAATCACACAATAGCCACGCTTCGCAAAGAGTGCATCCAAGCAAAAAGGCTTACACAACGGGCGCGGAAGAAGGCTAACACCCACTACCACACAAAGATGGAAAGGTATAAAGAAGCACGCCGAATGCTCAAAAATGCTATTCGAGATAGTAAAAAGAAGTGCTGGAACGATCTTCTAGAGGAAGTTGAGAAAGACCCGTGGGGAAGGCCATATAAAACAGTCATGTTGCGGCTTAAGAGACAACCATCATGCTCACCAACTGACCCTGAATTGTTAAAATCTATAGTCACGGCACTATTCCCCCAACAAATAGAGCAAACCTACACGGTGCAGAAGGAAAAAGCTGACACAATACCTTCAATTACACATGAGGAACTCCTAGAAGCTTGTTCAAGAATAGGAAACACTAAAGCTCCTGATTTGGATGGTATCACAAACATTACATTAAAAGCTGCCATTAAAACAGCTCCAGACCTCTTCCTAGATATCTATAACACCTGTCTCCGAGAAGGTACCTTTCCAAGGTTAGTGCTTCTACAAAAAGAGAACAAACCAAAAGGGGAGCTATCTTCATACCGCCCATTATGCATGCTAGATATCGCTGGAAAAGTACTGGAGCGTATTATTGTCCACAGACAAATTGAAGCTGTTGTTGACCCGCAATTGGCCGACAACCAGTATGGTTTTCGAAAGGGCCGATCTACGCTAGATGCAATCGACTTGGTGGTCAATACTGCAAAGCGGGCAATCTCTGGAAACAGATGGAAAGGAGGCACAAAAAAGTATTGCCTGGTTGCAGCATTAGATGTTAAAAATGCCTTCAACTCAGCCAGATGGGATGTGATTATGAAAGCCATTGCCAAATTCCATGTACCTAACTACCTGCAGAACATAGTGGCGAGCTACTTCACAGATCGAGTCCTTAGGTACGATACTGATGCTGGGCCAAAAGTGAACAAAGTAACTGGAGGAGTACCTCAAGGATCAGTGCTGGGCCCCTTGCTTTGGAATATCATGTATGACACATTACTGAAACAAGCCTTTCCTGCAGAAGCACGTCTTGTCGCATTGGCGGATGATATCGCGGTGGTAATAGTCGCCAAACACGTAGAAGAAATTAACTGGGCTTTTGATCAAACCTACGCAGTCATAAAAAGCTGGATGGACCAAGTGGGATTCAAACTTGCATAGCATAAAACGGAAGCTGTCCTCATTACTAGCAGGAAGCAAATTGAGGGTTGGCCACCATACACTCACGACGCAACCGTACATTCGCTATCTTGGAGTAATGATAGACAATCGTCTTAGTTTCAAGAAACACGTAGAATGCACTGGAGCAAGGGCAAAGAAAGTGGTGGCTAATTTGGCACTGTGTGTCTGTGTCACTGTGTGTTTGTGTGACTGTGTGTCTGTGTGACTGTGTGTCTGCGTGACTGTGTGACTCTGTAACTGCGTGACTGTGTGTCTGTGACTGTGTGTCTGTGTGACTCTGTGTCTGTGTCACTGTGTGTCTGTGTGACTGTGTGTCTGTGTGTCTGTGTGACTGTGTGTCTGTATGACTGTCGCTGTGTGACTGTGTGTCTGTGTGACTGTGTGTCTGTGTGACTGTGTGACTGTGTGACTGTGTGTCTGTGTGACTGTGTGTCTGTGTGTCTGTGTGACTGTGTGTCTGTGTGACTGTGTGTCTGTGTGACTGTGTCTGTGTGACTGTGTGTCTGTGTGACTGTGTGTCTGTGTGACTGTGTGTCTATGTGACTGTGTGTCTATTTGACTGTGACTGTGTGACTGTGTGACCGTGTGTCTATGTGACTGTGTGTCTATTTGATTGTGACTGTGTATATGTGTAACCGTGTGTCTGTGTGACTGTGTGTATGTGTGTCTGTGTGACTGTGTGTCTGTGCGACCGTGTGTCTGTGTGACTGTGTGTTTGTGCGACTGTCTGTCGGTGTGTCTGTGTCTGTGTGACTGTGTGTCTATTTGACTGTGACTGTGTGTCTGTGTCGCTGTGTATCTGTGTGACTGTGTGTCTGTGTGACTGTGTGTCTATGTGACTGTGTGTCTATTTGACTGTGACGGTGTTTCTGTGTGACCGTGTGTCTATGTGACTGAGTGTCTATTTGACTGTGACTGTGCGTCTGTGTGACCGTGTGTCTGTGTGACTGTGTCTGTGCGACCGTGTGTCTGTGTGACTGTGTGTCTGTGCGACTGTCTGTCGATGTGTCTGTGTCTGTGTGACTGTGTGTCTATTTGACTGTGTGTCTGTGTCACTGTGTGTCTGTGTCACTGTGTATCTGTGTGACTGTATGTCTGTGTGTCTTTGTGACTGTGTGACTCTGTAACTGTGCGACTGTCTGTCTGTGTCACTGTGTGTCTGTGTGATTATGTGACTGTGTGTCTGTGTGACTGTGTGTCTGTGTATCTGTATGACTGTGTGACTGTGTGTCTGTGTGACTGTGTGTCTGTGTGACTGTGTGTCTGTGTGACTGTGTGTCTGTGTATATGTATGACTGTGTGACTGTGTGTCTGTGTGACTGTGTGTCTGTGTGACTGTGTGTCTGTATCACTGTGTGTATGTTTGACTGTGTCTGCGTGAATGTGTGTCTGTGTGACTGTGCGTCTATGTGTCTGTGTAACTGTGTGACTGTGTCACTGTGTGACTGTGTCTGTGTCACTGTGTGTCTGTGTGACTGTGTGTCTGTGTGACTGTGTGTCTGTGTGACTGTGTGACTCTGTAACTGTGTGACTGCGTGTCTGTGTGACTGTGTGTCTGTGTGACTGTGTGTCTGTGTGACTGTGTGACTCTGTAACTGTGTGACTGCGTGTCTGTGTGACTGCGTGTCTGTGTGACTGTGTGTCTGTGTGACTGTGTGTCTGTGCGATTGTCTGTCGGTGTGTCTGTGTCTGTGTGACTGTGTGTCTGTGTCACTGTGTGTCTGTGTCACTGTGTATCTGTGTGTCTGTGTGTCTTTGTGACTGTGTGACTCTGTAACTGTGCGACTGTCTGTCTGTGTCACTGTGTGTCTGTGTGACTATGTGTCTGTATGACTGTGTGTCTGTGACTCTGTGTCTGTGTCACTGTGTGTCTGTGTGATTATGTGACTGTGTGTCTGTGTGTCTGTGTGACTGTGTAACTGTATCTGTGTGACTGTGTGTCTGTGTGACAGTGTGTCTGTGTGACTGTGTGTTTGTGTGACTGTGTGTTTGTGTGACTGTGTCACTGTGTGACTGTGTCTGTGTCACTGTGTGCCTGTGTGATTGTGTGTCTGTGTGACTGTGTGTCTGTGTGACTGTGTGACTCTGTAACTGTGTGACTGTGTGTCTGTGTGACTGAGTGTCTGTGTGACTGCGTGTCTGTGTGACTGTGTGTCTGTGTGTCTGTGTGACTGTGTGTCTGTGTGACTGTGTGTTTGTGTGACCCTCTCTATGTGACTCTGTGACTATGTGTCTGTTTGACTATGTCTGTGTGACTGTGTGTCTGTGTGACTGTGTGTCTGCGTGACTGTGTGTCTGTTTGACTGTGTCTGTGTGTTTATGTGACTGTGTGTCTGTGTCTGTATGTCCATGTGACTGTGTGTCTGTGTAACTGTGTGACTTTGTAACTGTGTGACTGTGTGTCTATGTGACTGTTTCTGTGTGACAGTGTGTCTGTGTGACTGTGTCTGTGTGACTGTGTGTCTGTGTGTCTGTGTGACTGTGTGTCTGTGTGACTGTGTCACTGTGTGACTGTGTGTCTGTGTGTATGTGTGTCTGTGTGACTATGTGTTTGTGTGTCTGTGTGTCTGTGTGACTGTGTGACTTTGTAACTATGTGACTGTATATCTGTGTCACTGTGTCTCTGTGTGACTGCGTGTTTGTTTGACTGTGTCTGTGTGAATGTGTCTCTGTGACTGCGTGTCTGTGTGACTATGTGACTGTGTGTCTGTGTGGCTGTGTGTCTGTGTGACTGTGTGTCTGTTTGACTGTGTCTGCGTGACAAAGTGTCTGTGTCGCTGTGTCACTGTGTGTCTGTGTGACTGTGTGTGTTTGACTGTGACTGTGTGTCTGTGTGACTGTGTGACTGTGTGTCTATGTTACTGTGTGACTGTAACTGTGTGTCTGTGTGACTCTGTGACTGTGTGTCTGTGTGTCTGTGTGACTGTGACTGTGTGTCTGTGTGATTGGATGGCTGTGTGACTGTGTGTCTGTGTGACTGTGTGTCTGTGTCACTGTGTGTCTGCGTCACTGTGTGTCTGCGTCACTGTAAAATATATATATTAACTTAATATATTTATTATTTAATCTGACAATAAGTGTGGTTATTATAAACTTTTGAAGCCTTTGTGACAAATATTAATTCAGTTTTAACAGCTTCATTTAATCTCTTTTGTTGATCCATTACTAGATAACATGAAATGAGAAATAAGGCTTTATAAATACATATTCGAGGTAATATAAAAATAAATTAATTTGAAAGAACTAGCTTTCGGTCGGAATTAAGAAATTTTTTAGAATTGTTGGACCTAATAACCGACCACTTTTAAATTGTTTGTATAACTTACTTTTATTGAAAGAAGTTCACTTTGAAATAAGTATACTACGTATACCATTTACTAAATACAGCATAATAACCACAGTTCTTTCTTGTGTCGAATATCGTTTAAATAGTAAATTTTTATTTAAGAAAATTAAAGCTGCTCAAATAAATAACTAATTTAAGGAGACAGGTTAATAACAAATTGTGGTTTTTAATTAACATGTATGTGCGAATTACCCATAAAATGATCACCTGCCGTTTTTTGAACTTTACTAATTCTTATTCCCGACCACAACTCTTATTCCCGACCACATGGTGCTATAAACTTTGTTTTAACAATAAATTTATAAAACAAACACTATACTCATCGTAAATAGTTTATATTTTCGAAATGTGCTCTGTTTATGCAAAACTGTATTCTGACAGATCAATAAAGATGTGCTGTTGAGGTCATTCTCGTATCGGAAAATTTACCATATCTCCACTGTTTATTCACACCAGAACTTGAAGAATTGGTTTGTCTGAAAGTTTACATTTATATATATACACACACGCACGCACGCACGTTTGCTTGCACGCACACACGCATGCACGCAGGCACGCCCGCCCACCTGTTCTCACACACGCCCAAACGCCCGCCCGCCCGGCCGCCTTTGGAAACGTCGCAAGACACTCGGCAATTCACGAACTCAGGAAAGTACAGCACCATCATTAACAGAACAAATGTTTGATGTGTTGTTGCTCATTGCAGCATAAAGGAAATTCGAAATTACTTCTCACTGTATAACAAAAAAAATAGAAAACCGAGTCTAGATGAACGTGGAAGAAAATTTAACGAAGTATAGTACAGGGACGATGTAGCTACCGGCTAGTAGTTCGTCATCTCAATACGTGTTATTGATTGTACAAATATACGAATCTAAACAGTGGACTGAAACAGGTTGTTGATTGATGACTGTTGATCGATGGCACCTCAGTCCATGGAAACTTTGCTATATTATATTTTATTTTTGTGAATTTTAATTTAAAATCAAGATTAGTTTGTACTTATTATTTTTTTCATCTTCATAATTTAAATTTGACATGTTTATTTTTATTTTAATTGTATCAATTATTATTTGAATGAAATCCATTACTGAATTCAGAATGGTTCTAATTAAATGCATTTGTGTAACTTAAATTAGTTAATATTATATCTTGTTTAATTCACTTAAATTAGTTAATATTATATCTTGTTTAATTCACTTAAATTGGTTTCTCTTATATCCTTGCAATTATACTATTTTCAGATGAGAATGTTAGACTACAAGTCTAGATGCTGTCAACAATTAAAGGATGTTAGAAAAATTAAGGACAGAATAATTGTTCACGCAATAGGATGAAGTTTAATAAAACAATTGAAATCAGCTTCATCCAACCAAACGTTTTCTTAAACACTTGAATATTTTCAGTACTTTTTTTTTAATTATTATTGGCTTAATTACAACATTTCTGTTAGAGTCATGACATAAATTATATGTGTGGAAGCGAACAAGCCTTGCGGAAGTGTAGACCGACTGCACAAGCGCAAGTCAAGATGTGGTGCGAGAACCACAAGAAGAAGTATAAGTTGGGTTCCAATGAGAATCAGGTACATGGGACGGACGAGTGGAAGTGAGAGTATCATTACACAACGTGTCTAGTCGATCATAAAGTGCAGTCGGTCGCCTACTTCAGCTGCCTACTTCGGCCAATGACTAGTGTAAACAAAGGTGCTTGTTGGTTACAATCGTTCACCGAAGTGTAAAGGTATAAATAATTAAGAGTTAAGAGACATTAACAGATGAGAATAAAAAGTATACAATATTTGGGGAAATTTCATGAGTGCAGCAGAGTAATAGATAAAATGTGTAGGATTTACTGTTTCGTAATCAAAATAATTTTCGCGTGTGGCCTCTTATGTTCGTCGTTTTCAATTATCTTGCTTTGCGGACCGAACTGAGATAGTTAACGAAATACTTGCAATTATTTTTGGTTATGATGGTGATTTTTCATTTATGTTTACGGTTAATTTTTGTTTATAATTTTTTATGATATTAATGAAAATTGCATTTTGTAAAGAATTTTCATTAATAAGCCTGTATTCTTCTAGAAACGCTAAATTTTCTTTTTAATTTATTCCTAATTTTTTCACTCATAACTACATGACTATAGTAGAAATACTTCGATTATTTCATAACTACACTTGTTCTATACTAAGTAATCTATATAAGAAAAAAATTTCATTGAAATCGAATAATAATTGTTGGAGCTTTGCATTATGTTATCGGAAACGGTGAAGTGGCTGGTGTTGCATTTCGGACCTAGGCACCCCTGGTATTAATACCGATTTCATAGATTTAATCTAGTTAGAACAAGCTTCGAGCAAATTTTAAGACCAAGATTAGGTTTTTCAGATTTGCGAACAATTTCTGGTAGACACTGAGGATATGTAATTTAATTAATTAGAAATGACTTCTTTATATAAAATATTGATGTTTGGAATGGGATTGATGAAAGTTGGGAACAGTAAAGTGGCTAAAATTTATGTAAAGTGGTATATAAACCGTGTCGGCATCTGATGCTGAAATAAAGTTTGAATCTGCACGTTTATTTCAGGAAGGTGGCAGCTCCCTCGACAGAGTGATCTGGCCGACGGCACACCTTTAGAAACTAAAGGTAAAGTTTTTAATTATTTTACGCATTTTCTGAACAAATAGCGGTAGGAAAAGTAGGTAAGTCTACCAGAAGGAGAAGAAGGATATATTTCTTAATGAAATGAATGCCAGTTGAAAATCTCTAACGACATGTTAAAAAGGTAAAAAGACACAGGTTAAAAGTTACCTGTCTCATGACGATAGCTTCTATATCTGGAAGTATTTCTCTAAGAAAATAAAAATAAATTATTAAAGTACATAAATAAGGGAGTTTTGGTGCAGCTGATTTTTCGTATTTTATTTAGAGAAAAGTTATGATTCACTAATTATTTACTAGAGAATTTATTTCAAGTTTAATCACGGATGAAATCGTAGGCAAAGGATGAGGTCATACAATTCCACTGTTGTAGATATTGAAGCCTCAAATTAATATTTTTAAATTTTTTTTTCATTCTTTTGGCCTCGGAATGATGATAAATGTTTTCCACACAAGATTGCTTCATTTAAATTTTGCAATTAAAATCACTGTCTTGTATTCAAAATTGTCGGGTACGCAGCGTGAAGGCAATTAATTTCTAATTTGGCACAGCAATGTAATATATTAACTTGCAAGTATCTCTCAATAGCTAATATATTCACTTAAAAATATTGCGTATATAACAATTAAACGTATTGTTGTATATATAACATTTAAATGTCTTATTATATATAACACTTAAATGTATTGTTATATAGAATAAAGTGGAAATTTTAGGGTGACAAATTAAGTACTCGAGAATATTTTGTTTAAATACCATTTGCAGTGTGGGGTATTGTTTGACAGGGCGAAATAGTAACGGTCTCAAGAAAACTTTTTTCATAATTTCAGATAGGGATCTGCTGAGGTACATTGAATAGTGTGCAAAAAAATATGAAGCCGCCTTTATTTCTGAAACTACTTCATCTAAAATTACGAAAGAAATAGGGTGTTTAGAAGCCCACACAAAGGTTGTTGGTAAAATATAGCAGTTATCCTGGATCTTATAATTCATTAAATATGCGCCATGTTTTTACACCCGTTAAAGATATAGTAGGCGGTATATTTACTCTGTGGAAATTAATATTTGTAAATAGTTTAACAGAGACACTGCGTGTTATAAATGTACATCTTAGTAAGCTCTGGTTACAAATCAGTCCCTATGTATAATAAAAGAAATAGTCTGAATGACCCCTATTAATTATTTACTTTCCAATTCCTTTTTCTCCTTTCCTCTATCTTATATATGTATATATATATATATATATATATATATATATATATATATATATATATATATTCATATCATATATATATTTCCGGGTTGTCGCCATGTGTGTGTTTTTTGTCTTATCCCCCAAAAACTTAATTTCTCAGTAACTTTTGATATTTTTGTTTGAAAATATATTTATTAACTGATTTTAAAATTATCTTTTGTTCGTCTAAGTTTCAATTTAGCTGTATGTTATACTTACTATGTGGCTGTAAATTTTAATGTAGGCTGTACATTGTAATTATAGGTTAAATCTGTACTTCGTGGCAGGTATCCTTCTGACATATCGCATTGTGATGTGTATGTTATGAAGTAAAGGTACTTATTTACTTTCAAATCACTTTAATAACTTTATTTCTTACTATTTTTCGAAACGTTTGCCCTTCATTTGCTTTTTGAAATGAAGGTTTTCCTTTTCAAACTTTTCACCCATCAGTATATCTTTACAGCAGCCTAAAAGTAAAGTTTTACGCCCATGGAAAATGAAGTCCATGTTGATTTTTTGAACAAACTTATGTTGTGTCGATATTAATCCATCCATCTTTCATCCATTGTCAATATTTTATGTATGATGGTTATTCTAGACAATAGTCATGAGTGAATTTCACAACGAAGCTGTGGGCACAGCTAGTTTTATTTGAGACTCCCCGTTCAAGCAATCTGGCATTCGAAAAGTGTCATTTAGCTGCCTGTTTAGTAGCCCTAACTAAAGACTGACACTATATTGTTCTTGGAAATTAAGTTTGGAATATCATATAGAAAACATTTGCATTTTCGTCTTGGCTTCCCAACATTTTCTTAGAAAATCATACTCTTCTGTCGCAATCGTCAAGTTCCAATTATTGAACTTTAATGACGTGCTACCAGAGATGTTCCTCTCCCCAGAGTATGCGAGCTATCTCAGATGCTGGAACTCTGGTCCAATGTACTGATACTGTGACACTTGTCGATGCGTCTCTTTCATTAGGAACTCTGAAGATTATAAGGTGGTCAGTGAATCGCTTGAATTGAGACCCACCTATAATCTCTATATATGCCCTGTAGAGTGTCGCTGCTTCTGAGTTGGCAAGTCTTGCGTAACCGTAACAGTAATACATTTATACATTGTCCCTTGGTAAAAAAAACGTGACAACTGCTCACTTCGGAAAATAAATTAAGATATTCTATTCAAAGTAAAAATATAAAAACGGTAAACAGTTCAACAATCCGTTAATATTACCAATACATTCAATTTTTGCAAAAACACTTATTCAGATAGTTACACACTTTAATGTCCGGGGAAAAATTGAAAAATCATTCAATAAAATAAACCATAAAACAAGTACAGCGTACTGTAAGCGCAAAAGTAAGGAGACGAGTGAATAACCACTACCACTACTTTGACCGATATAAGTAGTGATACTGTAAAACTGAGTTATTGTTATGTCATATTATTACTCCTTATGATGAATAGGATTCAAATTTTATTATATTCTTTCTCATTTATTAATTATTTAATTACTCGTAAAAATACACCCCACCCCCCTCTCCCTCGTCCATTTGCCTGACAATACCTGGTAGTTCTTTCATACACACAGAACTGAAAAATGTTCGACATTTTCAATAATTTTTCTCCACTACATGAGTGCTGTGAAGAGTACAAAATGTTTACTAGTTATTTACACGTTGGCATAAAACAAAGAAGTCAGGTTGAAAAATATAGAGTAATTTTATAACTACGTCTGGTGACTGTGAGTATTTTGGGAGGCGCCTGCATACAACTGAGAGAAATTATAAATTCAAAATAAAATGCAAATACGAGTTCCTTGAAGTTTGAAAGGTGTAGATATTGATAGGGAAGACAGGCAACAGTCGGGGCCTGCACTTGACTGTTGCTGGATTGGATAAATTTATTTTATGTCTCAGATCTGTTGCTGTTGGCTGTGAAGTCTGGAGAGAGCTCGATGGGTTTTATTTTATATTTTACCGTTCACGAAGTCAGACTGTATAGGATTGTTGAACCACAGCGATTACTTGAACTGACTCAAACTGTCGTACCGTCTCTTGTATCTCATTTGATAACTTTGTGCAGCCAAAAATTCCCCCTCTGAGTATTATAAATCTGTGACTCCTGATCATTACAATGTCTACATTATAAATATCATAACATTTATTTTGTGAAATCGACTAAAAGAAAGTCTTTAACACTCGACACTAATGATATAAGAAAGTAAAATAAAGACATTTAGGTGAATCCGTCAGGAGTTGCGATCTACAAAGTCTCTAAATGCTGAATATTGTATATTAAAATAAAAAAAAAGTTGTTGACAACTCAAAAACATATAATGGTAGCAACATTTGCTAGTCACCATCATGAAGTAAATGCTGCTTATTTATTATTATTATCTGCTTCTAATTTTACAATTACACAAGTATACTGACCTTTTCGAGGGTAAATGTGTTTATTGTCAACTGCCCTTGAAAGAGTGTGTACTCAGTGCACAACACATCAGAAGTAAACCTTCTAAAGTAATTATTATACTTTGCTTCGTTAAATGTAATAAAAAATATAAGATACAATAAAACAATTCGCTCCACCATCTTTACAATCGTTTAGTCAATTTATTAACAAAAATAACTTTAATATAGGAACAAAAGAATATATTTTGATAAATTGTGGGCAACCACCTTAAATATTACTTCCATTGTTCATTAATTATTTTATTACATATTCGTATTATTTCTGAATGATACGTCATTTTGAGTGTGTTTACGTAGAAAAGATAACGTCCCAATTTTGTTATATACATCAACATGTGAAATGGCAACTGACGGAATCATTATTCCGTCTATATTTAGAGGAATAGAGATGTCATCCAATTGGTAGGCTTCATTTTAATAAGCATATTGCAGGTATACTCTATTAAATGAATGATTTAAATATTTGTTTAATTTATTCCATATTTAATTTACTTTATTAAATTGATATCTTGGTTTTATAATATCTCGTAAAATTACAAATGAAAAGACAAAAATCTATTTAACACAACACATTTATTATTAAGTAAATTTATTAGTATTTTATTTAGTAATTTAATTGTTACAATGAAATTAAGTTGGAATTAAGATTTAGCTGGCACAAACGGAGAAAATTAGGCGACTAAAGATGATTTTACAGTTTTTATGTGAGAAACCCGAACATCGAAAAATTGGTCTGAATTTTAAAAATGAATTTCTCTGACGACTACTTTCGTCTGAAATGTATTGCAGAATTACAATGAATGTTATATTAAATAAATATTACCAAGGTTCATTGTGAAATACTGTCTACTGATTAGAAGCGGAGAAAAATATACTATTTAGATGCTTAGTCGATGCGTCCAAACAGTATGTTTTTGACAAACAAAGAGTTACAGGAAGGAACGAAAGCTTGTAAACGGTAGAATTAGTGATGGTAGAAATATTAGTTTCCAATTGGCCCGATTAAATGAGAGTTTTGCTGTGATTTTTTGGATGTGCAACAATTTTTTTATTTCGGTATGCAGGAAGATTGGTTGTAGGCGTAACAAGGAGTTTTTGAAGTGCCAACCCAAACCGGTCATTTTACAAATTTGTGTCCGACACACGTTACCGAGATATAAGAAGAAAATTAACTAATTAACTAAACCCCTTTTTTAAATTGGCAGCTAAAAGGCAGTTGGCTCCCTGAAAACTCAGTTTTACACTCCGAACCAACCCACTACACATAGAAAACATAAAACCATTGCCTACCCAAAATGCACATATAAACCTTTCTATGACCATTTAAATGGACAATAGTAAACTTCGGTCCAGCCGTGGACAAATATGAAACACAAAGGATTACTCTTCACTCACATTTGCAATGTTTCACTTTATTTGTAGCCTCCTCGTACTTGGCTACATTAAACAGAATCAACTAAACACAACAGATACAACCAGTTCCTCTGCTTCAAAAAAAAAGGTTTTCTTTATACCACAATGTCAAATTGGAGACGCGATTAATGACAATTCCATATAATCTATACTAATTGAAGAGTATGCACAAGTATAGATTACATAATGTAATCTGTACTTGTGCATACTCTTCAATTTCGGAAGGCAGTATCGACAATGTTCAAATACTTGCAACGTTATGACTTACACATACAAATAAAGATGAGTCGCTTACATTTAAACTGATATTCAAGTCACGTATAAACAGGCTGTTATTTAATTTGTATTCATTACAAAATAAGGTTATTATAATCAATAACGTTTTCTCGTAACTTATTCCATTCCAGAGTCTCACTGTTCCGACGTTAATGTAAATGTTGGATATTCTCCAGTAGGTACATGCAACCATCCAGTAGCAACATGGTGAACATCTTATATGGCTTTGAATATTGTGCGATATGATAATTATTTTACAGAAATAGAAATGTATTTTTCTGGAATTTCAATATTTTTCCCAAGTTTTACTTTCACGAAACTTCTCTTTATGACAATGAAATTTTTAAATATAATTACGACCTAGAAAATGTTGCAAATAAATAATATTTTGTTATTAAAAAATAGTATTCCCTGTAGTAATTGCCCAAAAAAAAAAAAATTATTTTTTATTTTATTTTTATATTTTCAAGAGGAAACAGAAAAAAAATTCTCACCATACCAATTAACCAACAGCCGTCTGTATAAAGATTTCATTAAAAGAAATTTCTCAATGTAGGGAAGTTATTTTAGGAAATATATTTTCTTTGTGGATTTTCAGTTTAAACAAATTCGCATGAATTTTAATAACACCATTTTATTAATCGAAACTTAAAATTCCTCGAAGCGTTACAATACATAGATAAACATTATTTCAATATTGAGCAGGTAGTAATGGCAACACTGAGCAACAATATAACACACTAAATATAATTTTATCAGCATGTATAACAATTATATTGGATTTCAAATAACTTTCCGTGTCCGTATCACACCGTATTGGGCTTCATTGCTGCACAGATATATTTACAAAGAAAGGAAGTAACCAATTACAGGGAGAATTTTAAATTATAAATTACATTTACTTCTAAATCATTTTATACCACACAACAAATATACAACACCATTAAAACTGCACAACATTATAAAAACATCTGTGCGAGCATCGGTTGATGCTCACAACCACCAATTTTATGACTATGGAGTAACTAAAGGTACATTACCTCATCACTATATCAGAAAGAGTTATTTTACCTTTTCAGTTCAGAGTTATTAAGCCTTACTCCAATAATGAAACTATACAAATTTATTAACATATGGAAAATACAAAAAATACAAAACACAAACCAAAGGAAGTTAATTCTAATAGAACTCAAACTTGCAAATCAGAAACATGCACTCAATTATAAGGAAAATAAAACAAGAGAAGAGAAACTTACACTTACACAGAAACTTATTTTATTATGTAGAATGATGGATAAAAATATTATAGAAAGACGTAGGAGTACAGATTAAAAATATTAAAAGAATTTTTAGAAAAGTATATAAGTGACTAGACAGCACCAAACAAATTATGGATACATTTAAAAATTCGTCTGGATCTACTGTCATAAATGTATAAGTTTTGATGCAAGAAGTTACATAATTCTACCAAAACTTATACTATCATGTGAGTATCTCCAAATATATAAATATTAACTTGGTTAACAGTGACCCTGCATTACCTTTCCTGGAGACTGAAATAGAACTCTCAACAAAAAAACTTAAAACAAGGTAAAAGTCCCGGCCCTAATGGAATATCTAATAATGTGTTAATAACAGGTTTAGAAGTATTAACTAAACCACACACAAAACTTTTAAACATTTATTTATTTATTTATATATTTCAATTTATCTAATTGATACATATGATGGACTTATTGTTATGAGAGCAATCTCTTAGAGCCAACCAGAACATGATCCTAAAGCAAAAGAAACTGCCAAAAAATGAACGTTCTCTGTATTAGTTCTAGTATATGGTGATGCAAACTTAATAACAAATTACAGAGTCTTTAGTCTATTATTATGTGTTTACAATATAGCCTCATCAACTCTGATAAGACACGTAACAAACAATAAAACTAACCGATAGAACAGGCTGCCGTTATGGAAAACTTCCCTACGGTCAACCATACACACTCTGATATTAATAATAGAGAAATTTGACCTTGTATATTATGGTTTTATCAACTACTCAAAGGCATTCGACTCAATATCCCACAAATCAATATGAAAATCTTTAAACGAACCAGGAATAAACTTTGAGTAAAACTAACCTTTCGTATAATACAAAAAAATTATAGTAGGAGTAAAGTTGCCACCACCAGTCACCAGGTTTAGATTTCCAGATGCGGAGTAAAACATGAAGATACACCTCACCGAAATTATTCATTGCTGTCATAGAAAATATATTTTACAAGTTTGTTTAAGAAAATATGAAGAATAAAACAATCAGAATACATGATAGGGTCTCTCGGGCAAGAAAGTGAGGCTGTGGGTTTGAAAGTAAAGCATGGTAAAACAAAGGCAAATGGAAACAAAACACTAACCTTAATTCATTCAATGCTTCTTGAAGATTTATGTGACTGTATACATTTGGGCCACATTACATCATTTAAGTCGTGTACAGAAATGGAAATAAATTGAGGAATAAAGAACACCTGGAATAAATACTGGGCTGTGAAAGAAATATACAAAGGAATCAATGAAAGCCTCATATCTTGTCCAATTTATGCCCGCCCCGAATCGAACGTAGCTATATGAATATAAAGTTGAAAGACCCTTTGAAAAACATCATTATTAGGGAAATAACAAAAAAGAAAGATGTAATTAAACAAGCATTACGCTTCAGTGGATACCAGCAGGCCACACAGGCCAGCGGTACGGTCCTCACAATAACACTAACCTTCTAACATAAAAAAAAATGAACTAACACATAAACATTACACTAAATGCACATACATACATACATATATATTTATTAATTGTAAGGTATAAATAGAGCTATTAATGTTATTAATATTATTTCAAACAGATTAATTTTGCTAAAGCCAACATCAATACTGCCATGTACTTTCAACATCAAATTAAGATTCGTGAAAATACTAAAAAAGTGTTCAATAACTCGAGCAGTGCAAGAATTGTTTCTTTGTAATTGCGCACATTGGTGCGAGTGGATTCAAATAAACCGCTGTTTTGTGAAAACACAGAACACTTTATAAATTGACTCAAAATGACATCCGAATTACAATATAATATGCGCACTGCTCTCTTCCATCGCTAACAGTTTGCGATACTTTTATATAATAAGACCTCTGACAAGACAGAGGTTTAAGGTTTGACTTTAAATTCAAAAAAATTGAGCCATGACAATGCTGTAAGTCACTCCAAAACTCACGAACGTTAATATAAAGGGAATATCAAATTTAGAAAGACCATATGCTGAGATTTCTGGTGCGTCTTCAATAACTTGATATAGACGATTCAACATAGTAGACTCCTCACAATCTGGAGAAGAAACAGAAGTATGAGTGTAAATATACCTCTAGATAAATCCTGTTTTGTATCGTGTGGTATATATTAACTAAACACAGCATAGAGTAAACAAATTGGTGACCAAGAGTATGAAACTTCGAGGAAACGTTTATAAATACTTTCTCATTAACTTTGTCCATTTGGAATTAATATCCCCATGTGAATATATACTGGGCACGTTTTTTATTGTAACCCGTGGTTGCAATCTTATTTGGATTCTTCTTTACTATCCTAGTTTGTTACAAAAAGTGAAGTGCAGTGCAATTAAGATACGTGTAACTCAATAGACGAGTTCTGTCAAAGAAAAATGTTAATGCTTACCAATTTTACACGTTGCAAGTAATTGATAATCAATCTCATTAGCGTGAGTTGATGTTTACAGTTGTGACACTTGTCGCATATTATGATCATTCCGAAGTGTAACAAAAAAATACACGCTATAAATTCTATTACGAACATTGTTACAGCTTGCTGAAATGGAAAAACGTGAATAAATTCCAGAAAATGTTGTTTCTGAAGCCAGAGTAAAAATCAAACACGGCTATTGCATTTTACTGACAGCTTAAATTTTATTTTAAAAATTGAAACCCTTTTTAATGCAGAGAGATAATTAAAAATTAAAATTTTGAAGTATTTTAATAAATAATACATTGATAGGATGAACAAATTTTAATTTGTAAAATTTTATTTACCTTTGCATGCAAATAGCATCTTATATAAACAATATAAAATTATCAGACTGAATTGGAATATATTTTGTTCAATCCGGATATGCCAATATTTCTCACTTGTAAATTTCTTTCAAATTTTAATGAATTAACTTTGCAAATGAATCTTAATTTCTTAACCAAAAGTGAGAAACGAAGTGAAATCGCCTTGATAATGAGTTCAAAAACTATCATTTCTAAAGTCGGTATAAAAAATAATGCAGTGTTATGTACAGCGAATAAGTAATTAGACCTTATTTCGTCAATGAACTTCCAATAACCAAACATTATATAACTCAAATAACATATTACGTATAACACAGATAGTTTACGAAGTTGCACATTGGCATTAAATTTGGAATTATATTTGTTGATTCCTAATTTCTCATTGACATTATTAAACGTATCAAACATTTTAAAGTTTAATGTTTGATTCAAGAATGTTACAGATGCGATGTTGCATAGAAATCCAAAAGAAATTAAATATCTCACTACACTTTCAAAATAAATCAGACGTCCTTCATATTGCAAATTTATTTCTTTATAATTAGTGTATATACACTGCTAAAGAAAACGAAGCAAGTAAGTAATAAAGTGTATGTTTTATAAAGCTTGTCGTATTTGGCAAACGAATATAAGCAGTTTCTTTTTAGTCCAAATATTGATTGAATAATCGTTAATGGTTTCAGGCTTTCTTTCATAGAGAAAACCATTGCGGTAACCATGTTCACGACTTGTTACTTGTAATATTCTTAACTTTGTACGACACGTAATTCCAAACTACTGAATTTTTTATACTTTGACATGCGCTTAAACTTGGATGACGTGTCATATATTTCCCTAAATTACGTTCTATTCTATTGTTGCTAAGCCGGTTTTTCTACATTATATATTTCGGCGTATGACCTTATTACAATGTGACACGTCCCTACACATACTTCTTCAAAAGAAAAAAAGCAAAATTAAGTAAATAAACTAGCCGTTACTTTAATGAATATTTTATGGAAAATGAATGATGTATTGTGGGTTAGCGAGTACATTTCTTTGATTAAAGTAGTTAGCGTTATATATTTGAAATATAATTGCTTTTTTCTGTCTCTTCAAAAATTTTTGCTATCACCCCGAACACAAAATATACTTTATGCCACAGTTGCTAAATACGTATACGTATGAAACATAACATATGTTTCTTTTAATTTTTTTTCATAATTCGAAATTTGTAAGCACATAACATTGAAATGCATTACAAACAATTGCGAAGTAGCGAGTGTTCACTATCCATGCAAGCAAACTATGCAATACACTATATATTCATATACATTACACCCACTCACAGTGAGTCCAGTGCAATTTAGCATGATAGTTTGCAAAAAGATTGTGACGACTGAATACAAATCCTAATAAATGAAAATTATAATTATGCTATTGTCGATAATTAAAAAGTAAAATTAAAATTTTTACCACGGCATAATTTTTCAAACAAAACTAAAAATGTGTAGAATAAATACACATTAGCCATTTCGATGAATCTTGAAGGTTTTATTCTAATGATCATGCTAAGATTGTACCTATTTCTTGTATCTACGATTAAAGCAATACTTCAAATTAGGGAAACGGTTGAGAGCATGAAATGTCAGCACAATGCGGTGTACGAATATTAAATACAGATCAGAAGGTTGAACAGTGTGAATGTATTCTGTGATTTTAATCAGAAGAGTAAAATGCATTTTAGGACAAATTTCACTGCACTGATAAGTTGGAAAATTTAATAGTTCGTGTAATCATAAGTAACGTATGATTAAGATGATTGCAATACTTTGTCCCTCGTAATAATTCAATGGCAATCAATCCACGATGTCACATTACGTTAAACAAGGAATGCTTTAGTACATTAAATCAAGCAAGAGGTCGAACTAAGTACCAACATTGAAAAATACATTCAAACAAGACGAAAGTGATAAAAACATTTATTTAAAGTACGGAACAACGTTGGAAAGTGTGTGCAATTACATTGATATATTATTTTAGTTATTGGTATAATTTCAATATATAACAGTCAAAAGTGTTTGTATGGAAATGAAGTACTTAAAAAAAATTTAAAAACTGCACGTATAATGTAGAGTATTTTTTAAAAACTAGTTATAAGGATCTCAAAAAAGTTTTTTATTATAATTTTGAGTATTATGTTCTCAGAGATATGTAGAAAAATATTAAAGAAATATTTTGTATACTTTATTTCAGAGTCTATCAAACTTAAAATTATGAAAAAAATAGAGTTTTTGGAAGCCTATGTAAAAGTGTAGGAAAAGTGTAGCGGTGATTCTAAATGCCATAATGTTTCAAATATGCGCCATGTTTTTACGCTTGTGAAAGATATAGTATTTATGTTGGGAAAATTTAATATTTGTAAATAGTTTGATGGAAATACTAAGTAATCTGTAATGTTCACAGGTCACTGACTGTACAGAACCCTCTTAGTGCGAGATCTACTCATGCTTGGCAGGTTTTTTTTTGTTAAGATGGGTTTTGATTGCAAATATGCAAAACTCATGCCAACAAAATGGCACACAATAACTATATAGGCATTCAAAAGTATAATCTAATATCGGACGAGCGAGAGTGTGAATAAAGTTGTTGGAATTGTAATTAGGTATTTTATTTTGACTTTAGATACAGTTGTAACTTAATTTTTATCACTAGAATCTAAAGATGATTCAGATGTGAATGGTATTGTTACATCAATAGTGAAGTGTTCGAAATCAGATAGTCTATCCATTAAAAACATTATTGCGCAACATCAATTCGGTAGTGACAGAACACGGCATATAAACGTTGCCTAAATTATGAGCACGCGCTTAGACACTGACCAATGAAATGTCATACTTATAAATACCGCTTACCCTTAGGTCGCCGTTTAGCAACGTTACTTATGGCCCGTCAATTTAGACAATCGCCGAACATAGCTTATCGACTGCCTAACCTATTTGTTTGACATTTACATCTACACGAATGATAGTATGAACGAATTCGATGAATTTAATACTTTTGTCGCAGATTTAAACGTTATTAATAGTTTCGGGATCGGGAGAAGAACGCGAAAAGTTTATAAAATAAGGTTTAATCCATTCGAAAAATTGACGGATGCAGAATTTCGCAACAAATATAGATTTAGTAAAGTTAATATGATGCGCATCGTCGCAATGGTACACCCTCAACTATGTGAAGACAAAAGAGGTGGATATATTCCAGCAAAATTACAAGGTGCGGCTGCTATGAGAAGTTGGACCCGCAATGTTTGACAGCCAGTTCACATTATTTCATATTAAGAGCCTTTTGAAATCAGTTTTTTATAATAAAATAATCGCACGTTTGCCCTATTTTTTAAAATAAGTCGTATTTTTGTGTATTTTTTCATTTAAAAAAAAAACAAATTAATATTTGTGTTAAATTGAACCCATGCCACGACCTATCTAAATATATTATTTCTAAAAGATGTTTTTTGGTCGAGCGGCTCGATCTCTTTCACTACTGCACCAAAAAAAATAAAAAAATACCCACTTAAAGCTTATGTTTTCTACTTTGGGCGAAAAATATAAAAAAATTCGAAAAAAATATTTTTGTTAATAAAAAAATTAATTTTTATAACAATTGGCATGAGCGCCATCTGTGGGCGACACATCAAATATCTTAGCCAAATTGTATACTTGGAACACGATAGATGGCGCCGTTTACTGACAATACAAACGAATATTTCTATAATTTGGTCTGATTTAATTAACAACTAAAATAAAAAATATGGAAAAAATTGAAAAAAAGAAATTTTTTTTTTCTATAAAAAAAATTAATTCAAAAATTGTTTAAGTTGATCATATATATTTTTTTTTTATTTAGAAAATACATTTGAGATGGCGTTTGGGTCTGATCATATATTTAAATAAGGAAGGTAAAAGGCGCCATCTCTAAACACTCTGTTGTAACTAATATGACAGCTGTGAGTTTATTTTCTCATGTGTAAATATTTATAATCTACCACGCAAATTGATAAAAATCGGAGAACTTCTATAAAACGTTAATGTTTCAAATTGTTATCAACGTTGTTACAACACAGTGTAAGTGAAAAGCCATATTTAATTGGGTAAAATTAACGTATCAAAATAAGTAAGTACAGACATCTGACAATTTTTTGGTTTAGTTGCAAAATGTAAATTAGTAACGAAATAATACTTTTGAAAAATTGGATGCACAGGTTTTTTAATTTTTACATGTGTAATTTTTTTTAAATTTATTTGTTGAAAAAAATTGTTTCCCATGTCAACTGATTTCAGTATCACAATTTTTTTTGGTTTTCATTCAACAGATGAATTATTATAAAAAAAAAAGATGTCTTTTAATCAATAACTTGAATATTTAATGTTTTAATACATTTGTTGCTAAGAATATAATCTATATTTATAATTATTTTAATTAAATTAGTTATTTTTTTTTTCTTCTTTGGTACTTCAGACTTTTACAATGTCGGAGAGCGCATCTACCAAACGGAGAGGAAGACCTCGAACTAAAAGTTACTCTGCACCATCAGAACCTGTTACAGATCGTAGACCAAGAGGAAGACCACGAACCAGAATACATTCTGTACCATCAGAACCTGTCTCAAATCCTAGACCAAGAGGAAGACCTCGAATCAGAAGACATTCTGTACCATCAGAACCTTTCTCAAATCCTAGACCAAAAGGAAGACCTCTAACCAGAAGACATTCTACATCATCAGAACCTGTCACAGATTCTAGACCAAGAGGAAGACCCCCGGCTAAAAGACATGCTGCACCATTAGAACTGATGACAAGTCGCAAGAGAAGAAATTCTATAAGTGATGAACAACGACAACTTCGATTTCAACAACAGAGAGAAGCTAAACGTATCCGCGTGCAAGAGAAATCCAACACTCAATTACAACAGTTAGTACAAGAAAATGACTATGTGACATTAACTTATTTACTTCACCTCCGTCAAAGTATTAAAGCAAGAAGACAATTACACGACCTTCCAAAAACATATTGTTGTGCCCGGCTTTTCTTGAAAGACAATGAAGTACAAACACATAGTGTTGGTGATATGAACAAAAAGTGTGTTCATTGCTCTGCAAAATTGTTCACGGAGGAGTTTAGCGACGAGTCAGGTGCCATTTGTTGCCATAAAGGAAAAGTTGCATTAGAGCCCATTAAAGTTTGTGAACAGCTTCAAAAACTTATAGAGCAGAATGATGATTTTACTCATAATTATTTAGAATATATTAGACAATTTAACAGTGCACTTGCATTTGCTTCAGTGCGAGTAAATATGGTCGATATTCCTGGTAGAGGTCCATATTGTTTTAAATTACATGGGCAGGTCTATCATATGATAGGAAGCTTGCAACCTCCTGCAGGAGTTGCATCAAATTACGCTGGCCTTTTTATTTTAGATTTTGATTCTGCACTAGAGTATCGTACCGAGAAAGAAGCCAATAAAAGCTGTTACAAAGAAATAATGGCTAACTTGCAAGCAATGCTCGATACACATAATCCTTATACGCAGTTATTTAAACATGTAAAAGATATAGATGACCCTATACCGAATTTAAAATTAAAATTTACTACTAGCAATGCATTTCATCCTGGAAGATCTAATGCACCTACAGTAAATGAGGTAGCTGCTGTTTTTATCACTAATGATGGATCACCACCAGGAAAAATTGATTTTATCGTTTATTCTAAAGCAACAGGAACACTTAGTAAAATACCTTATTTGAACCCTCATTCTGATCCAATGTGCTATCCATTGCTTTTTCCATGTGGTGATTCTGGATGGACTCCAGGTAGACCACATGTTCAAATTCATAGTACTGCATTAAGAACTGTCACAACTCAACTTCAATACTATTGCTATCGTTTAGCAGTCAGAGATGGTTTCAACATACTTCATGCTTCAGGTAAATTATTCCAACAGTATATTGTTGACAGTTATGTTAAAGTAGAGGGTTCGAGATTGGCATTCATTAGATGTCATCAAACAGAACTTAGAGCTGATAGTTACAAAGGTTTGATGGACTTTCTCAACACTAATGCTGAACGAAGAGGAGCAGTTGGGGGAATCCCCGTTATTCTTCCTTCGACTTATATTGGCAGTCCGCGAAATATGCTTCAAAATTATCAGGATGCGATGGCTATTGTTGCTCTCTTAGGAAAGCCTGATTTATTTCTCACAATGACTTGCAACCCTAAGCGGCCTGAAATTACGTCTCAACTAAAACCGTATGAGAAAGTTGAACATAGACCTGATTTAGTTTCTCGACTTTTTCATTTAAAATTGAAAGCGTTGTTTAATGATTTTTTAAAAAACATATTTTAGGTGTAGTCATTGGGTATGTTTGTGTTATTGAATTTCAAAAGAGAGCTGGCTATTCTATTTATAGACGACGTGATAATGGCGTAACAATAACATCTCGATCATTTATCGTTGACAATCGGTGGATTGTACCACATTGTAGATTTCTCAGTAGAAAATATTGTTGTCATATTAATCTTGAGAATTGTTCTTCAATCAAATCAGTGAAATATTTGTACAAATACGTATATAAAGGATATGATTGCGCAGTTTTACAAGTGTATTCAGATTCTGAAGGTCAAGAACAAGTCACTGTTGATGAAGTGAACTCTTACTTGAATTGTCGTTATGTGAGTCCACCAGAAGCTATGTGGCGATTACATGAACGTCGACTTTTTCACCGATCTTATACAATTGAACGCCTTCCTGTTAATTTACTAGAAGAACAATTGTTGTACTTTCAAGCTGGACATGAAGCTAATGCTAACTTTGATAGGAACTCTAAACTCATGGCATTTTTAAAATTATGTAGTAAAGATATTTCAGCCCGTAAGTATCTTTACCATGAAATTCCAGAACATTATGTGTGGTTAAATGGACAATGGAATATTCGTAAAAAAAATACTAAATGCTTTGGACGGATTTACATGGTCAATCCAACTGATACCGAAAGATATTACCTCAGAGTGTTACTTCTGCATGTGAAAGGGCCGCAGTCGTTTGATGATCTACGCACAGTTGATGGACTACTGTGTAACTCATTTCAACATGCTGCAGAAAAATTACATTTAATTATTAATGATGCTGAGTGGAAAGAATGCTTGCAGGAAGCTGCTAGATACAAAATGCCGACGCAATTAAGATGGCTTTTTGCTATTATTTGTATATTCTGCTCTCCAGCAAACATACCTGAGTTATGGACAACATTTCCAGATGCACTTTCAGAAGATTTTCAAAGACAATACTCGCTACCTGAAGCTTACAACCTCACGCTACAAGAATTAGAGAAACTTTTTAAATATCATGGAAAAACTTGCCAACAATTTAATTTGCCGATCCCTGATGTTGCACAATCTACAACAGAAATTAATAATGTAGAAGAAGAATATACGAACGGTAAGACAGCTTATGAGATGCTAAATGTAGAACAAAAAGAAATAACTGATAAAGTTTTATATGCAGTTAGAAATAAAATTCCTAATTATTTTTTTATTGACGGACCAGGAGGCTCTGGCAAAACATTTATTTATCAAACATTATGCAACATTCTACGAAGTGAAAAGAAAATTGTTATACCAGTTGCTTGGACAGGCATTGCAGCGAATCTTCTACCAGGAGGACGCACATCACATTCAATTTTCAAATTACCTGTACCAATCATGGATACATCGGTTTCATCGATTCGTACTCACACTAAAGATGCACAACTTTTACGAGACTCAGATCTCATCATTTGGGATGAGGTTTCAATGGTTCCAAAAGACGCGCTAAGGATTGTCGACCAACTTCTAAAGGATGTTATGAATAATAATATCCCTTTTGGAGGTAAAATAATTCTGTTTGGTGGTGATTTTCGTCAGGTGTTACCCGTTGTTAGACATGCCAGCAGAACAGCTATTGTCGAAAATACGGTTAAACGATCACCATTTGGTCTCATGTGCAAATTCATAAATTAACTCAGAATATGAGGGCAAATGATGATGCTGTTTTTACTGAATGGCTACTTAAATTAGGTAATGGTGATTTAGAAATTCAGACAAATTATCATAATGATGCAATAAAAATTCCAAAACATTGTTTCTGTGATTATGATAATCTTATTAGCACGATATTCAACGTAACGGAAATCAATGAACAAAATGTTTCGCAATTTTATTCAACCACAATTTTATGTACAAAAAATGATGATTGTACAACAATTAATGAATATATAGTTTCGAATTTGTTATCTGGAGAGGAAAAAATTTATCTCAGTTTTGATTCTGTTTAATCTGACGCGATGAACACTGCTCAAATATACCCGATTGAATTCTTGAACTCCTTAAATCCATCTGGCTTGCCACCTCATAAATTGCATTTAAAAAAATACTGTTATAATGCTGATAAGAAATCTTAACCCTGCACAAGGATTAATTAATGGTACAAGATTAGTAGTAACTCACTTAGGTGAGTTTATTATTACCGCTAAATTCACTGACTGCGATAAAACTGTATTAATTCCCCGCATCAACCTTACACCTTCTGATCCAACCGTGCCATTTGAAATGATGAGAAAACAATTTCCAATAAAAGTAGCCTTCGCTATGACCATCAATAAGGCGCAAGGCCAAACGCTTCAAAAAGCTGGACTATGCTTTTTCACGAGTTCGTAAATTTTCTGATATCCATATTTCTATTAAAGAAACATACGGTCAAAAAGTCAACGATGATCATATCATAACTCCTAATATTGTATTTAAAGAAGTTTTATAAATAAAAAAGGTAAAAAAAAATTTATTTCTGTCAAAATCAATACCTATTTTTTTAATTTCCTTTTGAAGTGGTTTTCAATCATACATATTATAAGCTGACCCTTGCGATTATTTTTTAGAACATAAAGAATTCATATTTTCACCTATTTTTACATTAAATTGACATTTATTATTGGTTTGGGATATAGTGCGAAGACTTCGCACGGGTCAGCTAGTATTTCAATTATTATTAATAGTATATTATCTACTTTATTTTCAAACAACTCATGTTTATTTGTAGATACAGGACGATTGCGCAGACGTTCATGGTTTTAGTCAACAATATCCCAAATTAGAAAATGTGTTGCAAGAGCATTGGCCCTTCATGCCAATCAACTTTCTCCTATTATCAAGATGCCAGTCTCTCGGTGAACAAGAAACAGCGATGGCAAATTTTGCAGCAATTCGTGGATTTACACAAGCGATTGGTGCAACTGGCTGTACCCACATTAAAATAAGGAAAATTAGAAGCAACGTTGGCCAATTTTATATTAAAAGAAAAGGTTTTTCCCCCCTCAACGTGCAGCTACTATAATACTTTATATACAAGTATTATAATAAATTATAAAACATTCTCCTTTCAAACCGTAACAATAATTCCACACATTCATGATATTTTATTTTTAAGGTAGTTGGAGGTGCAAACCTGAGGATGAGAAACATTGTAGCTCATCCGCGTTGGTCGAACACGATGGTCGAATCTTTAGGGAGAGCAGAATAAAACAAAGATTTGAATCTAGGGTGTTCCAAGGACTTTTGTTGGGAGACTCTGGATATCCTTGTGGCAGTTATTTATATACTCCGATTTTAAATCCCAGGAATGCCCATGAAGAAGCATACAATACAGCACACAAATATACAATACAGCACACAATACAGAAATACATAAAGAAAAACTTTTTATTTTACAATTAGAAAAAAAATGTTTAAAAATTAAATAGTAATTACTTTCATTTGTTATTTTACTGTATTATTAAATATTATTATATCTTTATTTCTTGCTCCTGTCTTTTCACACAAAGTTCTCAAAAAAAACATTTTTGCTGCATTTCTCCACATTTATCTTTTTCATAAAGAAGTACGTGGAAGTGTTGCAATATCAACATAGATACAATATTATATATAGGTATAATGTGTTTGAATATAAAAAAAGGGTGCGTGTACTTATGTACGCGTGTGAGAAGTTATACTTCTTTGGCATCATTAAAAAATAGTTTTTAATTGTATGCAAATAATAAATTACAATAAAATAATAAGAGGACTGGAAAAGGATAGTCAACACAGTCAATAAAGTTCAGTTCAAATTTGAAAAATTAAATAAATAAATATTTATTTTCTTACATTAAGGGTAACATAAATTCTCTTATTATCCGAATGTTATTTTTAAATTATGTCCACTGCCATAGCATCTTCCGGTAATGACTGGATCGGAACTTCAGTTATCAGTGGCTTATGACGATGATGATACAAAAAGTCTTGTATTAACAGCGTTGAGATATCGTACAAATACAGCATCTATGGTAGTGCCATGTCGTGTTATCGAAACCAGAGGATTATTATTCATGGCTAGATTCAAGTCATTTTGGAGGAAATCAATAAGTGGACGAGCATCTTCAAGGGATAAATTGACGTTGAAGTCCCCACTTAAAATTATCGGTAACTTGTCTTCTCCTCTACCAAGAATTCAATGAATTCAAATTGAATTTATTATTAAATTTATTTATTTACTTTTCAAATATTGAATAACCAATAATAAATATTTAACATTAATAATTTAATAATATTTAGTATTAATTATGTTAAATAATAATATTTTAATTTATATCAATAAATAATACATACGGATAGATAACCTCAATTATATTGGAGCACTTGAAAAAGCCTATAAACACAATTTTTTCACTAATATTTACGAATAGTAAATATATTAATCAAAATATTGAATTTAAATCACTACTGAATATAATTTATCAGCACATATATAAATCGCACTTATATGAAACTGAAACACGTTTGTGAATGTAGACACTAGAAACATGTGGAAAATAAACACTATGAATATGACAACAGTGAACAGAGGCGACGATGGTGCCAACTTGCGCAACTAATAGAGGTTCTATTTCTATTTCGTTGGTAGCTTTTGTTTCGAGACTGCAACCGCTGCAACTTCATACTGTAACCTTTGTGTGACGAATCTTAAAATTTCACTCTCATCATTTTTTCATAACGCGCCTAAAGAAGTATAACTTCAAAAAGGTATAATATTTTGTACAGGCATAATGTAATATAATATAAAAAGATGTAATCATATTTAATAATATAGTAAAAGATATATAATATTTATAGTAAAAGATATAATAATATTTAATAATATAGTAAAATAACAAATGAAACTAATTACTATTTAATTTTTTAAACATTTTTTTTCTAATTGTAAAATAAAAAGTTTTTCTTTATGTATTTCTTCTTTTCTCTCGTTTTCTAATTCTCTATGTCGTATTAACTGTTCACGTTCCGCTCGAAGGTGGTCGAAAAGTTGTTGAAATCATTTCTCTCGCCGAGCATTCTCATTCGCTTTTTGAATCTTAGTTTCGTCCAATAGCTCTTTTTTTAAAAGCTCGTCCAAATTCATCTGTAAAATGTAAATTATAAATTGTGATTCAAGCTGGAAGCGAAACTCATCGTAATAGATATAAATTAATGAATAATGAGACTTTGGTAATTTATTGTGGGTAAATTATTGGTAACCTGAAGGCATTCAATTTTACAGGATATGTTTAATTAAATTTAAATTACTAACTTTAATATTTCGGGCTGCTTTTTTCCTTTTTGGTATGGGAGTGTAAAGCTGAATTTGTGTGGACTTCTGTAATAGAAAATAATTTCGAATTCACATAGAACAAGAACATAGAACAAATAGAATTCTTTGAGAGAATACTTAATAATTGATTTTATTAAATTACGCATCGGTTTAATAATAACATATAAAAAGGAACTTGCATATTTTATTTTACTTTCATCGTCTTCAATACTTTCACTGCTTGTCAATTTATCGGCACCATTTATAGTATTACGTTTTAAATTTCCAGATGATTCTCCGGTTTCATTCTGTAAAAAATGACGATGGTGACATTATTAGTGTAATATAAACCTATTAATAGCTACGGAAATTCATTTAATCTTATTGTAGTCATATTTGTTTCCTTATACGAATTTACTTTAAAAAATAAATCAAGAATGCCCTTACCACATCACAGCCATTGCTGTCAAATTGATTTTGGTCCACCGCGAATTCATCTGGAATAAGGGCCATTAATTGTAAGTCATCTAAGGATGGACTTGGGGGTTTCGGTCCACCGCCTGTTCCTGCAAGTTTATTTTTATGGGCGCTTAACCTTTCTTTTGCGCCCATCTTCATGTTACGCCAGTTCGCGGTGACGGTTGTTCATTCCATTAAAACTAAAAAATATATCGTATATTTAAAATGACTCATATTTACAATAGTAATATAAGCAAATGTTTGAATTGTGATCAAATTACTTACGTCTTAAACACTTCAGTCCAAGCTCGTTTTTTTTGTACGTTGGTGTTTGTATTAACACATTTGTTCTCAATTTTCCCCATATGTTGTGTGACTTAATGGCCGTCCAGCAAAGTCACCGATAGGAGGTATTTATTAGTAAAAAAATTTAGGCAGTGACTTAACGTCTTATGCAATGCCTAATTAAGACAGAGTTGGACGGTGACATAAGCAGTTCTAATAAGTAAAACCGTAATGGTTTTGAAATACACTGAAACATTGTGATCAGTACAAAAAAAAAATTCTTTGGCAATACCAATATATTTAGAATTTTAACCAATTGGAGGAACTTAAACTGCATTTTTCTTTGACATAAGATAAATGTCATATGGCATATTTATTTTGTGCTATACATATAACGACGAAGACAATCAATTATGTACTTTTTGAAAAGTATTCTGAATGACGTTCAGACAAGAATAAATATGTTTGAAGGAGAAGATTTAGATCCAGTAAGATTGATTAATACGCTGATGGCATAGTCGTGCTCTTTAATTATTCGAATATTAATACTAAGTACTGAAATTGCAGACAAACACTTCACAATAGTAAATCTTGAACCCTGTCGCACATGGGATTTCTATTTGACCACATGCGCTAAAAGCGAATAAACTTTCAAAGCACTTAAAATAATAGGGAAATGTAATGCTTATTTTATTATCAAGTTTGTAAAGAAATTCAATACTGTATATTTAGCAATTATGCGACGTTTGAAAAATGATGGAGCCAACCTAAGAAAATGTCCCGAAGAAAATATAACATAATGCGTCATATGACTAGATTTTAATTAGAAGAAGAAAAACTTGATAAAATATTGGAAAAATGTACACTCTGCCAGATGGAGATTATATGATGAAATTCTGGTCTCGTAAATATGAAAATACTGCTGAAATAAACACATTTCAAAAATTGATTGATCTGACTATTACTGTTCTAACAGATCCAAACTAAAATGCGGGAGTGCATAGTGTAATAAATACAGACAAAAACAAAATTTTGAAAAGTCTTGTCATTACTACATTTTGCTAAACAAAGTTGTTGCACAAATTACTAAAACCATTAAAAGGCCGATGGTTATATCCGCACCATTCCCTCGTTCAAAAATGCAGGGATTATGAAGGATAAAATGATATAATTTATGATCTTATGGTTGATTTGTAATAAATCTGTTTATATGAAAAATATTTGTTCTGTTTAAAGTGTAATTTTAACAACATTATATTGCAATAAATAAATTGCAATTTTGTGAGTATTAATTTATATCTAATATTTAGAGATTATTTTTTCCCGATGTACAACACCATAACTAATGCTATATACTATATAAATAAATAAATAGTAAATTTAAAAAAGATCTTATTGACTCGATGTGGTGTTACATACTTAAAATAGATACGTATAAAAATAAGCAAGAGTGCGCAGGTAGTGATTTGTAAAATATAACATCATGTAAGCAATGTAGGCATTTCACTTTGGATAATTTGTTTAAACAACAACTATGGCCGACAACGAAATTACAAAAGTAATTTTGCATAATTTCACTAATAATTTCAGTATCGGTAATGTTAACTTTCGTTTCTTTGTCGTCTTTTCAGCATATTTTATAGGTAATACACACTTTGCAGGTAATAGTTTAAGAGCCAGCAGTGCCCAGACTTGGGTATTTGCATAATCCCTATATTTTCTTTACCGACTCTCTCATACCTGCCGTACGTGAGATAGGGACTCACTTAAGCTCGGCGGCGGTTCCTACAGAGTTACTCAGGTGTGAGAAGTGTAATAATTTGACCGATTTCAAGACATAGTAACAAGGCGGCTACTTGGATATTATACAATTTTACATTATTAATATTGAAATATAACAATGGCAGCAAGTATGGTGGTTCCAAGATCATGGCAGACGCTAATAAAAGTCCCAAAAAAATAAACAATTTAAGGTATTTTAAAAAAGCTGAAACTTTTATATGTTGTTAATAATAATATTCTAAGCCTAAATTTAGAATGGCAAATATTTTCTACTCTGCCGGGATGTTAGAATTCTACGGTTCTAACATCCCGGCAGACAACGGAATGTTACCTATGGTGCGCCCATATGTATGTGTAATACTGTCGCACTCCAAGATCCATTCAGTCTACGTGCAATTTAATATACCTACTAATATATGTAGAATAGCATGTATACGGGATATATATTGTACGCACGTATAAATTTACTACCGTAAAATTGTTTATGGAGAAAATGGGCCAATTGTATGGGAACGATGGTTATAAATGTGTAATAATAACAAGAATTAAATTTTTATTTTTATTTGTCCATTCGTCCACGGTGAGATATTAATTTAATAGAAGCAACAACACATATATAACTCCAGTGAACACTTGTATAGATCTGATTTTGTTAATACTTTTGTACAGGTTAATGCAATAAAGTTTCTGACCATTATATTGATGGAATATGTATTTCAATGTATATTCAATAAATATTATAGTCGAAAACTTTATTACCTTGACTTGTACAAACTAATGCAAAATATTATGGGAGAAAATGTCTGTTCAATATTATTATAAACCAAATTAATGAAGTGTTAATTGTTTACCACAAAATAAACATTTCTGGTAAACAATTAACACTTCAATTCAAACTCAACGAGAATATGTTTATGAACACATAGAACAATATTACCAATGTCCATTAAAATCAGAGTCACAATTTAAACAATGTAGAGTTACAGTAAACCAACAAGTTAGATCTGTTATCACTTTATTTTACACATTATTAATCATTAATTTTTCATGTGATATTCGTATTCACATTATTGCAGATTTGTTTGGTCGGCAGTGCCGATAATAACTTTATTTGAGGTCAACCGACAGTTGAATTACACATAATATTAACATTACTTTAAATTTGTGTGAACTTGTTTATATATCAATACGTAATTTGTTAACAATTACATGTAAGCAAAAGATCGCAATCTATAAGAGAGGAGCTAAAGTCAAACCTTACTTTTATTACAGAATATAACAACTGTCTACATATAGTCGAGTGCAATTAGGTTTATACCTCGGAGCCCAATTATACTGAATGGATTTGTTAAAATTTCTTTTTATTGATTTTCCAAATCAAAAATAAAAAACTGACTTTTGAACAATTGCTGCTAATGATATTTTTTCTTAATGTCATGGCCTGTAAGTGACATTGTACGGGGGAAAAATATCTTATACTTTTTTCTAGAAACCTGCTTAAACTTCTGAGGGACAACATAAATCCTTAAACGCAGGGAGAACTATATGTGTGGACGTGTTGACGGATCAGGACAGGTGGAAGATCGAAGTTGACCGGTAAATGTTCCGAACTAGCTCCGATAGCGGTTTTGTTTTGTTTCAGAGTTCACGTGGAATGTTATTTGGTGTGTATTTTGAGAGTTATTTGGTGTGCATTTCTACAGTTAATTTTTACTTGAAGTTATAAAATAACATTTTAATCAGAAAATAAATATTTTTGCATACAGTTGTTGAAGTTAAACATGTATAAATTTGCCGATACGTTTAAAAAGTGCACGAATTTATAAAACACTGCTAAGGTGTTCAATGATCTGTGCACAGAAGAAATCAATATTTTTCATTTGAAATTGTATTTGTTTTTACATTGTATGAAGAGTGGAAAGTTTCTGAGGATGTAAATGTATTTAGGTATCAACAGTTTATAAAAACTGCTATTAAAAGAGCCGTGTCAACCTTACTACACTGATATCTATATTTAATGCTGTTTTAGAGCATTCAAAAAGAGTACCCTTACAGGTACAATCATGGTTAAGATATGATTGGATACTAGAAGAATGGGAATAAGACTGGGAAGGGAATAAAAGAAGGTGTTTAATTACAATGAATCAGCCACCGGCGTCCGAAAATTTATTAAAATGGTCTTTTTCACCAGTTAAACCGGACATGGCTCAGCTTGTAGATGCTGAAAAAGTGTAGATAGCTCTGTAGCGTGTTCACATTACAAAGGAGCAAATTTCTTGAATGCGTCGCCAACAAATTGCATCGATGAAGTCGACGAAAGTGTGGAAAAATAGTGCTGCTGACTAATTTCCCCTTTATCAACAAGAAATCACCAATAGAGAATTTTTATTATATTCTTTATTTGTGGTTTTTTGGTTCATACTATTTGTGACATGTGTACATTTTCAACAACTTTTATATGTTAGATATACATTTTTAACTAATTATGCACTCTACTAATTATGTATCAGTATTAAAAATTTCAATTTTTAGTTGACAGATTCACAAATAAAAACTTCAAAAATTATTAGAATCGTGTTTTTCTTAAATAACTTGAATCTTGTTTTTCTTAAATAACTTGAAAAACACTTTTTTAATTTAAAATAAATTTTTTGAAGTCTCATTCTTTTTTCAAAAATGTATGGATTTTTTAACATAAACGGTGATATTTAAAAGATATAGTTTTAGTATATGTTAAGAACTCAACATAAAAATTATTAAACACCCTTCACTACTAATGGATTAACGAAACAACTACTGTGCTTCGAGGTTTTCCAGTTTTTCTGGCTAATTGCACTCGACTAGTAGTAGAGATAATACACAATGATACTCTCGCCCACATCAAAGTCGCGAAGATTTGCTTCGCTTTTTTTCAAAAAATCCCCAAATGCACAATGAAATAATAAATTCTTGTAAAAGTTCATATCTTTTTATTGGGAGTTAATTTTAATCAAGATAGACTTCATTTTTGAATAAACCCACTTGAAATTGGCATTAAAACGATAACTGTAAAGCAGGTGAACTTCAGATGTCATCAATAAATAAAAACCGACCAAGTGCGAGTTGAATTTGCGCACGAAGGGTTCCGTAGCGCTAAGCAATATTAACCTTATAAGTTTGTATTTCTCAAAGACACTGTGAAAAACAAAGTTAGTACTGAAGTCGGTACCAAAAAAATGCAAAACTCAAACATGACATGACATATTCAAACCAATTTTTGTTGAAAATTTATTTTAAGTTCTGCTACCCTAATTTTTTTTAGAATTTTAGGCACATTAATTGAAAAGATAGAGGAGACGGGACAACAGTTTTTAAGACTTTAGAAGTTAGTTTTAGTCTTAGCAACTTAGTCTTATCGACTACTGACTTAGATAAAAAAATTATTTTGGAAACTATATAATTTTTTTTCATAATTTCAATATTTTATTGTATAGTGGTTCATAGAAGACACCTGCCATCCATATTTTATCAACATAGTACCAATAGCCTCCGAGTAAAATGGCTGTGATATACGACCAGACAGACAGATGGACAGGCAGACAGAAGAACAGACGGATAGGACGAAATTATAAGGGCTACATTTGTGCCCTTTGGAAATGATAATAATTTCAAATTCCTGAAATTTTAAGGGACAGAACAAAAACAAATTTGTTTGGAAGTTGCTCAGTTTTTCACTCAGTTAATTGAACATGAATGAAAAAAAATGATGAAATTCGGCTCAAAAAGTTTATTACTGGTGACGAGTCAAGGGGTTATGGTTATATTATCTTCAGGTTTCAAAATGATTGCACAATATTTTAAGAAGAAAACAGCCACATTTTTGTAACAGCGATGATTGGCTTCTTCATCTCGATAATGCACTTGCATTTTGTGCAAAAGTGTTTATTGAAATATTGAATAGCTAAGGTTCATCAATCTTCATACTGTCCACATACATTCTTATTTGACTTCCGGCTCTTTGATGAAAATTCCATTGAGAAGTGAACTGGTCGACAAAGTAAAAATAATTAAAGGAAATGTGATGAGGGTACTAAATGCAATTTTTAAATCAGAATTCGGAGAGTGCTCCAACGAATGGAAACAGTGTCAGGAGAGGCTTTTAGGTTCAAAGGAGGACTACTTTGCAGCAACCCGCTCGAGCAGTGATTTTGATTAGCAGCAAATTGTCTCCACAAAGCAAGGTCAAATCATTTCTGTACAGAACTCACACTAACCTTGTAGACAATTATGTTCACGAAACCATTTGTCTTATTGTCGTAATGCATATGATTTATTGAGAAGCAAATAAACATAAAATATAGGTAGAGATGCTTATCAGGTTGATATTTATATCGACAAGGATATATAGGTATTCACCTGATAAATATACCCAAGTGTCAATGTGGCAGAATACAAGTCACATCAGGTACTTTCATTGCAAGAGCCATGGGATGAGTAAAATAACTATATTCGTGATGAGTCGTGTTGGGAATAGCAAGACAAGGAATTAACATTTTTTTGCAATCTGATAGAAAGACAGCACAGCTTTTCTACTCCGTTCGGTGTAGCTATGTTAATTGATTTAATTGAAAAATTAATATTTTTCATTAATTATCAAATGTAGCACGAAGAAGGCAAAGTTCAACGCCCAACAGAACACGAAAGCTCTGCATGTAAAATAGAGGAGATTTTTATGGCAGAAGAAATTTCCTGATCAAAAGAAGAGTTTAGTGTATATTAACTTGTGAAGACAAGAATAAAGTGAAAACATACAAAAACCATAATTTTCAACACTATTTTGTTTTTTTATAAATTTTTAAATACTTTTACGCGGTCAAATGTTACATTAAACTAGTAGGAAGATTGTTTCATTGCTTTTTTTGAGAAACATTTTAAAAAGAAGGGTAAGTCTACATATTTTTGAAACTTTTTGGCTCAAAGCAATTTTAGTTGTAAAGTAAACAAAATAAAAGAAATGTTAAAGTAATTCTAACTTTGTCCTACAAAATTAAAATTTCTGTTTACAATAAGTAAAAAGATAAAAGTTACAAAGAAAGTAAAAAATATTTTTTTATTAGTTTAATAAAAATCTATATTCTCCAAAATATCTAAAAATAACTGTTCTCTTTGAAAGGAACAGTTAAATAATCAACACCGTACTTCACATTGACATGTTAATGTAATTTATTAATACAACAGTGACTACAATTATGTAATTTGTATCTACTACAAGTATTTTATTCATGCTGCCATTCCAACTCTGTATAAATATTTACGTACTTCAAATTAATTATTACAAAGCAGTATATAGCCTCAATGGTTGCGAGTCAAGACGGCCAGCAGTGGAGGAAAGGTAGCAACAGATTGTTTGCAGCCACTTGCCATTAAGGTAAATTGCAGCTTTACAACAAGGGTTTTGTCTGAGATGAAACAAAATATCCATTATTTTTATTATGTTCACAGTTTAGGTCTTAAAACTTAAACTAATTCTAATTAACTTGTTTGATATTTTCCATTAGAGTATTCATTTTAAGAACCACAGCAATCCTTAGCTTTGCTAAATATAAGACAGTGAAGCAAAATTCTGAAACACAACTAGTTTGATCATATCATGGCAAACACATCGTGCACAGTAAGTATACTCATGTAGTCACGACAGCTATTTCATATAGAGTAAAATATTAACGTTATGTCAGAACTTTGCACATTTTCTGATGTCTATCCGATCTCTGAAGTTCATTAATGTTGTGTGAGATAAGAACTTGAATGTCTTGGATGACGTATTTCAGATGAGGCTACTCTGTTACATGCTTCTGAAAAGAGAAAATATTTTTATGTACAGTCTGTACTGTTAGGTGCCTCTTATGTGATTTGTTTGAATAAAACAAAATAATTAAATTAAAAAGAATTTATTTTAAATCAAATTAGCAAGTAATTTTTGCATAATAAACAATTACGAGAACATGTTAACAACATGAGCTGACACGATCCAAACAACGACAATAACACAACAACCATGCTCGACTTCTTACTTGCAGCTCTATATTACTTTTTGGCATGAAGCAGGCGGTAATTGTAAGATCATTCCACATAATTAAAACTTCGACAAAAGTCTTCGATATTCATAAATTATTATTCACATTAAAGTGGTAGTTTTCATACACAAATTATTTTTATGTGAACTTATGTTTTTATGCAAAGTTGTAGCAAATAATGACAAATACTACTTAACTATATAAGTTTCATAACAATTTTATCTCAATTGTCCCTCTCCCCCCCCCCTTTATTAATACAAAGTTACTTTTACAAAATAATTTTGGCTGTTAAAGAAATAAATGGAAAATATATAAACTTTAGTCAAACTGCCATATTCAATTCAATATCTCCAATGCTGATTGATGTTCAGACTCATTGTTATAATATTTTCAAAATACATTTTTTTCTTTGCCTGACCTGGAATAAAGAGAGCATCGCCAACAACACAAATTATGTGGTATTCCTTGTATATTTCTCCATCAGGTTCATGTTCTCGTATGTAACTAAGGAAGAAATATACAAAATTCATTACAGCCTTGAATCTTAAAATATCAATTAATTTGTAATTATAATTGACTGATGAAGCCACAGCTTTGTTGATACAATTTTTTTCATATTAGCATAAAACTCAACCTCTTGTGAGAAAGTGTATGGCTCCTGCCCCGCTCTCTGTTTTTATTTTTAATTAGGGGCGAATAATAGCCAAAGTACCAAACATAATAATAATATTGAGTATAAATAAAACAACAACAACTGGACCTTATAGCATTTAATATTATAATAAGGTCTAGTTCTTATAATAACTGGGTTGTGCTGTGTTCTTCTTAAAGTGACTCACTATTTCTATTATATTTATACTTATTTTCTTTACTTCTTTTCAAATATAGAAACTTCCCGAGTACATAAGTGTACAGAAAGAAGGTATGGACTTCAATAACACAAATTCTTTTTTAATCACAGTTGCATCAGTAACGTCTAATGTGTTCTACAGCAATTCCTCATCATCATTGTCTTCTGACAGTGCATCCTTAACATACATTAACTGTAACATACATAAAACTGTTTGCACAAACATTGTATTGCAACAAAATGTTGCCAAAAAGCTAACAAATAGAAAATGTAACGTTCAAATTTTAGCATTGTGGGCATCATAACGTGATTGTTTTATTTTTGTTCGAATAAGATTATAAACAATTGTAAACAACCATCACACAAAAACATTATATTGTTCTTTATATTTATCTACAAGCATAAGTTTCAAAAATAAAATTGGGGGGCAATAAATTAAATAATAATTTATATTCATTTATATGCTCATTTGTATTTATTGACTCAATAGAGATATGGGGTACGGCACATTGTGTGAAGCTGTTTGTAGAGTTCCACTCACAATATCCCACAAGTGTGCATTGGGAAGTTCAGTAGTGGTTTGAGCAATATTAAATTGATTGGGCAATATAATTGAGCAATATATAATTACGCCCAGTTCTCTCCACCTGTTGCTGATAAACAAATTTTATATAATAATGTTTGCTTACTGGTTTTAAATCACCCAATATTTGTCATCTGTTTGCGCGGTAGAGGTCCATAAAAAAAGTTTAAATAGATAAAAGGCTTCATATAGTATAACAACCAATACCTTTTTCAATTCTTCCCATAGACAGATCATAATATTTTGGTGCAGAACTACTTTTAGATTTAATCGTGGCATGAATTTTCAATGGCACGCGTTAAAATATTCCAATAAGCCATTTGATCGACACATAAAACAATATGATTTATAAAATAAAATGATGAAGCTGCACATAGAGCGATGAAAATAATGCGAAATAAAAAGCAATATACAATTATTGCAGCAACATACAACAGCAACACACAACAGCATATAAATATTAATGAAAACATTGCAATGTACTGATAAGTAATGATGAACGGCTTTATGTGTTTACAAATTGTCTCTTTTAAAGCTCCACTTGAAACAGTTCACAAACAGACTCCATACAGTTTTCAAAGCTTAAACATTACATTTTCCATATCTCTCTTTTCTATACGTATCTATATATTTAGGGAATTATATTAAATTTTGCAGTTGCTGTATGTTTGAATAAGAATACAAAATAGTTCATGTTTTTATATCGTTTAGCATTTACCTGTCGGCTTTAATGTACTTTTACTGTTTAGTAATAGATTTCTTGTGAATGCTGAAAAACTCACTGTGTGAGTCTGCGAATGTTCCGTTGTTGATTGTTGGGCACGCATAGTGTAACAAATACAGGTCTGAGGTGTAGAGTAGGTAGAGGATTAGGCCGAGTACACTTCTCTGCGGGAATCCCGCTGATATTAGACACAGGTTTGTCACTTCATTTCCACATTGAACATGAAGTGCTTATCTATTAAGAAGGCTTTAACGGTCGCATATAAATAAAGGAGCATGCTTGTTTTAATCTTGTATAATAATCCTTCGTTCCACACGCAATGAAATGCCTCTGATATATCCAAAAATGCGGCTGCACAGTGCTTTTTTTCTTTGAAGCATTTTACTATTTCGTCTGTGAACTTGATCTATAGTGGCATGTTTGTGCCGCAATTCAATCTGGTGATGGAGTAAAAGGTGTTTATCTCTCATCACTGGCATCATGCGGGTCAATAACCATGCCTCATACACTTTAAAGTTAAAGGTAACAGGAGGCTAATGAGATGGTATGATTTTGGGTCGTCTAGTTGTTTGTCAGGTTTTTGGATCATTATTATCTTTGCTACCTTCCAGAAGAAGGAAAGAAATTAATTTAGGCATGGCCTTATAAATGGATGTGAGTAATTTTATTCCTGAGGATGCCAGTTCAGCCAGGATGCGGCTTGTGATGAGGTCATGATGTTTCTTATAGTGGATTTTTTTAATATTCCTATGTCTTTCCATCTCAGTGGGAGTGGATTCTTCTGCCAGGAAGTTAAAGACTTCTTTTTTATGCTTAGGTGGGCATTCTTTTGGTGAGGCTTGAGTACTCATATAAAGTGCGTAGAGAAGGTTAGTGCTTTTTCAGTGTCCTTACGGGCCAATTTCCTATCGGGCATCCATAGGGATGGTGAGGCAGTTATAGGCCGGCTTTGATAACGTGTTCAATAGCAACTGTAAGGTCGTGTTCTGATTTGAGTCTCACCGGATCTGCAAATGCCGCATCAATAAGGTGCCGATAATGAGTCCAGTTAGTCTCGCAGTTATGCAGGACGCACTTAGGTCCTATTTCTGTAAGGGTAGTGGACAGGTTTACAATAATGGGTGAGTCTCTGATGACATTTCGTAACATCTGCTGCAAGAGATATTCTTATTGGAAATTCCTTTGATTACGCAGAAATCTATTAGATCTGGTGTTTCATTTTGGTCTGTGGGCCAGTATATAGGTTGCCCTGTAGAGAGTATACCCAAATTGTTGTCTTGGATGCATTTCAAGAGTTCACGCCGACATGGTAGTATTAGTTTTGATCCAAAATATGTATGCTTAGCATTATAGTCGTCGCCAGCTATGAATCGATTACCTAGCATGAAAATATAATTTTTTTGAACTACTTTTTTATCTACTAAATTAATATCTCACCGTGGACGAAAGACAAATAGAAATAAAAATTCAAATTTAATTCTTGTTATTATTATACGTTTATAATTATTGTTGTCTTACAATTGGTCCATTTTCCCCATCATCCATTTTACAGTAGTAAATTTACATGTCCGACAATATATATCCCGTATACATGCTACTCTACACATATTAGTAGGTATATTAAATTGCATGTAGACCGAATGGATGTTGGAGTGTGATAGTATTACACATACATATGGACGTACCATAGGTAGCGTTTCGTTGCTTGCTGGGATATTAGAACATATTTATAATAGAAAATATATAATTATAATATAATATATGATAATAGAATATATCATATCATATATTATATAAAAAATATAATATATGATAATAGAAAATATTTGCCATTCTAAATGGAGGCTTAGAATATTATTATTAACAACATCTATAAATTTCAGCTTTTTTAAAATACCTTAAATTGTTTATTTTTTGGGATTTTCAATAGCGTCTGCCATGACCTTGGAACCACCATAGCTGTCTGCCATTGCTGTTTTTCAATAATAATAATATAAAATTTTATAATATCCAAGTAGCTGCCTTGTTACTATATACTATTACACTTTTTATACCTGAGTAACTCTATAGGAACCATTGCCGAGCTTAGTGAGTCCCTATCTCCCTATATAGTCCCTATCTTCCTAAATCCAGACCCTATATAAGGTAATTAAAGAAATTAAAGAAATTATAGGATGTGTGCAAATACCTAAGTCTGCGCACTGCTGTTCTTCTATTACCTGCAAAGTGTGTATTACCTATAAAATATGATGAAAAGACGACAAAGAAACCAAAGTTAACATTACCGATACTGAAATTATTAGTGAAAATATGCAAAATTACTTTTATTATTTCGTTGTCAGCCATAGTTGTTGTTTAAACAAATTATCCAAAGTGAAATGCCTACATTCCTTACATGATGTTATATTTTACAAATCACTGTCTGCGCACTCTTGCTTGCACATTCCAGATGAAATGGACTGAATAATGTTCCGGTTATTTTTATACGTATCTATTTTAAGTATGTAACACCACATAGCGTCAATAAGATCTTTTTTAAATTTACTATTTACGTATTAGTATAGAATATAGTATTAGTTATGGTGTTGTATATTGGGAAAAAATAATTTCTAAATATTAGGCATAAATTAATACTGATCAAATTGCAATTTATTTACGACAATATAAAATTACATTTTAAACAGAACAAATATTTTTCACATAAACACAGTTATTAAAAATCAGCCATAAGATTATATAATTTGATACCTTCATAATCTCTGCATTTTTGAACGAGTCAATGGTGCAGATATAACCTTCGGCCCTTTAATGGTTTTAGGAACTTGTGCAACAACTTTATTTAGCAAAATGTAATAGTGACAAGATTCTTCCAAAATTTCGTTTTCACACTGCTGCATTTTTGTTTCGAACTGTCAGAATGGTCAAATCAGTAAATTTTTTAAATGTATTCATTTCAGCAGCATTTTCATATTTACTGAGTCCTGAATATCATAAATTTTTCCAATATTTTATCAAGTTTTTCTTCTTCAAATTAAAATCTAGTCACAAACTCTATGATGCATTATCTTATTTTTTCTTCGGTACATTTTGTTAGGCTGGCTCCATCATTTTTCAAATTTGATAATAAAATACAATTTTCATTCTTTACAAAAACTAAGATAATTGTCAAGATTTACTATTAGGAAATATTTGTCTGGAATTTCAGTACTTGGTGTCAATATTCTAATGATTAAAAAGCATGAGCGTATTAATCAATCTTACTGAATCTAAATTTTCTCCTTCAAACATATTTATTCTCATCTGAACGTCATTCAAAATACTTTTTGAAAAGTATATAATCGATTGCCTTCGTCCTTATATATACAGCACAAAGTAAATCTGCCGTATAACATTTGTCTTATGTCAAAGAAAAATGTAGTTTAAGTATCTCCAAATAGTTAAAATTCTAAATATTGCATGTTCTAAAAAAACCAATGTGCGATACAACTTTGAGAATTGCCAAAGAATTTTTTTTTGTACTGATCAAAGTATTTCAATGAAGTTCAGAACCATTAATCTCTTATCAAAAATACAATCTTTATATTGTACACTCTTTTCTGAAGCATGATTGACAGCCAATTGTAAAGATGATATATACACGACTTACGGGAATCAGATTTGGTAAATTGTATTAATTTTTCATACTTCCCAAGTACACCGGGTCCTGTCACTACTGATGTGATAGTGTCCAATGTTTTCAATCGATAGACTATCTGATTTCGAACACTTCACTAATAATTTAACAATACCATTCGCATCTGAATCGTCTGCAGATTCTAGTGATAAAAATTAATTCCAACAACTTTATTCACACTCTCGCTCGACCAATATTAGATTATACTTTTGAATGCCTATGTACTTATTCAGTGCTGCTATTATGCTGTTACGACGAGTTTTGCATATTTGGAATCAAAATCAATCTTAACAAAAAACCTGTCAAACATGAGTAGATCTGGCGTTAAGAGGGTTCTGTACAGTCAGTTACTTGTAAACATTTAAGATTACTTAGCATTTCCGTCAAGCTATTTACAAATATTGAATTTTCCCAACATAAATATATTGCCGACTATATCTTTCACAGGCGTAAAAACATGATGCATATTTAAAAACTTATGACATTTAGAATCACCGCCTACTTTTCCTACAAGCGTTGCACAGGTTTCTAAAACTCTATTTTTTTCATAACTTTAAGTTCAATTGACTTGGAAATTCTTTCATATTTTTCTTTATATCTCTGAGAATATAATACTCAAAATTATAAAAAAAAGTATTTTTGAGATCCTTGTAACTAGTTTTTTCAAAAATACTCCACATTATACGTGGAATTTAAAATTTTTTTTGAAATACTTCATTTACATTTTTGGCAGTTATATATTGAAATTATATCAATAGCTAAAATAAAATAACAATGTAATTGCACACACTTTCCAACGTTGTTCCGTACTTTAAATAAATTTTATTATCACCTTCGTGTTGTTTGAATGTATTTTTCAATGCTTTCACTTGATTTAACGTATTTCTTGCTTCAATACACTGAAGTATTCTTTGTTTAACGTAATGTGACATCACAGATCGGATGCCATTGAATTATTACGACGGACAAAGTATTGCAATCATCTTAATCATACTATTAAATTTAGACTTGGATTCAAAATTATCAGTTTAGTAGAATTTGTCCTAAAATGCATTTTACTCTTCTGACTAAAATCACGGAATACATTCACACTGTTCAACCTTCTGATCTGTATTTAATATTCGTACACCACATTGTGCTGACATTTCATGTTCTCAGCTGTTTCCCTAATTCGGAGTGTTGCTTTAATCATAGATACAAGAAATAGGTACAACCTTAGTATGATGATTAGAATAAAACCTTAAAAATTCATCAAAATGGTTACTCTGAATTTATTCCAAGTTTATACACATTTTTACTTTTGTTTAAGAATTATTTCAAAAATTATGCCGTCGTAAAAATTTTAATTTTACTTTTTAATTATCGACGATAGCATAGTTATCACTTTCGTTTATTTGGATTCATATTCATTCGTAACAATCTTTTGCAAACTTCGAAATGTATGAAGAATGATAGTAAATTTATTTCTGTAAAAGTTTAATTTCTGACTATCATGCTAAATTGTACTGGACTCACTGTGAGTGGGTGTAATGTATATGAATATATAGTGTATTGCATAGTTTGCTTGCATGGACAGTGAACACTTCGCAACTTTGTAATTGTAATGCATTTCAATGTTATGTGCGTACAAATTTTGAACTATAAAAAAAATTTAAAAGAAATGTATGTTATATTTCATTATACATATTTAGCAACTGTGGCATAAGTATATTTTGTGTTTGGGGTGATAGCAAAAAATTTTGGAGCGACAGAAGACAGCAATTATATTTCAAAAATATAACGGTAACTGCTTTATTCAAATTTAATCAAGAAATGTAATCGGTAAGCCCGCAACACATCATTCATTTTCCGTAAAATACTCATTAAAGTAAGGACTAGTTTACTTACTTAATTTTGCCTTTTTTCGGTTGGAGAAGTATGTGTGACGTGTCACATCGTAATAAGGTTGTGCACAGAGATAATTAATGTAGAAAAACCGGCTTAGCAACAATAGAATAGAACGTAATTTAGTGAAATATATGATGTGCCATCATGTTCATGCGCATGTCACAAAATAAAAAATTCAGTAGTTTGGGATTATGTGTCGTACAAAGTTAAGAATATTACAAGTAACAAGTCGTGAACATGGTTACCGCAACAGTTTTCTCCATGAAAGAAAGTCTGAAACCATTAACGATTATTCAATTAATATTTGGACTAAAAAGAAACTGCTTATATTCGTTTGCCAAATACGACAAGCTTTATAAAACATACACTTTATTGCTTACTTGCTTCGTTTTCTTTAGCAGTATATACACTAATTATAAAGAAATAAATTTGCAATATGAAGGACGTCTGATTTATTTTGAAAGTGTAGTGAGATATTTAATTTCTTTTGGATTTCTATGCAACATCGCATCTGTAACATTCTTAAATCAAACATTAAACTTTAAAATGTTTGATACATTTAGTAGTGTCGATGAGAAATTAGCAATCATGAAATGTAATTCAAAATTTAATACCAATGTGCAACTTCGTAAACTATGTTTGTTATACGTAATATGTTACTTGAGTTATGTAATGTTTGGTTTTTGGAAGTTCATTGACGAAATAAGGTCTAATTACTTATTCGCTGTACATAACACTGCATTCTTTTTTATACTGACTTTAGAAATGATAGTTTTTGCACTCATTATCAAGGCGATTTCACTTCGTTTCTCACTTTTGGTTAAGAAATTAAGATTCATTTGCAAAGTTAATTCATCAAAATTTGAAAGAAATTCACAATGAAATTCACGTGAGAAATATTGGCTTATCCAGATTGAATAGAATTGAACATTATGAAACAGCGCAGCAGTCATATTGTTCAGAAATCAAAATCGTCTGCGATGTTTATGGAGAGCTTATTGAAATATGTAACTACGTAAAAAGTCTATTTAGTGCTCAGGTATTCTATGTATAATATCTGATCTCTATATTTGTTTTAACGATGGAATTGCTTACTGAATGGCCAATATCCTGGGTGTGAACATGACGGATGATCAAGAACTGGATTTAATTTCTAAAGATGCTTTTAGTTTTGATAAAATCTTTATTTTCTCGTGTCACATTTACATATTTATTTTGTCCACAGCTGCTGGCTTATATATTCCAATTCAGTCTGATAATTTTATATTGTTTGTATAAGATGCTCAATTATTTTCATGCAAAGGTAAATGAAATTTTACAAATTTAAATATTTTTATAGTATCAATGTATAATTTATAAAAATACTTCAAAATTTAAATTTTTAATTTCTGTCGATAAAATGCAATAGTCATATTGGGTTTTTATTCTGGCTTCAGAAACAACATTTTTTTTAATTTATTTACGTTTTTTTTATTTCAGTAAGCTGTAACAATGTTCGTAATAGAATTTATAGCGTATATTTTTTTGTTACACTTTGGAATGATCATAATATGCTTTTACAAGTGTCACAACTGTAAACATCAACTCAAGCGAATGAGATTGATTATCAACAAAATACTTGCAACGTGTAAAATTGGTAAGCATTAACATTTTTCTTTGACAGAACTCGTCTATTGAGTTACACGTATCTTAATTGCACTGCACTTCACTTTTTGTAACAAACTAGGATAGTAAAGAAAAAGCCAAATAAGATTGCAACCACGGGTTACAATAAACAACGTGACCAGTATATATTCACATGGGGATATTAATTCCAAATGGACAAAGTTAATGAGAAAGTATTTATAAACGTTTCCTCGAAGTTTCATACTCTTGGTCACCAATTTGTTTACTCTATGCTGTGTTTAGTTAATATATACCACACGATACAAAACAGGATTTATCTAGAGGTATATTTACACTCATACTTCTGTTTCTTCTCCAGGTTGTGAGGAGTCTACTATGTTGAATCGTCTGTATCAAGTTATCGGAGACGCGCCAGAAATCTCAGCATACGGTCTTTTTAAATTTGATATTCCCTTTATATTAACGTTCCTCAGTTTTGGAGTGACTTGGAGCATTGTCATGGCTCAATTTTTTTGAATTTAAAGTCAAACCTTAACCCTCTGTTTTCTCAGAGGTCTTATTATAAAAAAGTATCGCAAATTGTTAGCGATGGAAGAGAGCAGTGCACATATTCTGTTGTAGTTCAGATGTCATTTTGAGTCAATTTATGAAGTGTTCTGTGTCCTCACAAAATAGCAGTTTATTTGATTACAGCGCATCCACTCGCACCAATGTGCGCAATTACAAAGAAACAATTCTTGCACTACTCGAGTTATTGAACACTTTTTTAGTATTTACACGAATCTTAATTTGATGTTGAAAGTACATGACAGTATTGATGTTGGCTTTAGCAAAATTAATCTGTTTGAAATAATAATAACATTAATAGCTCTATTTATACCTTGCAATTAATAAATATATATGTATGTATGTATGTGCATTTAGTGTAATGTTTATGTGTTGGTTCAATCTTGTTTTACGTCAGAACCCATTCAGACCGCATTCATTAGTGTTATTGTGAGGACCGCATTTCTTTCTAAAATGGACCAAACTGTTATTCTCAATGCCCGCCTTTCATTTGTAATTCTCTGAATGTGGCCTGTTTATATCCACAAAAGCATTATACTTATTTTATTATATGTTTCGCTTTTGTTATTTCCCTAATACTGATGTTTTTCAAGGGGTCTTTCAACTTTACATTCATATAGCTACATTAGATTGTTTAACATATTTTTAGGTTGCATAAAATTTTCATAGCATTTTTCAGGTAGAACAGGAATAAATTGGACAAGACATGAATATTTCTTTCACAGCCCAGTATCTGTTCTAGATGTTCTTTAATCCTCAATTTATTTCCATTTCTGTACAAGACTTAAATGATGTAATGTGGTCAAAATATATATAGTCATATAAATCTTCAAGAAGCATTGAATCAATCAAAATTACTGTTTTGTTTTCATTTGTCTTTGTTTTATCATGGTTTACTTTCAAACCCACAGCCTCGCTTTCTTGCCTGAGAGATCCTATCATGTACTCTGATTGTTTTATTCTTCTGAGAGTTCTTGAATCATCAGCGAATTGTCAATATGACAGATTACCCTTTACTTCTATATTCATATTTTCCTAAACAAACTTGCGAAATATGTTTTCTGTGACAGCAATGTATAATTTCGGTGAGAGTGTATCTTCATGTTTTACTCCGCATCTGGATTGTGGTGTCCTCATGGTGGTGGTAACTTATTATAGTAGGTGTGGTAAATTTCATACTCAAAGTTTATTCCTGGCTCGTTTAAAGATTTTCATATTGATATGCAGGATGTTGAGGATGATGTTGATTTTTTGTCCATCATTCTATATAATAAAATGATTGTAAGGAAAATAAAACGAGGGAAGAGAACCTCGTTTTATTTTCCTCATTATTGAGTGCGTGTTTCTAATTTACAAGTTCGAGTTCTATTAGAATTTACTTCCTTTGGTTTGAAGATTTGTGTTTTTTGTATTTTCCATATGTCGCAATAAATGTGTACAGTTTCATTACCGGAGTGAGGCTGACTGTACCCTTTTTTAAACTCTTCATAATGTATTCTACGTATAAGCTTCTCCTATTATTATTACTTCTTATGATAATGTCTTGGAGAAGGTTTTTTTGACTTTGTATCCAAGGTTACTCTGACTTGGATGTAACAATTGCTTAATTATCCTAGTTTTCTGCACTATTGGGAATGTTGGTAGCAAGGAGGTCTGTTTCTTTTTTATTTTCCTATTTGAAACCAACCAAGTCTGCCATAACTCTTCTGGTTTTTAAACATTGTGTTGGTTATTTTCCGGTTTTGTTGTGGCAGAAATTTTACACACTTTGACCTCTGTTATTGTTTCTTTTTCCATAGCAATTTTCACCCATTATATATCGCCATATGGTTTAGCTTTTCCACTTTTGCATTTGTATAGCAAATAGAAATTATGTTTTTATCATTGAAGTTGTGGATTTTTGTTTCGTTACGTGTGTTAGTAGGTGCGTAAACTTGTACTGTGTTTAGTAAAATAACTCTTTCTGATATAGTGATGAAGTAATGTACCTTTAGTTACTCCATAGTCATAAAATTGGTGTTGGTGGTTGATGCTCGCACAGATGTTTTTATAATGTTGTGCAGTTTTAATGGTGTTGTATATTTGTTGTGTGGTATAAAATGATTTAGAAGTAAATGTAATTCATAATTTAAAATTCTCCCTGTAATTGGTTACTTCCTTTTTTTGTAAATATATCTGTGTAGCAATGAAGCTCAATACGGTATAACACGGACACGGAGAGTTATTTGAAATCACATATGATTATTGCTGATAAAATTATATTTAGCGTGTTATATTATTGCTTAGAATGTTGCCTTTACTACCTGCCCAATATTGAAATAATGTTTATATCCATGTATTGTAACGCTTTGAGGAATTTTAAGTTTTGATTAATAAAATGGTGTTATTAAAATTCATTCGAATTTGTTAAATTGTTACATGGAAATAGGTTTAAACTGAAAATCCACAAAGAAAATATATTTCCTAAAATAACTTCCCTTAATCGAGGAATCAATTTATTTTAATGAAATCTGTATACAGGCTGTTGGTTAATTGGTACAGTAAGAAATTCTTTCTGTTTCCTCTTGAAAATATAAGAATAAAATAAAAAATAATTTTTTTTAATTTCGGGCAATTACTACAGGGAATACTGTTTTTTAATAACAAAATATTATTTATTTGCAACATTTTCTAAGTCGTAATTACATTTAAAAATTTCATTATCATAAAGAGAACTTTCGTGAAAATAAAACTTGGGAAAAATATTGAAATTCCAGAAAAATACATTTCAATTTCTGTAAAATAATTATCATATCGCACAATATTCAAAGCCATATAAGATGTTCACCATGTTGCTACTGGATGGTTGCATGCACCTACTGGAGAATACCCAACATTTACATTAATGTTGGAATAGTGAATCTCTAGAATGGAACAAGTTACGAGAAAATGTTATTGATTATAATAATCTTATTTTGTAATCAATACAAATTAAATAACAGCCTGTTTATACGTGACTTGAATATCAGTTTAAGTGTAAGCGACTCGTCTTTATTTGTATGTTATCATAACATTACAAGTATTTGAACAGTGTCGATACTGCCTTCCGAAATTGAAGAGTATGCACAAGTACAGATTACATTATGTAATCTATACTTGTGCATACTCTTCAATTAGTATAGATTATATTGAATTGTCATTAATCGGGTCTCCAATTTGACATTGTGGTACAAAGAAAACCTTTTTTTGAAGCAGTGGAACTGTTTGTGTCTGTTGTGTTTAGTTGATTTTGTTTAACGTAGCCAAGTACGAGGAGGCTACAAATAAAATTAAACATTGCAAATGTGAGTGAAGGGTAATCCTTTGTGTTTTATATTTGTTCACGGCTAAACCAAAATTTTATCTTGTCCAGTTAAATGGTCAAAGAAAGGTTTATATGTGCATTTTGGGTAAGCAGTGGTTTTATATTTTCTATGTGTAGTGGGTGGGTTGAGAGTGCAAAACTGATTTTCCAGGGAGCCAACCGCGTCCATTTAACTGCCAATCTAAAAAAGTGGTTTAGTTAATTTCTTTCTTACATCTCCGTAACGTATGTCTGACAAAAATTTGTAAAATGATTGGTTGGGGTTGGCACTTCGAAAACTCCTGGTTACTCTTGTAACCAACCTTCCTGCATAACGAAATAAAAAAATTGCTGCCCATCCAAAAAATCACAGCACAACTCCCGTTTAACTGGGCCAATTGGAAACTATATTTTTGCCATCACTAATTCAACTGATTACAAGCTTTCGTTCCTTCCTGTAACTCTTTGTTTGTCAAAAATATACTGTTTGGACGCATCGACTAAGCATGTAAACAGTATAGTTTTCTCCGCTTCTAATCAGTAGACAGTATTTCATAATGAACCTTGGTAATATTTATTTAATATAACGTTCATTGTAATTCTGCACTATATTTCAGATAAAAGTAGAGTTGTCAGAGAAATTAATTTTGAAAATTCAGGCCTATTTTTCGGTGTTCGGGTTTCGCACATAAAAACAACAAAACCATCTTTAGTCGCCTAATTTTCTCCGTTTGTGCAAGCTAAATCTTAATTCCAACTTAATTTCATTGTAACAATGAAATTACTAAATAAAATACTAATAAATTTACTTAACAATAAATGTGTCGTGTTAAATAGATTTTTGTCTTTTCATTTGTAATTTTACGAGATATTATAAAACCAAGATAATAATTTAATAAAGTAGATTAAATATGGAATAAATTAAACAAATATTTAAATCATTCATTTAATAGAGTATACCTGCAATATGCTTATTAAAATGAAGCCTACCAGTTGGTTGACATCTCTATTCCTCTAAATATAGACGGAATAATGAAAGCACCATTGAACAATTAGTAAGTCTCACAGTGGCAATTGCCATTTCACATATTGATGATAAATATAACAAAATAGGGATGTTATCTTTTGTGCGTAAACACACTCAAAATGACATATCATTCATATACAGATGAATAATGGAAGTTATATTTAAGGCAGTTACCCACAATTTATGAAATTATATTCTTTTGTTCCTATATTAAAGTTATTTTTGTTAATAAATTGACTAAACGATTGTAAAGATGGTGGAGCGAATTGTTTTATTGTATCTTATATTTTTTATTACATTTAACGAAGCAAAGTATAATAATTACTTTAGAAGGTTTGCTTCTGATGTGTTGTGCACTGAGTACACACTCTTTCAAGGGCAGTTGACAATAAACACATTTACCCTCGAAAAGGTTATTATGGTCTCGAAAAGGTCATATTTGTGTACTTGTAAAATTAGAAGCAGATTATCGTAATATAGAAGATATCGTAATTTATTTTCCGAAGTGAGCAGTTGTCACTTTTTTTTACCAAGTGACAATGTATAAATGTATTACTGTTACGGTTATGCAAGTCATGACAACTCAGAAGCAGCGACACTCTATGGAGCATATGTATAGAGTATAGGTGGGTCTCAATTCGAGCGATTCACTGACCACCGTGTAATCTTCAGAGTTCCTAATGAAAGAGACACATCAACAAGTGTCACGGTATCAGAACATCGGACCAGAGTTCCAGCATCTGAGATAGCTCGAATACTCTCGGGAAAGGAACATCACTGGTAGCACATCACTAAAGTTCAATAATTGGAACCTAAAAATTACAACAGAAGAGTATAATTTTCTTAGAAAATGTTGAGAAGCCAAGAGGAAAATGCAAATGTTTTCTATATGATATTGCAAACCCATTTTCCAAGAACAATATAGTGTCAGTGTTTAGTTAGGGCTACTAAACAGGCAGCTAAGTGCCACTTTTCGAATGCCAGATTGCTTGAAAGGGAGTCTTAAATAAACCTAGCTGTGCCCGAGCTTCGTTATGAAATTCACTCATGACTATTGTCTAGAATAACTGTCATAGATAAAATATTGACAATGGATGAAAGACGGATGGATTAATATCGACACAACATAAGTTTATTCAAAAAATCAACGTGGACTTCATTTTCCATGACCGTAAAACTTTACTTTTAGGCTGCTGTAAAGATATACTGGTGGGTGAAAAGTTTGAAAAGGAAAACCTTCATTTCTGAAAAATCAAAAAGCAAACGTTTCGAAAAATAGTAAGAAATAAAGTTATTAAAGTGATTTCCAAGTAAATAAGTACCTTTACTTCATAACATACACATCACAATGCGATATGTCAGAAGGATACCTGCCACGAAGTACAGATTTAACCTATAATTACAATGTACAGCCTACATTGAAACTTACAGCCACATAGTAAGTATAACATACGGCTAAATTGAAACTTAAACGAACAAAAGATAATTTTAAAATCAGTTAATAAATATATTTTCAAACAAAAATATCAAAATTTACTGAGAAATTAAGTTTTTGGGGGATAAGACAAAAAACACACACATGGCGACAACCCGGAAATATATATATGATATATATATGTATATATATATATATATATATAAATATATATATATATATATATATATATACATATATAAGATAGAGGAAAGGAGAAAAAGGAATTGGAAAGTAAATAATTAATAGGGGTCATTCAGACTATTTCTTTTATAATACGTAGGGACTGATTTGTAACCAGAGCTTACCAAGACGTACATTTATAACACGCAGTGTCTCTGTTAAACTATTTACAAATATTAATTTCCACAGAGTAAATATACCGCCTACTATATCTTTAATGGGTGTAAAAACATAGCGCATATTTAATGAATTATAAGATCCAGGATAACTGCTATATTTTACCAACAACCTTTGTGTGGGCTTCTAAACACCCTATTTCTTTCGTAATTTTAGATGAAGTAGTTTCAGAAATAAAGGCGGCTTCATATTTTTTTGCACACTATTCAATGTACCTCAGCGGATACCTATCTGAAATAATAAAAAAGTATTCCTGAGGCCCTTACTATTTCGCCCTTTCAAACAATACCCCACACTGCAAATGGTATTTAAACAAAATGTTCTCGAGTACTTAATTTGTCACCCTAAAATTTCCACTTTATTCTATATAACAATACATTTAAGTGTTATATATAATAAGACATTTAAATGTTATATATACAACAATACGTTTAATTGTTATATATGCAATATGTTTAAGTGAATATATTAGCTATTGAGAGATACTTGCAAGTTAATATATTACATTGCTGTGCCAAATTAGAAATTAATTGCCTTCACGCTGCATACCCGATAATTTTGAATACAAGACAGTGATTTTAATTGCAAAATTTAAATGAAGCAATCTTGTGTGGAAAACATTTATCATCATTCCGAGGCCAAAAGAATGAAAAAAAAATTTAAAAATATTAATTTGAGGCTTCAACATCTACAACAGTGGAATTGTATGACCTCATCCTTTGCCTACGATTTCATCCGTGATTAAACTTGAAATAAATTCTATAGTAAATAATTAGTGAATCATAACTTTTCTCTAAATAAAATACGAAAAATCAGCTGCACCAAAACTCCCTTATTTATGTACTTTAATAATTTATTTTTATTTTCTTAGAGAAATACTTCCAGATATAGAAGCTATCATCATGAGACAGGTAACTTTTAACCTGTGTCTTTTTACCTTTTTAACATGTCAGAGATTTTCAACTGGCATTCATTTCATTAAGAAATATATCCTTCTTCTCCTTCTGGTAGACTTACCTACTTTTCCTACCGCTATTTGTTCAGAAAATGCGTAAAATAATTAAAAACTTTACCTTTAGTTTCTAAAGGTGTGCCGTCGGCCAGATCACTCTGTCGAGCGAGCTGCCACCTTCCTGAAATAAACGTGCAGATTCAAACTTTATTTCAGCATCAGATGCCGACATGGTTTATATACCACTTTACATAAATTTTAGCCACTTTGCTGTTCCCAACTTTCATTAATCTCGTTCCAAACATCAATATTTTATATAAAGAAGTCATTTCTAATTAATTAAATTACATATCCTCACTGTCTACCAGAAATTGTTCGCAAATCTGAAAAACCTAATCTTGGTCTTAAAATTTGCTCGAAGCTTGTTCTAACTAGATTAAATCTATGAAATCGGTATTAATACCAGGGGTGCCTAGGTCCAAAATGCAACACCAGCCACTTCACCGTTTCCGATAACATAATGCAAAGCTCCAACAATTATTATTCGATTTCAATTAAATTTTTTTCTTATATAGAGTACTTAGTATAGAACAAGTGTAGTTATGAAATAATCGAAGTATTTCTATTATAGTCATGTAGTTATGAGTGAAAAAATTAGGAATAAATTAAAAAGAAAATTTAGCGTTTCTAGAAGAATACAGGCTGATGAATGAAAATTCTTTACAAAATGCAATTTTCATTAATATCATAAAAAATTATAAACAAAAATTAACCATAAACATAAATGAAAAATCACCATCATAACCAAAAATGATTGCAAGTATTTCGTTAACTATCTCAGTTCGGTCCGCAAAGCAAGATAATTGAAAACGACGAACATAAGAGGCCACACGCGAAAATTATTTTGATTACGAAACAGTAAATCCTACACATTTTATCTATTACTCTGCTGCACTCATGAAATTACCCAAATATTGTATACTTTTTATTCTCATCTGTTAATGTCTCTTAACTCTCAATTATTTATACCTTAAGGGCTCATTTACACTTCGGTGAACGATTGTAGCCAACAAGCACCTTTGTTTACACTAGTCATTGGCTGAAGTAGGCGACCGACTGCACTTTATGATCGACTAGACATGTTGTGTAATGATACTCTCACTTCCACTCGTCAGTCCCATGTACCTGATTCTCATTGGAACCCAACTTATACTTCTTCTTGTGGTTCTCGCACCACATCTTGACTTGCGCTTGTGCAGTCGGTCTACACTTCCGCAAGGCTTGTTCGCTTCCACACATATAATTTATGTCATGACTCTAACAGAAATGTTGTAATTAATCCAATAATAATTAAAAAAGTAATGAAAATATTTAAGTGTTTAAGAAAACGTTTGGTTGGATGAAGCTGATTTCAATTGTTTTATTAAACTTCATCCTATTGCGTGAACAATTATTCTGTCCTTAATTTTTCTAACATCCTTTAATTGTTGACAGCATATAGACTTGTAGTCTAACATTCTCATCTGAAAATAGTATAAATAAAATGAAGAAAATAATTGCAAGGATGCAATAGAAACCAATTTAAGTGAATTAAACAAGATATAATATTAACTAATTTAAGTTACACAAATACATTTAATTAAGAGCCATACTGAATTCAGTAATGGATTTCATTCAAATAATAATTGATACAATCAAGATAAAAATAAACAGGTAAAATTTAAATTATGAAGATGAAAAAAATAATAAGTACAAACTAATCTTGACTTTAAATTAAAATTCACAAAAATAAAATATAATATCGCAAAGTTTCCATGGACTGAGGTGCCATCGATCAACAGTCATCAATCAACAACCTGTTTCAGTCCACTGTTGGACTTCTCCCCTAATGCGTATATCAATTGAGGTAACACCCAGAACCGCCACACTATGCAGGCCTGTTGTAGCTAGGGCAGTGTATAGTATCTCACACCAGTGACCCATCACTGATTTAGCTAAGTAATTACGAAAACATCTTCAGCCCCGCTCAACCAGCAGCCAGGCATCGAACCTTCTTGGTGTTTTACAGCGCGGTGTACCGTGGGACCCCGCAGTACGCTGCGCTGTAAAACACCGTGAACCAGTGCACACACCACAGTCTTTAGATTCGTATATTTGTACAATCAATAACGCGTATTGAGATGACGAACTAGTAGCCGGTAGCTACATCGTCCCTGTACTATACTTCGTTAAATTTTCTTCCACGTTCATCTAGACTCGGTTTTCTATTTTTTTTGTTATACAGTGAGAAGTAATTTCGAATTTCCTTTATGCTGCAATGAGCAACAACACATCAAACATTTGTTCTGTTAATGATGGTGCTGTACTTTCCTGAGTTCGTGAATTGCCGAGTGTCTTGCGACGTTTCCAAACGCGGCCGGGCGGGCGGGCGTTTGGGCGTGTGTGCGAACAGGCGGGCGGACGTGCCTGCGTGTGTGCGTGCAAGCAAACGTGCGTGTGTGTGTGTGTGTATATATATAAATGTAAACTTTCAGACAAACCAATTCTTCAAGTTCTGGTGTGAATAAACAGTGGAGATATGGTAAATTTTCCGATACGAGAATGACCTCAACAGCACATCTTTATTGATCTGTCAGAATACAGTTTTGCATAAACAGAGCACATTTCGAAAATATAAACTATTTACGATGAGTATAGTGTTTGTTTTACAAATTTATTGTTAAAACAAAGTTTATAACACCATGTGGTCGGGAATAAGAGTTGTGGTCGGGAATAAGAATTAGTAAAGTTCAAAAAACGGCCGGTGATCATTTTATGGGTAATTCGCACACACAGATTAATTAAAAACCACAATTTGTTATTAACCTGTCTCCTTAAATTAGTTAATTATTTGAGCAGCTTTAATTTTCTTAAATAAAAATTTACTATTTAAACGATATTTGACATAAGAAAGAACTGTGGTTATTATGCTGTATTTAGTAAATTGTATACGTAATAGACTTATTTCAAAGTGAACTTCTTTCAATAAAAGTAAGTTATACAAACAATTTAAAAGTGGTCGGTTATTAGGTCCAACAATTCTAAAAATTTTCTTAATTCCGACCGAGTGCTAGTTCTTTCAAATTAATTTATTTTTATATTACCTGGAATATGTATTTATAAAGCCTTATTTCTCATTTCATGTTATCTAGTAATGGATCAACAAGAGAGATTAAATGAAGCTGTTAAAACTGAATTAATGTCTGTCACAAAGGCTTCAAAAGCTTATAATAACCACACTTATTGACAGATTAAATAATAAATATATTAAGGGTATATTTTACAGTGACACAGACACACAGTGACACAGACACACAGTCACACAGACACACAGTCACACAGTCACAGAGTCACACAGACACACAGTTACAGTCACACAGTAACACAGACACACAGTCACACAGACACAGTCAAAACACACACAGTCACACAGACACACAGTGACACAGACACTCAGTCACGCAGACACAAACAGACACACAGTCACACAGACACACAACCACACAGACACACAGTCACATAGTCACACAGACACGCAGTCACAGAGACACAGTCACACAGACACAGTCACACAGACACAGTCAAACAAACACGCAGTCACACAGAGACACAGTGACACAGTTACAAAGTCACACAGTCACACAGACACACAAACACATAGTCACACAGACACACAGTGACACATACACACAGACACACAGTCACACAGACACACAGTGACAGTCACACAGACACACAGTCACACAGATACAGTCACACTGTCACACAGAAACAGTCACATAGACACACAGTCACACAGTTACAAAGTCACACAGTTACGCAGACACACAGTCACATGGACACACAGACACAGACACACAGGCAAATAGACACACAGACACAGTCAAACAGACACACAGTCACGCAGACACACAGTCACACAGACACACAGTCACACAGACATAGTCAAACAGACACACAGTCACACATTCACACGAACACACAGACACACAGTCACATAGATAGGGTCACACAAACACACAGTCACACAGTCACACAGACACACAGACACACAGTCACACAGACACACAGACACGCAGTCACACAGACACACAGTCACACAGTTACAGAGTCACACAGTCACACAGACACACAGTCACACAGACACACAGTCACACAGACACGCAAACACACAGTCACACAGACACACAGTGACGCAGACACAGTCACACAGTGACACAGTCACACAAACACACAGTCACACAGACACACAGTCATACAGATACAGTTACACAGACACACTGTCACACAGATACAGTCACACAGTTACAAAGTCACACAGTTACACAGACACAATCACACAGACACATATACGCACAGTCACACAGACGCACATTCACGCAGACACAGTCAAACAGACACACAGTCACACAGACACACAGTCACACAGACACACAGTCACACAGACACACAGTCACACAGTCACACAGACACACAGTCACATAATCACAGACACACAGTGACACAGACACAGAGTCACAGACACACAGTCATACAGACACACAGTCACACAGACACACAGTGACACAGACAGACAGTCGCACAGTTACAGAGTCACACAGTCACAAAGACACACAGACACGAAGTCACACAGATACACAGACACACAGTCACAGTCAAATAGACACACAGTCACACATACACAGACACACCGACAGACAGTCGCACAGACACACAGTCACACAGACACACGGTCGCACAGATACACAGTCACACACACACACACAGACACACAGACACACGGTCACACAGATACACAGTCACAGTCAAATAGACACTCAGTCACATAGACACACGGTCACACAGACACACAGTCACAGTCAAATAGACACACAGTCACATAGACACACATTCACACAGACACACAGTCACACATACACACAGTCACACATACACACAGTCACATGCCATAGAAATATGGCTTGAAAAACACCACCTGAAACTCGCCAAACAGAAGACAGAGATGGTCGTACTGACTAGACAAAAATGGTTCCCTAAACCATTCACCATAGAAATGGGAGGGACAACTCTGACGTCAACAAGGGCTCTGCGCTATCTGGGGGTAATGATTGACGAGAATCTATCTTACCGTGAACACCTCGATAGTGCATGCAAGAAAGCCAGCAAGACCGTATCCAACCTATCAAGGATCTTGGCCAACTCGATAGGACCACGAACCAGGAAAAGACGAGTCCTGCTAGAGGTAGTTCACTCTGTACTGCTTTACGGAGCAGAAATATGGGCAGATATCTTAAAGCAAAAGACATACAGACGGAAAATAGCAGCGGTACAACGACGAGGAGCTCTCAGGGTAGCCTGTGCCTACCGCACGGTTTCTGAAGCGGCTGTATTGGTCATTGCAGGAGCTGCGCCTATCGACCTTTTGGCGATTGAGAGAGCAAAACTCTACGACGCTAAAGGAAATGGTGACAACTCTAATGAGGCAAGAACGACAATTAAGGAGACGCTACAGGAGTGGCAGAAACAATGGACGACGGGAAAGACAGGCAGATGGACGGAGCGCCTGATTCCAAACATTAATGCCTGGCTCACCCGGAAACATGGAGACACGGACTTCTTTCTGACGCAGCTTCTGACAGGGCACGGACAGTTCAACGCCTATCTCCACAAGATGGGTCTGCACTGCACGGCGGCATGTAAGTATTGTCCAGACAAAATTGACGACGCCGAACACACGTTCTTCGAGTGTGTTCGGTGGAAGGACTGCAGAGGCAGCACCGAAGAGATCATAGGCACCAGGCTCTCCTCCTCAAGCCTGGTAGCCCATATGATCGAGCAAGAAGCAAACTGGTCAGCTGTTGCAGCTTATGCACGGCGCCTTTTGGAAAGAAAAATTGCTGAAAAGGACCAGTAGCCAGGAGTAGGCGTCGCGTGACGCAGCACGGACTGGATTGAAGTAATGCTAACGCGGTTCCGATTCAGTCCTCCCCGTACCATCTACGGGGAGAGGGGAAGAGGAGTGGTTTTTTAGTGGGTAAGTCTGCCAGGTCTGCCAGGTCTGGTAGGAATCCCACACTACCGTCACTGTTATCTGCCGTAAGATGGGCGGCAGAGTATTAACATTGGCGGTGTCTTTCGAAGATATTTTTTTTCCGCACCTCTTTAAAAAAAAAAAAAAGCACACAGTCACACAGACACAGTCACACAGACACAGTCACACAGACACACAGTCACACATATACACAGCGACACAGACACACAGTCACAGTTAAATAGACACACAGTCACACAGACACAGACACACCGACAGACAGTCGCACAGACACACAGTCATACAGACACACGGTCGCACAGACACACAGTCACACAGACACACAGTCACACAGACACACGGTCACACATATACACAGTCACAGTCAAATAGACGCACGGTCACATAGTCACAGTCAAATAGACACACAGTCACACAGACACACAGTCACACAGACACACAGTCACACAGACACACAGTCACACAGACACACAGTCACACAGACATATAGTCACACAGACACACAGTCACACAGACACACAGTCGCACAGACACACACACACACACAGTCACACAACCACAGTCATACAGACACACAGTCACACAGTAACACAGACACAGAGTCACACAGATACACAGTGACACAGACACAGAGTCACACAGACACACAGTCACAGACACACAGTCACACAGTTACAGAGTCACACAGTCACGCAGACACACAGTCACACAGACACACAGTCACACAAAGACAGTGACACAGACACACAGTGACAAATTAGTCACCACTTTCGTTGCCTTGCTCCAGTGCATTCTACGTGTTTCTTGAAACTAAGACGATTGTCTATCATTACTCCAAGATAGCGAATGTACGGTTGCGTCGTGAGTGTATGGTGGCCAACCCTCAGTGTCATTTTCTCAATTTGCTTCCTGCTAGTAATGAGGACAGCTTCCGTTTTATGCTATGCAAGTTTGAGTCCCACTTGGTCCATCCAGCTTTTTATAACTGCGTAGGTTTGATCAAAAGTCCAGTTAATTTCTTCTACGTGTTTGGCGACTATTACCACCGCGATATCATCCGCAAATGCGACAAGACGTGCTTCTGCAGGAAAGGCTTGTTTCAGTAATGTGTCATACATGATATTCCAAAGCAAGGGGCCCAGCACTGATTCTTGAGGTACTCCTCCAGTTACTTTGTTCACTTTTGGCCCAGCATCAGTATCGTACCTAAGGACTCGATCTGTGAAGTAGCTCGCCACTATGTTCTGCAGGTAGTTAGGTACATGGAATGTGGCAATGGCTTTCATAATCACATCCCATCTGGCTGAGTTGAAGGAATTTTTAATATCTAATGCTGCAACCAGGCAATACTTTTTGTGCCTCCTTTCCATCTGTTTCCAGAGATTGCCCGCTTTGCAGTATTGACCACCAAGTCGATTGCATCTAGCGTAGATCGGCCCTTTCGAAAACCATACTGGTTGTCGGCCAATTGCGGGTCAACAACCGCTTCAATTTGTCTGTGGACAATACGCTCCAGTACTTTTCCAGCGATATCTAGCATGCATAATGGGCGGTATGAAGATGGCTCCCCTTTTGGTTTGTTCTCTTTTTGTAGAAGCACTAACCTTGGAAAGGTACCTTCTCGGAGACAGGTGTTATAGATATCTAGGAAGAGGTCTGGAGCTGTTTTAATGGCAGCTTTTAATGCAATGTTTGTGGTACCATCCAAACCAGGAGCTTTAGTGTTTCCTATTCTTGAACAAGCTTCTATGAGTTCCTCTTGTGTAATTGAAGGTATTGTGTCAGCTTTTTCCTTTTGCACAGTGTAGGTTTGCTCTATTTGTTGGGGGAATAGTGCCGTGACTATAGATTTTAACAATTCAGGGTCAGTTGGTGAGCATGATGGTTGTCTCTTAAGCCGCAACATGACTGTTTTATATGGCCTTCCCCACGGGTCTTTCTCAACTTCCTCTAGAAGATCGTTCCAGCACTTCTTTTTACTATCTCGAATAGCATTTTTGAGCATTCGGCGTGCTTCTTTATACCTTTCCGTCCTTGTGTGGTAGTGGGTGTTAGCCTTCTTCCGCGCCCGTTGTGTAAGCCTTTTTGCTTGGATGCACTCTTTGCGAAGCGTGGCTATTGTGTGATTCCACCAAAAAACTGGAGGAAGTCTATTTGGACACCGTTTCCGTGGTATAGAGGCGTCGCAAGCTGACACAATTTTTCTGATGACAACAGTTGCTTTTCCGTTAGCATCGTATCCCTGATCTGTGGGCTTACCATCCAAAGCAATATGGAATGTTTCGAGATCAAAGCCATTAGTCTTCCATCCGATTGTATTGTTTCTCTTGATGAGCACCCTAGGTATCGTGTCCAAAACTCCCCAATATATTGCTTGGTGATCACTAGCCGTGTAAATTTCTGAGACTTTCCAAGAGTTGTTTGTTACCTTTTGCCAAGTTCATGCTTACGAAAGTCAGGTCCACGATAGAACTTGCATGTCCTTTTATAAAAGTGGGTTTGTTTACACTGTTGAGTAGCACAACATCTAGGGACGCCATAGTTTCTAGGAGTGCTAATCCTCTGGCGTTTTTCCATTTACTACCCCAGTAAGTTGCCCAAGCATTAAAATCACTTGCGATAACCACAGGATAGTGATTTCTTACGTCGTCTGCGAGTCTTTCCAGAAAGTCATTATATACCTGCAGTGTGAAGCTAGTGCCGGTTAATGCCAAACGTTATAAGGCCCAAGCAAAATAGAAGACTATTGCTGACATCTGTAGTTACATCAGTACTAATGTATGGAGTTCCTATCTGTGTCATTGGTCATTGCGTCTCTGTGTCTGTGTGACTGTGTCTCTGTGACCGTGTGTCTATGTGACTGTGTGTCTGTGTGACTGTGTCTGTGTGACTTTGTAACTGTGTGACTGTATGTCGGTGTCACTGTGTCTCTGTGTGACTGCGTGTTTGTTTGACTGTGTCTGTGTGACTCTGTGACTGTGTGTCTGTGTGCCTGTGTGACTGTGGCTGTGTGACTGTGTGTCTGTGTGACTGTGTGTCTATTTGACTGTGACTGTGTGTTTGTGTCACTGTGTATCTTTGTGACTGTGCGTCTGTGTGACTGTGTTCTGTGTGTCCCGTGTGACTGTCTGTCTGTGTAACTGTGTGTCTATGTGACTGTTTCTGTGTGACAGTGTGTCTGTGTGACTGTATCTGTGTGACTGTGTGTCTGTGTGTCTGTGTGACTGTGTGTCTGTGTGACTGTGGGACTGTGTGTCTGTGCGTCTGTGTAACTGTGTGTCTGTGCGACTGTCTGTCGGTGTGTCTGTGTGACTGTATCTATGTGACTGTGTGTTTGTGTGACTGTGTGACTATATGACTGTGTGACTGTATGAATTTGTGTCCGCGTGTTTGTGTGACTGTGTGTCTATGTGTCTGTGTGACTGTGTGACTGCGTGTCTGTGTCACTGTGTGTCTGTGTGACTGTGTGTCTGTGTGTCTGTATGACTGTGACTGTGTGTCTGTGTGACTGTGTGTTTAATTAAAATCGGTTTGAACCTTAATATTTTACAAATAAAATTTCAACAGTTTATATCCAGTAGTATAATATTTAGAATATCCATATTTTCATTGAATAAATAAAAGTAACAGAATAATTTGTGTAAACATATTAGATATATATTTAGAAGTAGAGGCAATTTGACAGAAAGAATTTATTTTGCCACATACTACTGTCAGATTCTCCATGAATGTGCCACAATAGTAAAATAAATGTTTCCTCTTAAACTAGTCAACTAATCTACTCAATTTAAAAATGACACACCCTAGTAAATACTCAGAGTTAACAAAACCATGCAAAAAGAATTAACTCAAAATCTTTAGTCCTTAAGTACAAGTGGGTTTATATTTGGTTTAGAGCGGGAGTTATTGAGTGAGCAGTGGCCACATTATCGCGTCGCTTGTCACAGAAGCAGCAGGTTTCTATCTTTTGTTCAACACTTAATTACCAAGTAATATTGGTAGGTTTTTAATTCGACCATATTTTTGGTGTATATTATCTTAAATTTCGTACATTTATTAATCGATTTGAATGATAATTTTTAATTAAGAACGTTACATACCTCGTATTGTGACGTTAAAAATGTTAAGCAGCAAGTTACTGCTGAGTAATTATGTTTTGTGGCTACAGGCTGGTTTAGATTATATAGGTCTAATGATAAAGTATCAATAGAAAAAAAATAAGAATCAAATAATTATAATAGAAAATAATACCAATGAAACATTTTGTTCGCAGTCACATTTGTTCATTTGTAAACGCAGTCACACAGAGACACAGTGACACCGACATACAGTCACACAGTTACAAAGTAACACAGTCACACAGACACAGTCACACAGTCACATGGACACACGGTCACAGAGACACAGTCACACAGACACAGTCAAACAAACACGCAGTCACACAGAGACACAGCGACACCGACATACAGTCACACAGTTACAGTCACACAGCCACACAGCCACACAGCCACACAGTCACACTGACACAATCACATAGACACATTCACACAGACACACCGACAGACAGTCGCACAGACACACAGACACACGGTCACACAGACACACAGTCACACAGACACACAGTCACACAGACACACAGTCAAACAGACACACAATCACAATCAAATTGACACACAGACACACAGTCACACAGTCACACAGCCACAGTCATACAGACACACAGTCACACAGTGACACAGACACATAGTCACGGACACACAGTCACACAGACACACAGTCACATAGATAGAGTCACACAGACATACGTGTGACTGTATGTCTGTGTGACACACCGACAGACAGTCGCACAGACACACAGACACACGGTCACACAGACACACAGTCACACAGACACACAGTCACACAGACACACAGTCACACAGACACACAGTCACACAGACACACAGTCAAACAGACACACAATCACAATCAAATTGACACACAGACACACAGTCACACAGACACACAGTCACACAGCCACAGTCATACAGACACACAGTCACACAGTGACACAGACACAGAGTCACAGACACACAGTCACACAGACACACATTCACACAGCCACACAGTCACACAGACACACAGTCACACAGCCACAGTCATACACACACAGACACATAGACACACAGTCTCAATAAAGGTAAGTTATACAAACAAATTAAAAGTGGTCGGTTATTAGGTCCAACAATTCTAAAAATTTTCTTAATTCCGACCGAGTGCTAGTTCTTTTAAATTAACTTATTTTTATATTACCTCGAACATGTATTTATAAAGCCTTATTTCTCATTTCATGTTATCTAGTAATGAATCAACAAAAGAGATTAAATGAAGCTGTTAAAACTGAATTAATGTCTGACACAAAAGCTTCAAAAGCTTATAATAACCACACTTATTGACAGATTAAATAATAAATATACTAAGGGTGGAACATTTCAGCCACTGTAACTGAAAAAAAATTCAAAATTATTTGGGCCGTGCTTGTTCTTACCTAACAGAGAACAACTTATTAGATTTAATGCTTGGTCCGCGAAGAATTTTGTTAGAGACAAGAGTGGCTTTCAGTTGTCCTAAGAACAGTTTGTGTTAACGAGAAAATAACTAAATAAATATAACAATGCACTAATTGTAGAACTTGTAACGATGGAAAAAAATATTTGACTGTATTTATTACAATCAGAGTTTAAGGAAGAATGCCCCCTCATTCAGTTTTGTATCCTTACAAAAGAAAGATACCCTCCTCCATTCATACTCATTACCTTAAGAATTTTGCAACAGGAAAATCAGATGATAAACTATGTGCAGCTTTTTACGAATATGTAACAAACGTTTTACCTCTGGTTGGAAAAAATTTAATTCGCCTTCCGGTAACATTTTTCATCGTTGGCCATTCTTCACACATAAATTTACAAATAACAAAATTTTGTAAAGAAAAAGGTATAATGTTAACTGTTTTTTATCCTAATGTTATTCATTGGCTGCAACCTCTTGACATTGGTGTGTTTCATCCATTAAAAATATTTGGTGAATAATATGATCATGACTGGTGAATAAGGAACTGTGGACAAAAGTTAAGTTGTGAAGATTTAGAAGACATTCTTGAACAATCAATTACTGCAGCTGTGACTCCAGGAATTGTGTATAACTCGTTTCGTGATTGTAGTCTCCTAACTTTTGATAAAAATAATATAGATAATGATTTAATAAAAATCAGAATATCCAACTCCTTACGAAAATGCTCTTGCTTGCTCTGAAGAAAATATAAGGAAGAGAAAAGTACACAACATATTCGGTGCCAAAAAAGAAGTTCTTGGATTGCAATTAAGAAGAAAAAAAATTTTTGGCATAAAAAAGAGGGGTGAAAACAAAAAAATGCCCAAGGCAAAACCTAATAATGAAACCGATATACATCAAACAAATCTGAAAATCAAGAAAACGATACTCTCATTATGAACAAAAACAAGAAAGTGAATAAACAAGAGAATCTTGTCAGTTATCTGCAGAGTGAATTTATCATAATTCGTTATGAAGCAGAGGTCTTCCCAGGAAAAATATTAAAGGTAAACAACGATACTGAAAAAGTAAAACAATGACAATGAGTTCAAATATTGGAAGTGGCCAGACTGCGACAATGTGTGCGACTTGTAGTATTTGAAGATATTATATGTAAGATTAATACTCCAACATTAACGAATAGCCGAGGAATCTACAATATTCCTGAAATGAGTAATTTAAGAGAATTAAACAATAAAGATAATTAATGCATCTAGATCTGAATACATCCAGCGAAGAAAACTGTCTGAATTGTTAATTTTATTGAATAAATGCTTACATTACTTTCTGTCCTACACATATGTGTCAATGAATTATGGACTTCATTATAAAATACAAAAATTAAAACTTTTAATTGAAATACAAACAAATCATTAATAGTTACATTGGTGGTCGCAACAGTAAAAGAGTAGGTATTCATTTAATTTAAATCCTAGGAATAAAAAACATTCCTTGAATACAAACAAACATTATGATTTCTACAAAAAAACATTACAATTTATTATTTCATCTACCAAAGGTCTAGTACAATTTAATATATAATGATAGACCTTAAATAGTCGGAATTTGGAATTTTACTTTATTAATTTTGTAATTACATTATCTCATGAAGAAATGAGATAGGTAAAATTGTGTCAAATTTAATTAGGTAGGATGTAGTCCTTAATATATTAAAGTTATATTTCTTCAAATTTCGATTAGAATCAACAAAAACAACCAGTTTCGTTAAATAAGTTTGTGTATTTAATAAATAAAATTATATGAATATCATATTAACAATATGATATTCATATAATTTTTTTACTCACATGTATAATGCAACATCATAGTTACCCATTAGCAACATTAAAAAATATAAAAATGCATTAAATTTAAAGATAAAGTTAAAAATAATATACAAAATTTAATTCTTAGAGAGATAGTGGAAAATTGATGCAGTTAATAATTATTTCACAAATTCTATTTCATTATTAATAGTCAGTAACTAATATATTACAGGCACACATTAGCGTGACAAAATAATAGTTAATTAGGTGAACGTACTAAGTAAAATATTACTTTTTGACCAATTTTTCTCAATATAAACAATAATATTCTAATGAAATCTTTTTTTATTGACTTTTTCATCATATAAAAACGAAAACTTTCCCATATTACCAAAATGAACAAAAACAGCATTCTCTGTTGCAGACGAAGTTGAATAATCAGTTTGTCATTAGGTGACTGCATTACAGTGCAATGAAATGTTCGTAACGTTTTCCTTAAGCAATATTACCCATTTATTTTTTTCTTAGTAACGATAATAAAAGTGATAATAATAAATTCATGGGCGATTTACCATTTAATCGATAAAGATGACCACGTCGATTACACACGAGGTGATTCATTCGTGATAAGGGCAATAAGTATTGATTGTAGTACAAATTTTCCAAACTACTAATTGTTCAACTGGACATTTTTCACCTCACCAACCAATTAATTTACGTAAAAGATAATTAATATTTTAATTCTATTAATTTTTCGAGGCAATCTTAGAAAATAGCACATAATAAAATAAATATTACAGTCCATATTTTAAAAATTTCTTTTTGAAAACATTGAAATATTTTGACTTTAGTAAATGATGTGATTTTGACAAGTATTTTTTTTTCTTTTCAAGCAATGTGCACTGGGAAAGTTTGGAACAACAATGAGACCTCAGAAATCCAAAGGCCTGTTTTGAATTGCAAAAGTAATTTAACGTTTTTTTGAATATCATAAATGTAAAAAATAATCAAATAGTGAACTGTTATAAATACAATATAATTTAAAAATAAAAGTCAAATATAAAAGTGTAGGAGAAAAATTTTGTGTTGAAAATAATGCTCATGAACATTTTTTTCTAGTCAACGTATTTATTAATTCTGTTGCAAGTTAAAAAATCATTTTATGTCGGTTCCAGATATTTTAATTTTTTATGCTTTAAGATAGTAATGGTTTTGATATTCAATTCAATTTTGATCATTTTCTTATTCAATAAATTCTTTTAACTTTAACAACTTTATTTCAAATACATTCTTAGTACCCTATAGAACGATCAATTAAAACCAATGCATTTGTTTTTGTAAAAAGCACGAATAATAAATGAGAAATTAATGAATAATTTAAAAATAATTGATTTCGTCAATTTCAGATTAGGAAATTTTAATTATCATAATTCCCTGTAACAAATTAGCATTTCCAGTCATACATTTATTTTCTATATTAATATCTTTAAATTACAATTATTTTTAAATTACAAAATGTTACAGGAAAAGATAATTTTTTGTCCAAGAAAAAGTGAAACAAGAAAAGAAGTAAGAGGCAAAATATTGAATTCATTTTAAATATTCTATTGGATAAATAAAATATTTTAATCGGATTTTTTTCGACGTTGATGAAAAAATTCTGTAAATCGTTTAATTAAGAAAATTAATATGTTCTCAATGGGAAAAGTTATTTCAAAATTAATTTTAGATGTGGAAAGTTATTGTAATAAATTGTAAATAATATTTTTTTTAAATATTATGTCTTACAAAAACTTGTAATGGAGCCTTTGTCTTATGAGGAGGATTAGTTTTTTAACTATGATATTCTAGAAAAGTGTAATTACTATGGTAACACAGAAAGAATAGATGCGGGCCTTTTGTTTGACGTTGCTTTTGTTTGGTGATTGTTTGCCAAATTTAAAAATGTTTTGTTATTTTGAATTTGGAACATCCGTTTAATAGTTTAGTTGTATTTGTGTGTCGTGAGATTTTATTATATGTTGCTACATATTGTTGATATTTTAGTGTTTTATATAGAGTGCAATATAAAGTGTGTTGCGTGTATTTTTTTTGTTTGGTTTGTAGTGCAGTGTTTGGTATCGGCGGTTTTATTGCCGAAATATTCAATGCGTTTTCATTCAGTAACGTAAAATATTCAGGTGAGAGCATGTACAACTTCTCTAGAGCTAACGTCTACAACTCTTATTTCATATATGGGAGGTATTTTCTAAGTGTGACAGACGCCAGCTATTTATCGTGTTCTCCCGGTATAGCAGTTAACAACTCCTCTGTGCCAAAATAAACAGGTTTATTTTAGACTAAACTAATTTTGAACAAGAACACTTGTTGTTAATAATTAGAACATTTAACTGCCAGTCGAAATGTCATAAGTTTACAGTTGCCATGATATATATAAAATATTTTTTTCAATTTCTACAAATTATTATTTAATTAGCTTTCGTACCTAGAACCTTCTAAATTTCACGTTTCCAGCGGCCTGGGCTGGGCGTTGATCTTAGATTTAATTAATGTAGGCAAAATGGAGGATGTACTAAATGTATTGCATTGATACGTACCAAAACTGTATTTCGTGATTCGCCGCAAAAATTAAAAAATAATAATATTTCCAAAAAAAAAGTAAGTCAATCGCATACGAGCGGTATTAATAACTGTTAAGTACATTGTTTATTATAAGTTTTCTTTTAAATAAAAAGCAAAATAATAACAAATCAATGTTTTGTAAAGTGCGCTTGTTCAAATAGATAGGTAGAATCAGGATCGGATCACGAAAATCTTGCCCAACCAGTCACATTTCATGTAGTTTTTTACGTTATTTAGTTTTATCACCGAAAACTTAAAATTCTAATACAAAAAAATAATTATTCCTTGTTCTTGTGAAAATATAAGTTTTTGCAATAATTTTTATTTATAATGTTAATAAAAAACTTCAAATTTTACATCGTTTTAACTTATTTTTCGACAAATCGTAAATGTAACTCAAGGAAATAATTAAATTTATTGCTAACTAAAAATCAGTCTTTCCCAAAACCGACGGCGCTTTCACAACTGTTGGTTATTACACAATAGTGAGTTTGAATTTATGTTATGAATTCAATTTTATTGCTTTAGCTATTAATTAAATTTATTTTGATACAAGGTTACTTTGTTGTTTTTCTTTCTTGTTGCATTTGGGAAGCCGAAAATATACAAAGAAATCTTTGAAATTGTTTCTATCCAGTTGGAGTGCATTTCTGTCTGGCCGCTCACTAGAAATTCAGCTTTCGCGCATAAATCTAATACACGCATCACAATTAATGGAAAGGCCACAGCCGGATAAGAAGGGTGAATGTGGCCCCGCATGGATCGTGGTCATTTTGTACACATCGACCGACACTAATATAAACATGATTTTCTTAGAATATAATATTAGCCGGCTATATTTTAGCGCTCGACTATAACAGCTAATTATGGAAAATTTACGAACGATTTGTATATGTTGAACGACTGAACTGGTTTTGATAAAATAAATATGCGTTAAAAGTATGACTGAGACATGCCTATGCAAGAATCAACAAAGATAAAGAATGATAATTATGTAGAAAAAACCACTTTATCGGCTTTGTACAATTATGAAATTATTTCTTTACAATTTCTGGTGCTGTTAACATGTGTCTTTTAGGAATTTTTGAAAATATATACTTACTTGACATAAAAAAATAATAAACCTTCATTACTTTTTTACATATCTACTGTATTAGTACAAGTACGAATTATTTTTCTATGTAACTCTTTACGATAAATAATCTTTAATATTTATTTACAATATACAATGGAAGAGAAAATAAAGGGATCATCCAATTTTTTGAAATTGTTTATTGATTTTCCAAAGACAATCACAGAAAAGCTTTCTAAAGCTTGAATTTTCATTTTAATTTTTGAATCTATCGACAAATTATTTTTATTTTGCAGTAAACCCTACTTTTTAAAATGTGGGCTTTAAAGAAAAGTTTTAAACATTTTCTAATGGCTTCAAACGGTCCTACGAACCGAAGTAAATTTTATGATAAATTCTAATAAATGCATTTTGTAGGTCGCACTTTCTCTTCAGTAAAAGCATTCCTCATTTACACGAATAACAATTATTTATTTCATTTAAATCGTTCCAGCCGTTCAGCGAGTCATATTTTTAAAATTGCTATTTTCACCTTATGCAGGAAACGGCATTGAGGGCTAATGTTCTTTGAAAATTGTCTGTATATTAATGTAATTGTCATGCATATAATGACCGAGACCCATGCAGGGTGGGGGGAGGAGATGCACTCGCTTTTTTTTATCCGGCTTCAACCTTAAACCAACCTTAAAGGGTTTTTTCCTTCAAAGTCAAAACGTAAAATAAAAGATGTTTCAAATTATTCAGGTCGCTCACAAGTGAATTTCTTTGCGTTGAATTTCCTTCTTTATACAGGTTTTCTTCTGTAAACACGACACTGAAACTGGAAGATCAAATTTGTTACCGAGCGGTGATTGTTTTGTTAACTACGCGGCGGACATTCGACAACAGCTTTGAATCACCATTATTTAATAAAACTTAAATAAGTTTATTTCCGAAATCGTTATTCAAGTTTTATTAAATAATACCGAAACCGCCAGACTAAATTTCTAAGCAGGTAGAACAATTGTGTGTCGACTGTACCGCGGGTAACCGAGCGAGCAGTTTTTTTCTATTATTTAAATGTCCATCGTGTCGCTCCGAATTTTATAATTAACCCTGTTATGACGACGCTGAAATATGCCGACTAAATATCGAAGCCAGGAGAAAACTTAATGTGTCGATCGAACTACGAGCATCCAAACCGTTATTGTTCTGTGACTGATTGAAGTATATTCCAGCAAAATTATAAGACCTTACAATTTTTGTGCCGCCTACCATTTTTTCATTATTCGAATGGCTTCTTCTAATTCGTTATTATTTTGCTACGGATTAATGTATAATCCTGCAAAATTACGAGGATCCATTAGAAATATTACGTCACTAAAAAGTGATTCAATAAATGTAAAATTGCCAGGCCGAATTTCTAAGCGAATAAAATTTGTTTGGTTCAGACGAGAGATGGGCCGGATACAGGTGTGCCGGATACGAATGTTCGGCCGAACAATTCCGTTCTTTTTTAGCGCGCTTAGCTTAAAGGACCAGGTTAAAATATTTCCGCGAGCCCGTAGATTATAAATAAATAGACAGTTCCCATATTCTTCCATACAAAAATGTGGTGGTATTTTGTATAGAACCCATGCGACGGAAGCACCAAACGGCGTCCGTAGCCTTGTCAGCGTATAGGTTGTCGATGGCGCTATGTAGGGAGCATCCTGATGGTGTTATGAAATAGAACGTTTTATGTATTCTTATTAAATAATTTAAAAAACTTAAAAAATTACATTAAAAATGTTTTTATTTTCACAAATTTTACTAAAACCATTAAATGACATTAACATTTAAGAAATCATAAGTACCAAATATATTTTCAAGACTCCAACATGGTTTAGATAGATTTTGATGAACTATTTAAAATCAGACCAATTTCAAGAAAGTGATTATAGCAATCAGTCTTTAACATCCCATTTCTTAAGTTTATAAAAAAACAATATTAAGTGCGTACGGCAAACCTTTGAGGATGCATTTATCGAGAAACAGGGCTAAGATCAATCGAAATTTACTTTACTATAGCTGAAACGATCGCATTATGTAATTATACTATATCCATAAGAGGACACTGGATTTAATAGACAGATTCTTAAATTTCAAAATCTTAAGTAAATCCATTGTTCTATAAAAGTACAGAGTAGATAAATAAAAATACAGAAAAATATGTTTCTATTTATTTAATAAGAGAATCTGGTAAGTTAATTAAACCACAGGCTGTTGTTATTGCATCACCAAGAACTTTGACCAAACCTAAGTTAATACAAGTATGTGGTTTTGTCATATTAAATTCCCGTAAACGTTTATTCACCCGCTCAATGTGGATTCTCAAGCTGGCTATTTGTTTACTTTCCTTACTTTCATATTTAGGTACTTTAGCTCCAGTTACGACACTTCGAGGTCGTACTAGTAGCACCCCCTCCTTACGTAAATATAGGAACTTCCACATGTTTGAACATGTCATCACACACATACCCGGTTGCGAACACGTATTGCGCTCGCTAATACAGGTATATTTAAAAAAAATGTTTCACTTGCATATGTTGGATCTATGGTAAAGTCTTCAGCAAATGTTTTAAACACAGCAAAATATGGTTATCGGTTATATTTATCTGCTCCTGAATCAAATTACTTAATTAGTAACAGCTTATAGGAATGCCGATGTGCGAACGTGGATTCCTCGTGATTTCCTTCAATGTGCATTCTAGAATGCTCAAAGCTTGGTTGTTATTTACCATCTTCTATCATCTCGCTGCTGTCAGAAGCGGAATCCATTTGAAGAGATTCTGCTGATGGTGATATTTGAAAAGATTTTATTGACGGTGATGATTCTGGGTGAGTTACAGAGGCTGTATATGTGAATATAAACAGTAGCGAAACAGTGGATTATAGCCGTTAATATCTAAAGGAACAATACAGAGACGACGAAATACATCTTTTTCAAGGACACATATTTTTACCTGATGATTTTCATAAAAACGGTAAACAGGATAGGTAGGTACAGTTACATTTGATAGGTTACATATGTAGATTTTATTAAAGGTAACAAACAGCCAAATAAACTGCCAACTTTTTTCATTATTTTTTCATAACACTTGAGGAATATGTACCTGAACTTCCAAATGAAATTTCTTCCAAATCTAAATGTTCCGATATTCATTTAGATATTCGTTTTCTTCTAATTGGTTGGCATTCAAATCTTGTGAGAATACATCCTGGTTTTATTTATAAGCACTTGTGACACCGGCCCCATCAAACAATACTGCACGCAATTTTCCATATCGTTTGGCAGCTGAAATGAGAATAAAGTTATCCATTGAAATTGATAAATGATGATAACAAAGAGCAAATCAGACATTACCCCAACAATAATTAACTATTATCAATCATTTCTTTCATCTCAAACACTTTGATTTATGCATCTATCAATATATGGTAAATACTTACATCAAACTGGTCTTCACACAAATAAATTGGCGAATGCGTAGCTATAACTGTGGGCCGTGCGAGCTTTAGCCGCTTATCTCTCATTCTTCTCGTCTTGTTTGAAACGTAAACAAGTAATTTGTTAGTATTTTTATTGATGTGTTTTTACACTGAGGAACTGCACAGTACTTGTAAACTTTCCAATTCATTTTTAACACTCGAAATGTGCAATATAATATGTAACCTTCTTTGTTGAACGTAGACACAACGCAATGTTTACTTGGCTGTGACGTCGCTGGCGGACGCCATGACACCTGCGACCGTTTTAGCGCAAAATTTAAAGTAGGTAGAGGAAATGCAATGATTTGCTATTAACTCTGCTGAAATAATGTTATTTCCGGAAATAGTAGACGCGTACGTAGATTACAATGTAAAATTTGTCCGAATCCCAATGGGCGCTTTCGATTTTAAAAATCTCACAAGTCTTACACGCTTTAAGCTAGATGCTTGTACTTGTTTAGATAGATACAATAGTGTGCTATATTACAATTATAATAATCAAATCAGAGCAGTGGCCATATAAATATCAAAGAAAAATAATTTATTCGAAATCCAATATTACAAGTTTTACACTACTAATTAACTAATTGCTCCACTTGAAAGAATAGACAATTTTCCACAGAAAAAGAATATAATTTTTTTTTTTATAAAATAAAATCTGAGTTATAGAACTGTTTTCAATGCTGGAAAATCTATATAATTGATCAAATTCTCATTTGTCAAAACAAATGGGCGAAATTCGCTGACTCTATTAATATACGGACACCATGTAACCCATCATTATGATGAAGTGAAATTAGCAAAGAAAAACAGTGACACCAAGTCCTAAACAATTTTGGTTTCTTCCCTTTACACTTTATTTCTTTACAAGACAACACAACGATTTATTTACGACATTCAAGTTAGATTTATCCTACTATTTTACTAGCTCAATTACATTTTTACTAATGTTAGTATACAACTCTTGCAAGTAATTTGAAAATATAATAGTGAACAGTACACTCTCACAAATTTATTTTATACGTTTTACAGCGCCGCCGTTCATTCAACCGACGATGAGCAATGTATGTATTTCTATCCTGTTGGCTCTCTAGAACTCAATCAATGATCATCTTAGCGTTGTTATCCCAATAGACATATCTTTCATAAAACCACATTTGGAAACATCAATTTTATTTTCGGAACACTGAAATTTCGTTGCAAACAGCGTAACATATTTGACAACGTGAAGCGTCATAAACTCGTTCAATCACTTTCCACTCATTATCATGATAAAGTTAGTAATTCCGGTTCCATGTCCCATTTAATTTCTACAAGATTCAAACGCTCAGCTTGGTCTAGGGGTCTTGGAACAGTTTTTAAACATATTTTAGTACAGTGGACGGAGATGACGCGGTAGAGTATAACAACTCCATTCAAACTCTAGAAAGAGATCAAAAGAATAGCAAAATTTCTTGAACACGGTGTTTTAATTAAGTCATCAACACTTTCAGCGCTTCAAGAAGCGTTAAACAAAATAAATAGTAACGAACAGTCTGAATAGGGCTGCTGAGAGTGTTACCTTGAATGTAAACAATCTGACTGCTGTATCAAATAATTTACTATATACATCTGAATTTATAGGATCGTTAAGTATATTAGAGAATATTTCATTGACGTTATCATTCGAGATAGAAGATGTAATGAATTCTGTTATGTTTGGAAAAAATAATATTTTATATCCATCCATTGTCTCACAGAAACTAGTGTATCAGGAAATACATCCTTAGACTTAGACAATATACATGTTTTGATTACTTTTTCCGATCTGCTAAGCTGGAGGTAACAATTACTTCTATAACCTGGATCATTTAAGAAATTGAAAAACATTAATCTAGATTCCCTTAATGGTAACGATTGAACATTTGGAGAAATCGTTCACAATGTAAACTCTGTTGTATACAAACCTCATATTTTATTATACGGTCAATTCTATTCATATACTACCATGTACTATACAAATATACTTATTAAGTATTATGTTTTACATATGTTATACGTTTAAGATCAATAATTGTAATAATTTTCTTAGATAACTAATAAACTCCTCATCAAACCAAGGTAACATAGATCCCAAACATATTAATGACACCGATACAGTCAATTCTCCTAGTCTAGGATTAGGAGATCTATGACATAAACTCACACAAGGGTGTAAGTTTAACCTTTAACGGGGTAGCTGTTATACCCCTAACTTGCCAGCCACAATGATTATTCAGCATGGTTTCCAAGCATATATTTTAACATCCGGCCCCAGCGTCTCACCATCCTGAGATAAGGTTCTGTTCGCAGAAACCTCAACAAATAACATTTCCACATGAATCGGCGTTTCTAATCATTATAAACCCCAGATACCATCACCACTCAGCTCAGAAGTCCGTAATCCCAATTCACGTCAGTCGTCGTTCCAGTTCAGTCTTAAATTAATTAAAGTACTGGTCATAAAATACTGACTAAAATGTTTCTCAACAATTCCATTATGACAGTACGTAAATATATCGTTATTAATCTACATGTTATTGAGTAATTGTAAAGTCAGTGATTGAAAATGTCTTAAGGCTCCGCCGCGTCGCACAACGGTTCACCGTGGGCATCCTTCAATTACTGCAGCATTGCTGTAAACGATGCGCGAAGATCGAAGTTGGCATACTTGAACTGTCTCTGTGGTATTTATAAGAAAAATTAATTTTTGGCTTTTTTTTGGTTTGCCCCGGAAGACTAATATTTTGAAAAATCGTTGCCAAAACTTGATAATTGGCATTCACTGCCATAACTCTTCCGCGCGCAGATCCTGTCAAACGAGAACTTCTTGCAGAATTCTGGAATTAAATAGTTTGAATATCCATTCTAGAGCCTCGTGACTATCTTTTTCAATTATAAAGGGCCAGTTGAAAGAAAGGAAACCTGTCAACGATACTAGGCGGTTGACAGAGCGGAACGAAGCTTGCTCAGATCTCTCGGAAATAAATATCTAATAGCTGATTTTTACGCATTTATTGTGGCGGTAATCACTTTCAAACTTTGTAATAATTAATTGTTTTAGGTAATCATTTATGTAAATACATTTTTAGATTCGTTCCGTACAGATGTTAATTTATAAATCAGAAACGATTTTGTCAAATTCGGATTAATCAAATGTGTCGTGTCGGATATATACATATTTTATTTTCGTTCGATTAAGTTTTAATAAACAGCAAAATAAGCGGTTTAGCTGGGTAATAAGGACGTCCGTACAGTTAGCAGCACCAACGCCATCTAACTGCGCCTCTTCCAAACAAAAGAAACGAAAGGTATTTCGTTTTATTTGTAGAACAATCACACCAACTGTCTAACAGGAAGTCTTCCTTGATGTTCAATTCTTGTTATATTATTATCGATCAAACAGGAAAATGTGCGAGTGTAGGCGAATGTGGAAAAAATGGAGTATACTAAAGTATAGTTTGCAATATATTATATTATTTTATATTTTAAAAAATATGCAAATTTAATGGAAACCAAGTATTATCTTTATGTGTCCGAAGATGACAAGTTAATTTAAATGGGTCATATTAAACCGTTAATAAACAATAATAATTCGTTTTATTTTAATAGTAAAAGTAAAATTTCGATAGAAACAAAAAATTAGTTATTTTTAACTAAATTAAATTTGTAATTCTGGAAAAATTCAACCGTTCAACATTAATAAAACAATTATTTAGGAACAATTAGGTATATCATGAAGAAACAACAGTTACGTCGGAACATAGCGAACGGTGACCGGTTCGATTCGAAGGCTATAGAATGAGCGCCATCTAGGGGAACCGCGTCCGGGTGCGAACAAGCGCCATCTGACGGCGGACGTCGTCATACTGTTCCAATGATAATCACCCATATTATTAGTTCGGCCATTATTATTAGTCTTGCTCAGTACGCCTTATTTTAACTGAACGGGCAAAATGATTCTAATTACTGTTCGACACTGCTGACTTCCACAAGAGACTTCTCTTTAACTTATAAAGTTTTCAAAGACTGATTATAGAATAATAAGAGCCAATTACAACAATTACACATCGAATAATCGCTATTCAACTCGCGAAATTAATTCTAAGAATATCTAAATATTGCTAATAACACTCAACGAGTCCCAATTAAGAACGGTTCGCCTAATCTTTGTTTATAACGTTTATTTAATTGACCTAACTGTCAACTGACCTGCTTGTGTTGAATGTTTACACTTATATCATACAAAAATTTACGCGTCTGCTGTTTATTTCTTGTCGAGGCCCTTATTTCGTATTCTCTCACAATCTTGACATTTTGGCATATAAGTCTTTCACATTTGCGCCGCGGGCGGTATTGTTTGGTTATCAGAATAGAAAGTACCACGACCTAACGATTAGACGTGTGGAACTCTTTGTTCCGGAACATCGCTCTGTTCCAAATGATCCAAAAAATTTTCTTTATGTCGAACGTATCATTTGGAACATTGCATCTCCAGTTCCGAACGAATGAAATGAAACGAAGCGAACACTGTTCCGCTGAGTGAGACAGGGATACGGATGCGGCGCTACACACTGGGAAGCAAACAAATGTTTATTTACACATTATATTTTATTCTCCTTGATTTATATATTACTAACTGCTTAGTTGATTTTATAGTCAGCGTACGAACGTGGCAAGGTTAAATACTTGCCGGGTTATCTTTAAATATATTTAAATTAAACAATTTAATATGTTAACACATTGCGTTGTACCTTTTATGATATTAGATGGAATATAACAAAATTAGAGTGTTAAAAATGTTAGTAGGTCAAGTTCCTAGTGTTGACCATTCGTCTGAAAAATTTTTAAAATTAATTTACCTAAATCACATCGATTGATGAAAAAACAATGATCGTGTATCGAAATAAAGAAGAGTTATAAACGGTTAGTTTTACTAATAATACATACATGCGCTTTAAAGTGAGCCCAGAACCAATATTCATACATACAAAATCATTATAGTTACATAAAAATAATAATTTTTAACACTTTCCGTCCGGACAGTAAAATTTCAAATTAAATATTTCTACGTTCTAATCGCAGCAATAATATATTCAGCGCGTCGCAAACACCGTTGATACATTTTAGCAATATTTCGTTTTGTAGCTGTTCCGTTTGGAACTCGCGAGTCGACTTCCGAATTTTCTAAATGAGACGTATCATTGTTCCGCCGGAAGATTTTAATGACCCAGATTCAAATGTTTCAATCACCACAAAGATACGTACGGCACACCTCTATTGAGCGCCCAATTAATGTTTTGGTCACAATGCAGCTCTTACGTAAGTATACTTGATTTATCAACATGACTAATAGTTTTGTATTGTCGTTAATTAAAAAAATTGCGAATGTTTTTATTAAAAGGTTATCACAATATTTCGACAGTGTTAGTTAACACGACACCGATATATCGAAATGTAGATACTTCTAGCAAATTCGTTATTCCTGCTTTGAAATACGGTCGATTAATCTCGTTTTAAAACAATGGAAACACGGCGCGTCGTATGTACGCAGTAAACAAAATGGAAAAAATAAGACATATTCCGAATAACAGAAACTCGTGTGGCAGCCCTGAAAAGGGCTTTATGGTCAAGTCGGTGATGGATGGACAGGTTGCGAGGCACGAAACCCAATTGTTAGCAGCTGATAGCGCTCGCTGTGAACCTTCTACGTGGATCATCTTCGAAGGAGTCTCACTTCTTGGGGCTGCCTTCTTAGCGGAACTTTTCGTTTTCGACGCGGCCTTCGGCTTAGGCACTTTAGGCTTCTTTGTAGGCGGCTTGGCAGACTTCTTTGCTTTTGGAGACTTCGTCGCAGCAGGCTTTGCTTTTTTTGCAGGCGCATTTAGGGGCGGGTTCTGAAGATTAGGGGTGTGTTCCGAAGGTAGGAAGTAGGTTTAAAATTTGTGTCAGGTCCTTAGAATTAATAAAAAAAATATTTAAGGAAAATTTCGATGGGTTTAAAAGTATTAAGAGTATTTCTCTTTTGCAGTCGGAAGTATAGACAGAATTAAAATATTTATAGGTGGGTTCTGAAGGTTAGGGGTGTATACCGAAGGTTGGGAGTAGGTTTAAAATTTGTGTCAAGTCCTTAGAATTAATAAAAAATATATTTAAGAAAAATTTAGATGGGTTTAAAAGTATTAAAGTTAGTTTTCTCTTGCACTTAGAAGTACAGATGGTAATAAAAAGATTAAGGGGTGGGTTCTGAAGGTTGGGTTGTTTTCCAAAGGTCGGGGGTAGGTTTAAATTTTGTGTCAGGTTTTTAGAATTAATAAAAAAAATATTTAAGATAAATTTAGGCGAGTTTAAAAGTTTCCATTTCTGTAATTTTTTTTTCGTTCATTTGAACCTTCGGAACTTCATTTACATACAGATTAAAATCGTCGCGGGGCGGCAATACCGTAATATTATTTGTTGCCACCTTCAAAAACAAAAACAAGCCCGCTCCGACTGTTTGAATACGATTTACCTAAAGCGTTTTATGTTCGCACATTAAATACTGAAACAAGACAATTTTTGAATTTTTTAAGACTATGTACTTTAAATCGAATCGCTATCGGCGCACTGTAACCGCCTCCCGGTACATAAACTGCCTCATTTCAGACTCGGCAGACATTTACCGCCTCGGGGCGACGATAATTTGAAAGATTTCTGTCGAGACTCGACAATTGGATTGAAGATAGAAGTAAATATTTAACGACTAACTCTTTCGCACAGCGAAATGTATTGTCAGTCGTGGTGATAATTACTTTATAACTCTGCAATAAACAAAGCTGTATTGCAAAAGTTATTTCGTGATTTTTATATGAAAACTGTTTATGTACATTTTTGGATTCGTTCGTCTTTAATTTATAGATCAGATACTACATTGTCAAATTTAGATTGACTGAACACTTAAATTGAGTCGTTCATATAAGTACATATCACATCCAGTAGATTCGAGTTTGAATAAAGTGCAAAATAATCGTTTTCAGTGAATAATAAATGGAAAATAAGGACGTGCGTACAGTTCACAGCATCGACGCCATCTACCTGCACCTTCCCTAAATAGGAGAAATTGTTGATCTAAATTTGATTCATTTGTAATACGGCAGATGGCGCTCCACGAGATATGAATGGAGCGTACAAATGTCATTTTATTGCCGATGCAATAGCAAAATGTGCGGTAAGTATTTGTTTATTGTTGTACATGTGTTTTTAAATCTTCTACATGTCTTTTTAAATCTGCAAGTTTAATATAATCGAGTATATCCACTGTAACTTGTGTTTAATGACGATATGTTATTTACTTGAGTAAAATTAAACCATTTAAAGAAGATAGAATAATTCGTTTTATTTAAAAGGAAAACTGTAAAATTTGAAGTGCGCGCAAACGGTTGGAGACATAAAATAAATTTTGTACTTATTCGAGACGAGTTCAGTCATAAATGAATGTAAACGAATTTTTGGGGCCGATTCTATCGTGAAGGAACTTCATAACGTCAGTAACGTTAAAGCGGACGGCGATCGGGTCGATGCGATGGCTATGGAACGAGAGCCATCTAGGCGAAGCGCACACTGGTGCGACGAACGAGCGCCATCTTACGGCGGACTTCGTGATACTATTCCTCAGTTCGGTGAGCACCGCGGCCATCCTGTCAGCCCTGTCATTACGTAGTAATGAAATTGGTTGCAATTATTTTTATGGATGTTATAATAATAAAGTCACTAACGCCGTGAAAAGGGGCTATTTTCGTTGAGTTGTAGAGTTTCCGAGACCTAATGACAGAACAACAAGAGCCAATGACGACAGCTGCACATCGAATAATCGCTATTTAGATCGTAAGATTACTTCTGCGGATATCTAAATGTTGCCAACAACATTTTCATTGAAACTCGATAGTGAACGTTTCGCTCAATCCTTGTTTGTGACATTTATTTAATTTTTTGACCTATTTGCTGTTCGCCGATCCAAGCCTAGCACGATTTCGACAATCGAAATTGATAACGCATCGTCGTGTGTTATTCCATATTCTCTCCCAGTATAGCAATATTTGGCAAACAAATCCCCGTTGCGGGTTTCATTATGTCAGTGTTATCAAAATATAAAGTGCCACCGTCTAACGTTGACGTTTTTGATTTTGTTTTTCAAAAACCAAACCTGCTTAAACAGCTATTGATCGTCCGATGCGTGCAGTCAACTGTATGACTGAGACGGAACATGATCATCTATTTCTCTCTATCGCTTTCGCGAATAGGTACGAGTGGGGAGCACTAATTGCATCCACTCCAAAATGTATGTAGTTTAGCGAGTGTTCGAACTTACTGGTTCTGTACCAATGAAAATAGATACTTTCGTATTCGCTACGTGAACACGCATTTCAGCTATCCTAATAAGATGTATCAATTGCTTAACGTTAAACACATCTAAAGACAATTGTGTCGTGTGTAAGACAATGCAAGTAACGTAAACTTTCGTGCGGCCCCGAGAAGGGCCTTGTGATCTTTTCAACGGAAACAGTAGAGAGCGTACGGTTTACTTGGAACTGGTGTACTTGGTTACGGCCTTCGTACCTTCACTGACGGCGTGCTTGGCCAGCTCGCCCGGCAGCAGCAGACGAACCGACGTCTGTACCTCCCGGCTGGTGATGGTGGAACGCTTGTTGTAGTGCGCCAGGCGGGACGCCTCGGCGGCGATGCGTTCGAAGATGTCGTTCACAAAACTGTTCATGATGCTCATAGCCTTGCTCGAAATGCCCGTGTCCGGGTGGACCTGCTTCAGAACCTTGTAGATGTAGATGGCGTAGCTCTCCTTGCGCTTGTGTTTCCTCTTCTTCTTGTCCGTCTTTGTGATGTTCTTTTGCGCCTTGCCGCCAGATTTTTTGGCCGCTATGCCGCTAGTTTTTGGTGCCATAATCGATACGAATTTATCTTACTAACGCTTAGCGAATGACTCGTCTGTAAACTTTGAACAATTTCGGCCGGTACTAGTTGACTCGGGCCACTGATCGGCGGCGGTCGGTCGCAAAGGTACGCAAGCTCTCGACCAATCGTGAAAGGACGCGTACAGCGCTTATCGCCCCTTCCCCCGCCTCTCTCGTCGAGGAAGCGACGTCGCGTACAACGTCGCGTACAATGACCTGTATATAATTAACAATACCAAAGTTTCAATCTTCCTTCCAAACTTCTAAGTATCGCGCTTCACTTCGTAGAGAATATTTCAAGTTTTATTCCGTTCCTAATTGTTTCCTTTTTGCGCGTAGTTAAAGAGGCTTTCTTTATTATTTTGATGCCAATAGAGGAGAAAAATTCACAGATTACCGAGTAAATTGAAAGAATACTTAACTACCACCGGCGGTATAGTTTATCCTATAATATTAGCCTATCCCTGTTAAATTTGGATCGTATAAACATTAAAATAGTCCGATGTATATGGTTTTATTCTAACCAAAAGCGAATAGATTTTTATGTTTTAAATTAAAAATTTCGCCCTAGACATGTATAAGGGGAAAACAACGATAAATACCGGCGATTTGGAGAAAAAAAATGGCGGGAGCGCGGCACCGTAACGAACAGTGAAATACACTTCCTTTTGCTGTGCTACAATCAAATTGACAATTTCCATTGTTGCAGTTCTCGTTGTTCATCCTTACTGCATTGGTTATTATGCCCCCTGCTGTCGTATCGATAACAATAATTTAAACCGTGATTAAAAAGTGAAATTCGTTAGAAATAAATAATCTGATAATTTCCTAGTTGGTATTATTTGATAAGTATAACTTCACTTGTAGGTGAAACACACAGTGGCGTGTTAAAACTGCACTGAATTACTGAAATGGAGCTCACTCCGTTACATCAGAAATGTGAAAATATTGCACGACGCCCTCGACACTAAATAAAATCGTCTCGCCAGCAATTCTGAGTTTCCAACAAGCCGTAAAGGCTATACTGAAACTTAGAAACTTTAGCTTTGCAGTGACGTGCCGAACGTGCGTTTATAAAAAACCTAACTGCGTATATAACGGGACGCAACTGCTGATTAAACACGAATACGTTCGACTATGAGTATCTATCCTCTCGCGTCTTTATAACAGTTTTTGGAAATGGACTCTTATTATCGTCACAATTTTAATTCAACAGTTCGCGGCCTTACAAAAGGCCAAATCACAGGAAATTACGATACATTAATTAGTGTGAAACTAGACCCGCCGACCGCAACGCACGATTTACATACGAAGGCAATGAATAGCGAATATAAAGTAATCGACACTTTGATTCGGAGCAATGAATGCGTTATATCTACCGCTAGACGTCTCTTTGTTTATTATAAATGAATAATTCTTCCACTTACCAAAAAGAGGTCGAAACAAAATACCACTGGTGTTGAGACGTATTCCAATAAAACAGACAGACTGTCGGCCCTGAGAAGGGCCTTTTTTGTTTTCTTGCTGTATGGTAACCTTTTGACGTTGCGCAAGATAAGTATAAGTTTACGTCTTCTTTTCGGTCTTCTTGGGTAAAAGCACGGCCTGGATGTTGGGCAGCACGCCGCCCTGTGCGATGATCACACCGGACAGAAGTTTGTTGAACTCTTCGCCATTGCGGATCGCCAGCTGCAAGTGCCTAGGAATAATTCGGGTCTTTTTGTTGTCACGAGCAGCGTTGCCCGCTAACTCGGAACACCTCAGCGGCCAAGTACTCCATAACGGCGGCGAGGTAAACGGTAGCGCCGGCACCGACGCGTTCAGCGTAGTTTCCCTTCTGGAGCAGTCGGTGAATGCGACCCACGGGGAACTGTAGTCCTGCACGGTCCGAGCGGGACTTCCCCTTTGCCTCAATTGCCGCGACCAGACATTGTCGATATTCAAAGTTGAAAAGATACACACGGAAAATGCTAGGACGTTTATTTTGTTCGAACTAAATAACTATCTTAATAAGACATTTTTGGATTTTGTAATAAAACGTGAACGCCATCGACCTTAATGTTCTCACGTACATATGATTTTATTGTACATGAAGACAGTCAAAAAGGCATACAAAGAAATTCCATATCTGTGAAAAGAAATTCGCGAACATGGTATATTGTATATTGCTATCGCCGGAGATCTTCATTGGAAAGTGATCTACATTGTAACTGGCTCAAAGTTTCAGTCATTTTTAACTTTGTTAACATATGATTCTTTTTATCTGAGGAGGCGCTCATTATCAAATTAATTTCAAAGCTACCAAACAAAGTGTGAAAGAGATAGATATACGCGATAGCTCTTTCGGTCACGCAATGCCTCTATTTACGCGTGAGTGCGAGCCAGAGTTTGTCAAACATTGCAAATGTGGTTATAGGGAATATCGGACTAAGTATAAAATTTTTATGTACATTAGTACATGTATAAGAAATAAAATTAAATATAAAATAAATCCGGAAATAAGATTTTGACTTTTGAATATTTTGTGTTTTTAAAAGATATAGCCGAAGTTACACGCGTGTAAAATTTGTTTATCGTGGACCAGTTTTTGCGAAAAAAGGTAAACATTTTATTTCATATCCTATTTATGCCTCCAGAAACTTTGTATTGCCCACTGGATGAAAAGGGATTCCTTGAACAGAAAAATATTACATTCTTATTATTATTTCGTGTCCGCCCATAAACACTTACGAAGAGTTGAATTTAAATGTACTGCAAAATGTACACAACGCACGTTTTCAACAAGAACGTCACCATTGAAGGAGAGATCTCTTATCACTTTCTAATTGCAACGTGATCAAATTTCTTATCTGGAAGCCAGCCACAACCATTTTTAATGTGTAGGGGCCTCTCCGCCTGAAAGTGAATTGAGGCAAGAATCGACATTAATTATCTATCGTGACCTTAAAAGTATCAACGACATACACATTTTCAGCAGGCCATGTACAATATTTAGGGATTGCATACAAAGTGGCCCTTTACCACAATACTATATATATGAGAACTAATTATACTTTATCGCCACGCGGAGTAGAGCACAGATTAAAAAACGAAGACACGTTGCGGACCTTTGCTTGAATATGTATGAAGTTGTACGTGGGGCTCGCTATATTCTGGAAGAACGTGTTTATTTGGAGAGTTATTTGGTTTGGATAAAGTAAACGTCACAGTGTTTTTGCGTGTATTTTTCAACTTTGAATATCGACAATGTCTGGTCGCGGCAAAGGAGGCAAAGTAAAGGGGAAGTCGAAGTCTCGCTCGGATCGTGCAGGTCTACAGTTCCCCGTGGGTCGCATTCATCGATTGCTGCGGAAGGGAAACTACGCCGAACGCGTCGGCGCCGGCGCTCCTGTTTACCTCGCCGCCGTCATGGAATACTTGGCCGCTGAGGTGCTCGAATTAGCTGGTAACGCCGCTCGGGACAACAAAAAGTCCAGGATAATCCCGAGGCACTTGCAGTTGGCCATCCGCAACGACGAGGAGCTCAACAAGCTTCTTTCTGGCGTGACCATCTCACAGGGCGGTGTGTTGCCCAACATCCAGGCTGTGCTCTTACCCAAAAAAACCGACAAGAAAGCATAAAATGTTCACGCACAAGGCCCTTCTCAGGGCCGACAGCGACTCAATATTATTAAAATGTCTCCATAGCAATATTTAGTTTCAATAAAGGTGGGGAAGTGCAATCCTCTACAAGCGCTCGCTCTACAGGTGAATATTTTTGTGTATCTGATAAAAATTCAAAACTATTGTAAGGTGTCACCATGCACTTCAGCGACTAAGGTTCACTTGTATTTAATACAAAAATGATTAACGGAAAATCTTTCTAATTTAGTAGAAACTACTATAAATAAACACTTGTAATCCGTCACATGGAGAAATAAGACGCAAAATAAAAGCAACCTCATTGAACTTGTTCATTAACTTACGTTTTCAATTGAAGACTGACCGAATATCTGCAGATACACACGGACGTGTATTTAGAAAAAGTAGAGATGCAATTTTTTTCATAATGTTGAGAATCTAAAAAAACTCCAAACGTCCTTATTGTGTTACTTTAATTAAACGAAAGAAAGATATTTTGAAATTAATTTCCAAGGTTAGTTCGTTCAAAAGAATTTATTTTAGTAAACGACGACTTTCTGTTATAATTTTCTCCATCATATAGTGTAACATATATTTTAGCCGAAGGCATGGACTTGTGTAAAAACACCTTCACGTTCCTGATGTTGCGGAGATTCGATACTGAAATGTGTGGATATTTCGTTTCTTCCCAAAGCAACCTACCAGATAAGTTGTATTTTTTATAGAATGTAATTATTGGTCTTCCGTACTAAATCAGTTAAATACTCTCGAATATTTTAATTCATCGTACATTAGGAATCAGACTGCAGTGAGAGTAGTTTGTTAACTGGTTATTAAAATATAGTTTAAAATCAATTTTGTTACCGCCTAATCATTCTCTGTATTATTGAATCTGGTAACAATTTAAATTACTTGACATCTTAGCAGATACAGAAAATTTGAAAAGAATAGGAGACGCCATAAAATGAATGTGTTTAAATGAATGCAGCTATAATAGAATGTCAAAGAGCAACGGAAATCGCGTGTACTGTGTTCATTGTGGCGCACAGAGGTGGCGCCGTTCTGTTGCTGCACCGCCAGTAATAAATTAAATATTCTTTTAATTCACTTGCGCTCTGTAAATATTTCATTCTGTTCTGCTTAAAAATTCAGTAATTATAATATTCTTTGCAGTAAAGCAAGTTACTATGAAATGAAAAAAACCTTTGGTATTTGTTAAACTTTGGTAAAAAATTACATTACTCATTGACGTGTATGGCTACGAGTCCTAATAAGAGCGGTGGGAGCAAAGCGACAAACGATACACATACGCGTCCTTTCGCGATTGGTTGAGAGCTGGCGAACTGTTGCGACCGACCGACGCCTATTCACGGTCTGAGTCGACCGGTACGGGTCGGATATAATTGAAATCCACCTTCGTTTATGGAGGGCTAATTTCGGTTACTCGAGACATTGAAAAAATATATGCAATCAAAATTCTTGTAGCGCCTTTTAAAATCGCCAAGTTCGTACTGCATTGATTTCATGTAAGTGGCAAATTATGCTTACAGGGAATTTTAAATTATACTAAACTTTAACTTTCATAACTTACATTCTAGTTGTCTAGTTGCGATCTTGTTTTAACCAACGGAAGGACTATTTTTAAGTAGTTCCTATCGGGCAATAATGAGGTCATTCAGTTCCAGCGAATGGCGCCAACCAAATGCGTTCGCAGCGCGACTGATTATACTTCGTCTCTTTTTTGCGTCCGGTAGAACATACAGTTGAACAGAGACGGCGAATATCTTGCAGTTTATTGGTTAGGTAGATTATAGGTTTCGTCATATTTAAAGGTTTTATATATTTATATATATATATATATATATATATATATATATGTATATATATATATATGTATATATATATGTATATATATATAGTGTGTGTGATGCATATGCAATATTTATACGGAAATCGTTTGATACGTGGACTTCTTGCTTTTTTCATAAGGGAAATGGCCTGAATAACATTTCGTTCGTGCATTGGGAATTGAATGTGTAGTATATGAGGCGTCTGTGACGATTTTATCCAATCATCGATTTGGATGCTAAATTTAACTCTGAGCTGACTTCGCGATGGACGCAGTAAACACATAAACATTTTAAATAATGTTATCATTTATAATCGCACAATTCTAGAAATAAGCAATGTGCCATCGGTTCATCATTCCTCACTCGCAAGCTCATTCACTGTATACTTGGCTGGTGCTGAGGAGGTAAGAGTACAGCTCTAGTGATTCCGGACCACAGACAAAAGTCAGTCTAATGCTAAGCGAGCACTAAGTGTGCCCCAAGGACATTTTCCATCTTGCGTTATGATTATTCTTCGTCTTTTTTTGTATACCAATCAATTTTCTTTCAGCCATACAAACTCTTCAAATCGGAAAATGCGTTTCTCTCCCGTTGCAAGGGAAAACTTTCTACTGCGTGTTATTGGAAACGCTCTCGCTGTTCGTTCCCGGTAACGTCTTGCGTTTATAAAGCCATCATAATTTTGCAAAGCCAATATCACACATAGTATTAAAACACACTCGATCACGGTTGCACACAGTGAGATTTTTTCGTTAGAAAATGAACGTAGATTTGTTGAATTATGGCGTCGTCATTCGTCGATGACGTTACACTCGACATCATTATTGTTTGTGCCAAATGTAACTGTATATTTGATTATCACTGCTGAAGTTCTTACTGTAACGTTTCTTCAATAGTGATTATGTAACAAGGTACATAAAAATCACGATCGTTTGGCTCAAATAGTCGATCAGTCGTTACTAAACTTTCGCTGGTAGCGGCGAATGAGTGACGGGCCGCTGATATTCTGCCAGGTCTCCCTCGACCGGGTAGGCGCCACGAATTCGAATAAATTCTTCGTCTAATGGCTGATCAGGCTTAATAGATACAGGTGCCGGCGTTTCTTTTCCAAGTGCTGTAGGTTCTTCGTCGATGTTCGCTCGCAGCGGCAGAGGAGCGACGACGGTATGCCTCACTCAACTCACTTGCGAATACTGTTTTATGACGGAGCCATTCGCCCGAACCTTGCGTGGAAACGTTTCTTTGTATCGACATTGCGGCTGTACCGATACCAAATACATAGTTCGCGGAATCGATAAAAATCAATTCTGGTCTTAGTCAATACGCCGAATTGAGATAATTGATGTTTTTGTTGAATACTACGAGTCTCGGAGTAACATCGAGGCAGTTTAAATCTCTTTTTTGGCTTAGGAGAATGTCAAACGGTCTGTGCATGTACGAAAAAGCATTGTGTCGCTCGCATGGTTTCCCTCGATCGTATCAGCGTTACTTTTAACCTGCGACAAATATGTGAAAATAAATGAAAACCGTTGCGACGATAGTGTAAAGATCAACATTTTCACCACAAAATGTGTAGACGTCGATACGTTCTCTGCGTCGTCCGTCTCCGAGCAACGGACCACCAGCTACCTGTCGAATTAATATGCTATCACGCATTCTTAAGCGCTACGCTCGTTAGCCAGTGTACGTGAAGACATTACATTTCCTCGCGCATACGCATTTTACTTGTTAATCGTCGTATCTTCGCTTATCACAATATGGTTGAAAACGCGGTTATCAGTGACGCTCCTGCGCGCGCAAATCCTGCCAAAAAAACAAAGACATCGGCGGCCGCCAAGAAACCCAAGGCGAAGCCCGCGCACCCAAAGACTTCAGATATGGTCAACAACGCGATCAAGGAGCTGAAGGAACGAAACGGCTCGTCGCTTCAAGCCATCAAGAAGTATGTCGCCGCCCAATATAAAGTGGACGCAGAGAAGCTAGCTCCTTTCATTAAAAAGTACCTGAAGAGCGCAGTCGAGTCCGGCGCTCTCGTCCAGACGAAAGGCAAAGGCGCGTCGGGCTCCTTCAAACTCGAGGTAAAGGGAGCCGCCAAGAAGCCTGCAAGCAAGGCCACCACCAAGCCAGCGAAGGCCAAGGCGGCGCCCAAGAAGAAGGCAAAGGCCGCCGCCAAAAAACCCGCATCTCCAAAGAAAGCCGCGCCTGCTAAAAAAGCAAAGCCTGCTGCGACGAAGTCTCCAAAAGCAAAGAAGTCTGCCAAGCCGCCTACAAAGAAGCCTAAAACGAAGGCCGCGTCGAAAGCGAAGAGTTCCGCTAAGAAGGCAGTCCCCAAAAAGTGAGACTCCTTTAAAGATGATCCACGCAGAAGAAGGCTCGCAGCGAGTGCTACCAGCTGCTAACAATTTAGTTTTGTGCTTCCGCGACCCATCCGTCAATCACCGACTTGACAATGAAGCCCTTTTCAGGGCTGCTACACGAGTTTCTGTTATTCGGAATATGTCTTATTTTTTCTATTTTGTTTATTGCGTACATACGATGCGACGTGTTTCCATTATTATAAAGCGAGATTAATCGACCGTATTTCAAAGCAGGAATAACGAATTTACTAGATGTATCTACATTTCGACATATCGGTGTCGTGTTAACTAACATTCTCGAAATATTGTGATAATCTTTTAATAAAAATATTCGCAATATTTTTAATTAACGACAATACAAAACTATTGCAGTCACGTTACGATATATCAAGTATACTTACATAAGAGTTGCATAGTGACCAAAACATTAATGAATCTGGGTCACTGAAATCTTCCGTCGGAACAATGAAACGTTTCATTTGTAAAATTTGGAACTCGACTCATGAGTTTCAAACGGAACAGATACAAAACGAAATATCGCTAAAATGTATCGACGGTGTTTGCGGCGCGCTGAATATATTTTTGTTGTGATTAAAACGTAGAAATATTAAATTTGAAATTTTACTGTCCGGACGGAAAGTGGTAAAAATTATTATTTTCATATAACTATTATAATTTTGGATGTATAAATATTGGTTCTAGGCTCACTTTAAAGCGAATGCATGTATTATAAGTAAAACTAACCGTTTATAACCCTTTCTTTTATTTCGATACACGATCATTCTGTTTTTTTATCAATGAATGTGGTACAGGTAACTTAATTTTAAAAAATTGATCACACGAATGGTCAACACTAGGAGCTTGACCTACTAACATTTTTAACACTCTAATTTTGTTATATTCCATCTAATATCATAAAAGGTACAACGCAATGTGTTAACATATTAAATTGCTTAATTTAAATACATTTAAAGATAAACTGACAAGTATTTAACCTTACCACGTTCGTACGCTGACTATAAAATCAACTAAGCAGTTAGTAATATATAAATCAAGGAGAATAAAATATAATGTGTAAATAAACATTTGTTTGCTTCCCAGTGTGTAGCGCCGCATCCGTATCTCTATCTCACTCAGCGGAACAGTGTTCGCTTCGTTTCTTTTCATTCGTTCGGAACTCGAGATGCAATGTTCCAAATGATACGTTCGACATAACGAAAATGTTTCGGGTCATTTGGAACATAGCCATGTTCCGCAACAAAGAGTTACACACGTCTAATCGTTAGGTCGTGGTACTTTCTATTCTGATAACCAAACAATTAAAGACCCAATGGCAAATAAAGATGCCAATATGGCAAGATTGTGAGAGAATACGAAATAAGGGCCTCGATAAGAAATAAACAGCAGACGCGTAATATTTTTTTGTATTATAAGTGTAAACATTTAACACAAGCAGGTCAGTTGACAGTCAAGCCAATTAAATAATCGTTATAAACAAAGATTAGGCGAACCGTTCATTATTGGGCCTCATTGAGAGTTATTAGCAATATTTAGATATTCTTAGTATTAATTTTGCGAGTTGAATAGCGATTATTCGATGTGTAATTGTTGTAATTGGCTCTTATTATTCTATAATCAGTCTTTGAAAACTATCGTATCAATATAAACGTATCGAGCAAGACTAATAATAATGGCCGGATGGGTGATTATCAATTAAACAGTATGACGACGTCCGCCGTCAGATGGCGCTCATTCGCACCCGGGCACGGTTCCCCTAGATGGCGCTCATTCTATAGCCCTCGGATCACCGTTCGCTATGTTCCAATATAACTGTTGTTTTTTCATGATGTAATTGTTTTATTGATGTCCAACGACTGAAGTTTTCCAGAATTACAAATTTAATTTTATTATTAATTAATTTTTTGTTTCTATCGAAATTTTACTTTTATTATTAAAATAAAACGAATTATTATTGTTTATTAACGGTTTAATATGACCCATTCAAATTAACTTGTCGTCTTCGGACACATATCCGGTAGGTAATACTTGGCTTACATTAAATTTGCATATTAAATAAAAATATAAAATAATATAATATATTGCAAGCTATAATTTAGTTTACACGCCATTTTTCCCACATTCACCTACACTCCCACATTTTTCTCTTTGATCGGTAATAAAATTATAAGAATTGAACATTGAGGAAGACTTTCATGAAACGAAAGATATTTCGTTTCATTTATTAGGAAGAGGCGCAGTTAGATGGCGCTGCTAACTGTACGGACGTCCCTAGTACTTGGCAAAGCCGCTTATTTTGCTGTTTATTAAAACTAAATAGACCGTTAGTAAAATATGTATATATCCAACACGACACGACTGATTTATAAATTAACATCTATATGGAACGAATCCAAAAACGTATTCACATAAATAATTACCTAAAACAATTAATTATTACAAAGTTTGAAAGTGATTACCGCCACAATAAATGCGTAAAAATCAGCTATTAGATATTTATTTCCGTCATCTTTCCGAGAGATCTGAGCGAGCTTCTTCCCACGCTGCCAACAACGACTGGTCTTTTATAAGTGAAAAAGATAGTCACAAGGCTCGATAATGGATGTTCAAACTATTTCATTCCATAATTCTGCAAGAAGTTCACGTTTGACAGGATCTGCGTGCAGAAGAGTTATGGCGGTGAATGCCAATTACCAAGTTTTGGCAACGATCTTTCCAATTATTAGTCTTCCGGGGCAAACCTAAAAAAGCCAAAAAATTTTTTTTCTTATAAATACCAAGAGACAGTTCAAGTACGCCAACTTCCCAAAACAATTCGATGTAAAAAAGCCTTATAAATAATTTAAAAATTTCTATATTAGAACTTGAGATGCATTAGGCATGTTTTTTATTAAAAATTACATCGAATAATACAGCAGCATTTACCGTCCTGTGATAATTTTATTCGGTTTACTTCACACGACTTTTCTTCCTGTTTCAAATCATCCAAAAACGAAGTAACTTTTCGATCGAACTAAAGATGGGGCAAACAGGCGACACCCCTCTCCCCCTCCTCCTCTACTCGCAGATTCCTCGCACACTTGCACTGGATAAATCCATCTTCACGCATCGTTTCCAGCAATACTGCAGTAATTAAAGGATGCCCACGATGAACCATTGTGCGGCGCGACGGAGCCTTAAGACATTTTCAATCACTGACTTTACAATTACTCAATAACATGTAGATTAATAACGACATATTTACGTGCTGTCATAATGCAATTGTTGAAAAATGTTTCAAGTATTTTAAGATCGGTACTTTAATTAAATACGATGCAGTTTAACATTACAAACACTTTTAAATATGATTATTATAAATACCGTCTTATGTGTTAAATTAAGTCTGAACTGGAACGACGACTGACGTGAACTGGAACTACGTACTTCCAAGCTGAATGGGGCTGGCAGGTGCCTGGGCTTTATAAAGTTTAGAAATGCTGATTCATCTGGAAATGTTATTCGTTGAGGTTTCTGCGAACAGAGCGTTATGTCAGGATGTTGAGACGCTGGGGACCTGATGATATTACTATGTTAATATGTATGCTTGGGAACCATGCTGAATAAGCATTGTGGCTGGCAAGTCAGGGTTATGGCAGCTTTCCCGTTAAAGACTAAACCGATACCCTCGTGGGAGTTTATGTCACAGACCTCTTAATCCTAGGCAATTGTTATAATTGACAGTATCGGTGTCAGCAATATGTTTGGGATCTATGTTACCTTGGTTCGACGAGGAGTTTATAAGATATCTAAGAAAATTAGTACAATTATAGACCAAAGTATTATGGTCTATAATTGTACTAATTTTCTTATAAGTATTATATTTTACATATGTCATACGTTTAAACGCATAACATATGTAAAACATAATACTTAATATGTATAATTGTATAGTACATGAATAGAAATGACCGTATTCTAAAATGTGAGGTTTGTATACAACTGAGTTCACATTGTGAACGATTTCTGAAAATGTTCAATCCTTACCATTAAGGGAATCTAGATTAATGTTTTTTAATTTCTTAAATGATCTAGGTTATAGAAGTAATTGTTACCTCCAGCTTAGCAGATCGGAAAAAGTAATCAAAACATGTGTATTGTCTAAGTCTAAAGATATAGTTCTCGATACAATTGTTTCTGTGAGATAATATATGGATATGAAATATTATTTTTTCTAAACATAACAGAATTCATTATATCTTCTATCTCGAATGATAACGTCAATGAAATATTCCCTAATATACTTAACGATTCCATAAACTTAGATTTAAATAGTGAATTATTTGATACAGCAGTCAGATTGTTTACATTCAAGGTAACACTCTCAGCAGCCCTATTCAGACTGTTCGTTACTATTTATTTTGTTTAACGCTTCTTGAAGCGCTGAAAGTGTTGATGACTTAATTAAAACACCGTGTTCAAGAAATTTTGCTATTCTTTTGATCTCTTTCTAGAGTTTGAATGGAATTGTTATAGTCTAGCGCGTCATCCCCGTCCACTGTACTAAAAATATGTTTAAAAACTGTTTCAATACCCCTAGACCAAGCTGAGCGTTTGAGTCTTGTAGAAATTAAATGGGACGTGGAACCGGAATTACTCACTTTATCATGATAATGAGTGGAAAGTGGTTGAACGAGATTATGACACTTCATGTTGTCAAATATGTTATGCTGTTTGCAAAGAAATTTCAATGTTCCGAAAACAAAACTGACTTTTTCCAAACGTGGTTTTATGAAAGAAATACATCCATTGGGATAACAACACTAGGGTGACCACTGATTGAGTTCTAGAGAGCCAACAGGATCGAAATACACACCGGGATTGCTCTCTGTGGGTTGAATGAACGACGGCGCTGTAAAACGTGTAAAATAAATTTGTGAGAGTGTAATGTTCCCTATTATACTTTCCAATTACTTGCAACAGTTGTAAACTAACATTTGTAAAGATGGAATTGAGGTAGTAAAACAGTAGGATAAATCTAACTTGAATGTCGTAAATCAATCGTTCTAATGTCTTGTAAAGAAATAAAGTGTAAAGAGAAGAAAACAAAATTGTTTAGGACTTGGTGTCATTGTTTGTCTTTGCTAATTTCACTTCATCATAATGATGGGTTACATGGTGTCGGTATATTAATGGAGTCAGCGAATTTTATCCATTTGTTTTGACAAATGAGAATCGTAGTAGGCATGTGGCGTTTTTCTCGATTTTTGTATGTCCTCAATGTTTTAAGATTTCGTTTTTTTTAATCAGTTTGATCAATTACATCCATTTATCAGCATTGAAAAACAATTCTGTAACTCAGTTTTTATTTTATAAAAAAAAACTTCACATACATTTTCTAAGTAAAATTGTCTATTTTTTCAAGTGGAGCAATTAGTTTTTTCCAAAAAATTTTAATATTTCGGCATATTTGTTTAATAAATAATCGAGCGTACACTCTACGGTTGGTAACTTTTTATATGCCATTTCTAACCTCCCCACGAGTGTACAGTTAGAAATTACTGCCACCCCTAATTTTTCCGATATTCGAAGAATCCGTCCGGGTCCGATATTAGAAGAGCCATCCGTCGGGTTTCGAATAGATTTATCATTTTTTATAAATAAAACTTATATGGTCGCTGCTCCGAATATAATTATTATAGCTGAAATATGGCATACTAAGGTTATGTCATATTACAGCTATAGTAGCTTCACTTATATAAGACTTGTGAGATTTTTAATGAAACCGAAAGAGTCCGTTAGGTTTCGGACACATTAATAATGTTTATATTATGTTTATATGGCCGCTCTTCTGAATTAAACTATTACAGTTACAATATGATATACAAAGGTATATAACTGAAAAATTACAAGCGTCTAACTTCACTCGTGTAGGACTTGTGGGATATTTAACCAAAATGAAAGCGTACGTTAAGTTTCGGATATGTTAATAATTTTCATTTGATATCTGGGTAAATGGCCGCTGTTCAGTATTTGAACATTATAAATATAACATGAAATATTAAGGTATCTAAAATTACAGGCATCCAGCTTTGCTGGTGTAAGACTTTGAGATGTTTAATCAAATCGAAACCGTTCGTTGGATTTCGAAGGTATTATTTTTATGTGATATTTATATGGCCACTGCTCTGGTTTGATTATTGTAATTATAATATAGCATACTAATTGTACCTATCTGGAAAAATACAAGCGTCTAGCTTAAAGCGTGCAAGAGTTGTGAGATTTTTAACGAAATAGAAAGCGCCCGTTGGGTTTCGGATAAATTTTGAAATCCCCTTCTACAATGTACGTACGCCTCTCCTATTTCCGGAAATAACATTATTTCTGCAATAAACTAAGAGTTAATAGCAAATTATTGCATTTTTTCTACCTACTTTGGATTTTGCGCTAAAACGCTCGCAGGTGTCATGGCGTCCGCTAGGACGTCACGCCTCAGTAAATATTGCATTGTGTCTAAGTTCAACAAAGAAGGTTACATATTATATTGCATATTTCGAGTGTTGAAAATAAATTGAAAAGTACTGTGCAGTTCCTCAGTGTAAAAACACATCAAAAAAACACTAACAAATTATTTGTTTACGTTCCAAACAAGAAAATAATGAGAGATAAGCGGCTAAAGCTCGCGCGGCGAGACCCAGCAGTTATAACTACGCATTCGCCAATTTATTTTTAAAGGCTGATTGCTATAATCACTTTCTTGAAATTGGTCTGATTTTAAATGGTTCATCAAACTCTGAACTTGTTGAAGAACTGAACCGTGTTGAAGTCTTGAAAATATATTTGGTACTTATGATTTTTAAATGTTAATGTCATTTAATGGTTTTAATAAAATTTGTGAAAATCAAAAGATTTTACAGGTATAAACCGGATCGTTGGCGTGGCGACGCTTGCCGTGGCGACGGGTCGCCACGCTATACTAAGGTATATATAGTCTATATGTAGTAGAGTGTAAGGTGTGGCGGCGTGTCACTATGCGCAACCGACTACGCGACCCCCTCCTCACTCAGTTCGACGCTGTTGTTTACTACGGTACACATAACCTGTGCCTTATTATTTTTGTATTAATTGTAAATAAATGTTTATTAAATAAAGTCACCATTTTCTGTAAGAAATGCGTAATACTTTATTTTTTCATTATGCTACATTTAGTTCCTGTAATAATCTTGTCTTTTATGCATATTACTTGTACGAACACGATGTTTCACATCCGCCAGGTGTCCCGTGACAGCTCACTGTTTTAATCTATTTTTTTAAGTTTTTTAAAATTATTTAATAAGAATACATAAAACGTTCTATTATATAAAGCCATCAAGATGCTTCCTACATAGCGCCATCCACAAATTAGGCTCTGACAACGCTACGGACGCCGTTTGGTGCTTCCGTCGCATGGGTTCTATACAAAATCGAATATTCGTATCCGGCACACCCTATATCCGGTCCAAACCAAACAAATTTTATCCGCTTAGAAATTTGGCCTGAATTTTACATTTATTTAATGACTTTTTAGTAAAGTAATATTTCAAATGGATCCTCGTAATTTTGCAGGATTATACCTTAATCCGTTGCAAAATAATAACGAATTAGAGGAAGCCATTCGAATAATGAAAAAACTGTCGGCGGCACAGAAATTGTAAGGTCTTATAATTTTGCTGGAATATACTTCAACCAGTCACAGAACAATAACTGTTGTTCGATCAACACATTAAATTTTCTCCCGGCTTCGAAATTTAGTCCGCATATTTCAGCGTCGTCATAACAGGGCTAATTATAAAATTCAGAGCGACGCGACGGCCATTTAAATAATAGAAAAAAATAACTGCTCGCTCGGATACCCGCGGTACAGTCGACACAAAATTGTTCTACCTGCTTAGAAATTTAGTCTGGCGGTTTCGGTATTATTTAATAAAACTTGAATAACGATTTCGGAAATAAACTTATTTAAGTTTTATTAAATAATAGATTTTTAAATATAATTGATCTTCTAGTTTCAGTGTCGTGTTTGCAGAAGAAAATCTGTATAAAGAAGGAAATTCAAAAAAAGAAATTAATTTCTGAGCGACCTGAATAATTTGAAACATCTTTTTATTTACGTTTTGACCTTGAAGGAAAAACCCTTTAAGGTTGAAGTCGGATAAGAAAGGCGAATGTATATCCTCCCCCCACCCTGCACGGGTCACGGTCATTATAGACATGACAATTACATTAATATACAGACAATTTTCATAGAACATTAGCCCTCAATGCCTGTTCATGTCTCATATTAATGCCTTTCCTGCCAAATTCCTGCAGAAGGTAAAAATAGCAATTTTAAAAATATGACTCGCTGAACGGCTGGAATGATTTAAATGAAATAAATAATTGTATTCGTGTAAATGAGGAATGCTTTTACTGAAGAGAAAGTGCGACCTGCAAAATGCATTTATTAGAATTTGTCATAAAATTTACTTCGGTTCGTAGGACCGTTTGAAGCCATTAGAAAATGTTTAAAACTTTTCTTTAAAGGTCACATTTTAAAAAGTAGGGTTTCCTGCAAAATCAAAATAATTCGTCGATAGATTAAAAAACTAAAATGAAAATTCAAGCTTTAGAAGGCTTTTTTGTGATTATCTTTGGAAAATCAATGAACAATTTCAAAAAATTGGACGATCCCTTTATTTTCTCTTCCATTGTATGTAGTAAATAAATATTAAAGATTATTTATCGTAAAGAATTACATAGAAAAATAATTCGTACTTGTACTAATATAGTAGATGTGTAAACAAAAGTAATGAAGGTTTAATATTTTTTTATGTCAAGTAAGTATATATTTTCAAAAATTCATAAAACACACATGTTAACAGCACCACAAATTCTAAAGAAATAGTTTTATGATTGTACGAAGCTGATAAAGTGGTTTTTTCTACATAATTATCATTGTTTATCTTTGTTGATTCTTGCATAAACATGTCTCAGTCATACTTTTAACGCATATTTATTTTATTAAAACCAGTTCAGTCGTTCAACAGATACAGAGTATTCGTAATTTTCCATAATTAGCTGTTATAGTCTGTTAATTGTGATGCGCATATTAGATTTATGCGCGAAAGCTGAACTACTAGTGAGTGGCCAGAAAGAAATGTACTCCAACTGGATAGAAACAATTTCAAATTTTTTTTTTGTATATTTTTGGCTTCCCAAATGCAACAAAAAAGAAAAACAACAAAGTAACCTTGTTTCAAAATAAATTTAATTAATAGCTAAAGCAATAAAAATCAAATCAGAACATAAATTCAAACTCACTATTGTGTAATAACCAACAGTTGAGAAAGCGCCGTCGGTTTTGGAAAGACTGATTTTTAATTTAATTTTTTCAATCAATTTAATTTTTTCCGTGAATTACATTTACGATTTGTCAGTGAAACATCAATCATATTGCGACTACTTAATATGAAGTATAGTGACGAGAACATATACCCTGAAAATAAGTTAAAACGATGTAAAGTTTCAAGTTTTTTTATTAACATTATAAATAAAAATTACTGGAAAAATTTATATTTTCACAAGAACAAGGAACAATTATTTCTTTGTGTTAGAATTTTAAGTTTTCAGTGATAAAACTAAATTACGTAAAAAACTACATGAAATGTGACTGGTTGGGCAATATTTTCGTGATCCGATCCTGATTCTATCTGTCTATTTGAAGAACCGCACTTTACAAAACGGTGATTTATTATTATTTTGCTTTTTATTTAAAAGAAAATGTATAATAAACAATGTACTTAACAGTTATTAACACCGCTCATATGCGATTGACCAACAATTTTTTTGTAAATATTATTATTTTTTAATTTTTGCGGTGAATCACGAAATACAGTTTTGGTACATATCAATGCAATAACATTTAGTACATCCTCCATTTTGCCTACATTAATTAAATATAAGATCAACGCCCAGCCCAGGCCGCTGGTTATAGAAACGTGAAACTAAGAAGATTCTAGGTACAAAAGCTTATTAAATAATAATTTATAATCCGGAAAGGGGGCAAAAATGGAGGTAAAAATTTAAAAAAATATTTTATATATATCATGGCAACCGTAAACTTAAGACACTTCGAAACTGGCAGTTAAATATTCTACATATTGTCAACAAGTGTTCTTGTTCAAAATTAGTTTACTTTAAAATAAACCTGTTTATTTTTGCACAGAGGAGTTGTTAACTGCTACACCGGGAAAACACGATAAATAACTGGCGTCTGTCACGCTCAGAAAATACATCCCATATAAGAAATAAGAGTTGTAGACGTTAGCTCTAGAGAAGTTGTACATGCTCTCACCTGAATATTTCCGTTAGTGAATGAAAACGGAGTGATTATTTCGGCAATAAAACCGCCGATACCAAAGACTGCACTACAAACCAAACAAAAAAAAGACAAGCAACACACTTATATTACACTCTATATAAAACACTAAAATGTCAACAATGTGTAGCAACATACACTAAAATCTCACGATGCACAAATATAACTAAACTATTAAACAGATGTTCCAAATTCAAAATAACAAAACATTTTTAAACTTGGCAAACAAGGTAACGTCAAACAAAAGGCGCGCATCTATTGTTTCTGTATTACCATAGTAATTATACTTTTCTAGAATATCATAGTTATAAAACTAATCCTCCTCATAGGACGCGACTTTTTTCCACCGGGTAGAATCAGGGGCGGAGTTAGTAACGTCTGACGTCACTGGAAGTTATGTTTGGGTTGCCTTGATTGTTTCCTTTTGGCGATTAAAAAATGTCGCCTCTAAACTTTTTATGGATGCCATGCCGTAGCGTTATATTATCTGTGGCGTTGCGTATGATTTTCGTCTTTTTAAGAAAGCTAATTTTATTCCATCATCATGAGTTGGCAATGCAATTTTATTGAAAAAACTGACATTTATTCTGGATGCACAAATACTGCAGAAGAAGCTTTTACTTTAATAAGGCAATATGAAATTGAAACAAATTCAAGATTCTCCGTAATCCGTTCACAAAAAAGAGACTTCAGTTCGGCAGGTAAATAAATATTCCATTTTCTTATTTATTTTTATTTAATTTAAGGCCAGTTATATTGAGTTCTAGTATTGAATTAATATTGTTCAATAACTTAACTTCCTAGCTGTTATATACAATTGTTAACATTTTAAAAACTAAACTGTCTGTCATATCTTTGTAAATTAAGTGTAAAGATTGACACATGTTATATATTCTCTTCCAGATATAACTAGTATGAAATATGTCATTCGTTTTCACGATAAGGCCGATCCTGCAAGAAATTCTACACCGATTGATTTAAAAGGAATGGCATTTGTTTTGGCAAATTCCTTGGTTTTGGAGTGTTCAAGAGGACCCAATAAAAATTATACTAAACCAAAAAAGGTAAAAATGATTGCTTTCCATTGTTCATTCGCTCTAAACTTTAAATACTCTGTTTTCCGAAATTGTCTGAATTGTAAAATGTTTTGCCATGTTTGTTTGTCTCCATGCCTGTCAAATATAATTCAAATATTGAAATAAATTTAATGTGTAAATGCTATTTTCTAAAAGCTCTCTACAGAGTATAATTAAAACACTATGAATCACTAATATTTATAAAAAAAACTTACCAAGTTATAAAATTTCAATTTGTTATTTGTCTATAATGTCTATATTTGTGTCATCGCCTCCCTGGTTGGTGTTGTCATTCCAACCCCTTACAAAAAGTATGGTAATAGTTTAATTAGATTGGGGAAAAACATGCTTCATGATAAAAAAAAATCTTCAAAATGGTTTTAAAATAAAAAAATGTATATAAATTTAAATGGCTCATAAACTAAAAGCTTTCAAATTTACTGCATTTATTAAATTAACATCAATAAAGTTATCTTTTCAAGTTTAATTGCTCCACATTAAGTATTTTATAACTTTTTTAAAAAATATAAATGAATAGTGAATAAGTAAATGTAATGATTAGTTCAATAGGTGTTTAAATTTTAAATATTTTATGCAATTTCTCATATTTAAACAATATAATGGATAACAAAAAAATTTTAATTAGAAAATAGAAGTAAGTCAGATTTAAAATATAAAACTTTAAAAGTATGAAATTTTTTTAATAATAAAAATATTAAAACAATTGTTTTAAACATAATTCATGGTTTTAACGTTTTTATTTAATGTTTTTTATTATGTTTCAGATTATTGATCATGATTATCGTAAAACCAACCAGACTCTCCAACCAACCAAAAAAGTTGGATGTCCAGCTAAAATTGTATTGAGGGAGATTCTATGCTTTCCAGATTTCATGATAAAGGACAAAATCTCTCAGCACAAAAAAAATGAGACATCTAAGCATCTGCGTTTAAAGTTGAGGATTAATTTTATTTAACCCAAAGATATTGGATTTAGTTAAGCAGAAATATAAGTGTGTTAGGCTTTAAAGTTCGATAATTAATCAACAGTATTGTTTTATATTTTTTATATACTCTTTTAATTTGTTCTTCAAAAATCTACATGTACTTTTAGTAATCTAAATAGTGAAAATTTCAGTAAAACTAACTTTTTATAACATAACATCCTTTTCCCATCCAGAACATCTAAATATACCTTCATATGTTAATATTTTTTTACTTATAGTACAAAGAAACATAAAATTTTATACAACATTTATACTAAAGTACTTTTTTATTATAATTACCATTAAAACAATTATTACAAATAAAATTTTTACACATTTAAGAAAAAATCATTGTGTCATAAGCAAGTTTCTTCTTGTAAAATACTTAGGTTGAAATAAATTCAAACTTGAATATACAATTATTATTATGGTACTATACAAGCATACTTAATGAGAACTGTTAAAATTAAGCCTTGATATAAACAATTTTAATACTGAAATATTAACTTTTGTGCTTTATTTTTTTTACAAAAATGAGGGCTTAATTGCTGAATTTAAACATTTAATTTTTGCCTTATACAGGTTCATACAAGATTTTCAAAACAAAATTCCTTGAGTTTTCCAAGACTATTTTTCAATTTTACTAAGTCAATATTTAGTGAATATATATTAAAAAATAAAACTTATCTTTATATTGCAATTGCATTTTTTATTATTATTTACCTTACAGCTATAAATTGTTTGTTCTTTAAAACACAATTACATAACTTATATGATGAATGATTGTATAACTTATATATGAATTGATTGATATGTGCAATGTTTAATATATAAAAAAATATAGCTATTAACATTTAACATTTCAAGCACCAAAATAAAAGTAGCTATTAAAAACATAGTAAATTTTCTGTAAATATATGAAGTTTAAAACTGTAAAAAGAAAAAAAAAGTTTAACTTAAAGCAATACTCCATTTTAAATTTTAAAATATTCTATATTTTAACAAAAGAAAAAAAACTTTTTCACTTATTCTGTGATACAATTTTTATTTCTCTGTGATGATTATGAAACTTACATTAAAATAATTGTTTAACTTAGAAAAATTAAAAGAAATGCAAAAAATCATTTAACTTTTCTAATTCTTAGAAATTAGAAAATGAAATTAATTTCCAGGCTTTTTATACAAGCTGTATGAACCCTGCTTATATAGCAAATATGACTAGAAATATTAAAAATAATTTTGAAAATTAAACTATTTACCAAAAGCACTACCAGTTCAGTCATTTGAAATGGCAAGAAGTGGAAACAGATCATGACACAAAGTACACAATGATAATCAGTTTTACAGTATGATTTTTAATTATTAGTTGAAAAGCTTTAACAAATAAAGCCATTAAACAAATAAATTTGAAATAAAAATATGCTGCATATTTTGTTTGTCTAAAAACTTTTAAAATAACTTAAGTTATATTTCAAATTTAAGAAATTATTTTTAGAAAGTGTTTCTATTAATTACAGGAACATAATTTAACGGAACATGTTTTAATCTTTAAATCCAGGAAGCATTCATTCACTTTTTCCTTTTTTTCCTGGAAGGCAATGATAATTTAGATTCTTTACAAATTTCCGGAGGCATTTTCTCTAAAAGCCAGTTTTCAACATCTGCAACTTTTTGCTGCAATTCACTAAGTACTGAAGGATCATTAATCTTATATGACACTGACACTATATGTTTAATGCTTTTTTGCAGTATAGAAAATTTAGAACTATCCTGTGTTAAATTTATATTAGGAGTTTGATTTTCTTGGTCAGACATGTTGCTAGATGCCTCAAAAATTTCTGTTGAAAAATTATGTTCTTCAATAACATTTTCAATAGTATTAGAAAAAGATGGATCATTTTTAAAGTATACAATTTCAATAAAAAAATCAGGCAACGCATTAAAGGATAAATTGAAAATTCGAAAAATTGCAAAGAAATGCTTACATGGCAAACCAAATCTTTTAAAATCTGCACAAGTGCAAGAAGGAAACTTATTGTTATTACTGTCACCAAGGTAAACTACATATGTGTTATTAGCATCTTCACTTGCAATATGGAACTTAAGTTCCGAAATCTTATTTACAATTCCTTCTGTAGCATACAAACTATTATCAAACCTTTTCAAACAATGTTTTACAAAAGACTTAGGTCTATATTTTAAATAATAGGGAATGTTGACATAACTTTTATATCCATTAGAACATTTAATATTTTCTGAAACATAATGCATATATTTATTTGGTAAATATGTTTCAACTAAACCCGTTATAACACCAGAAATGCTGTTATCCGAACGTAGTTTTAAATGTTCTTTAACATCCTTATTAATTCTTTCAACTCCATTATTTGTTCTTATAAAAAGAGCAAATGTATTGGAGTGAAACGCATCAACCCACTTATTAGCATGAGGAAGCCAAGTTTTGGTCATGTAGTTCTTGAATTGATTACACTCCCTAACATAAGAAGTTTGCAAAATATAAAGTCGAAAACTGTACTCTTCCATAGAATTTGCTCTTGCTATATTTTTAAGATGCATTAAAGCATCAATGTTTATGTCAGACGCATTATTTGGTTTAGATGTCGACCATCTTCGCCAAGCTTGAACACAATGAAAATAGCAAATTCTCATTTGGGCTGATGGAAATATAGTGGCAATTGCATTTAACTCGGCTTCACAAAAATCAGTCATAAAGCATTTTGGATTTAAAGTAGGATTCCAATCTTTTACAATCCCAAGAGCTTTAGATACAGTGTTTGAGGTTTCATCCATTGTAATAAAAAATGCAACAGGTTGATATTGCATATTGGTTTTGACACACAATAAAAACATAGGCAATGCATACATAGTGGTTTTATAGGTGGCATCTAAAAACAACATGTCATTGCCATATATATTCATTAGATATTTTTGCTCTTTGTTTTGGTAAACAAACAAAAATGGTTGATCATTTGTCAAAGGTTGAAAGTAAATCTTATCATCTGGGTTATTGGTTTTCCAAACATTAACCTTATCTGCTAAACAGTCTTGATCATTTTGTGACTTTTTATTGGCAGTCCTGCTGTTAAATATCTGATTTCTAATTGTTTTTAAAGTTGGGTAAAACCTACGATTCAATCGACTTGGTATGTACTCATCTCCAAACCAAGCATTTCTATTGTCATTTAAGTATTTTTTTAGATGATACTGAACTTCCCTTGGACGATCAATTCCATCTCCAACAAGCTCTTTTATTTTTAGTGTCAAGTTTTTATCAATCATTTGAAGTAAGTCCTCGCACTGTTCAGAAGAATGATTTTCATGATCCGATGGCTTTGCCAAAGTTATATAAACTCTTTTCTGAATACTGACAGATTTTGGATTTACAGCCAACTTTAAACGCAGATGCTTAGATGTCTCATTTTTTTTGTGCTGAGAGATTTTGTCCTTTATCATGAAATCTGGAAAGCATAGAATCTCCCTCAATACAATTTTAGCTGGACATCCAACTTTTTTGGTTGGTTGGAGAGTCTGGTTGGTTTTACGATAATCATGATCAATAATCTGAAACATAATAAAAAACATTAAATAAAAACGTTAAAACCATGAATTATGTTTAAAACAATTGTTTTAATATTTTTATTATTAAAAAAATTTCATACTTTTAAAGTTTTATATTTTAAATCTGACTTACTTCTATTTTCTAATTAAAATTTTTTTGTTTTCCATTATATTGTTTAAATATGAGAAATTGCATAATATATTTAAAATTTAAACACCTATTGAACTAATCATTACATTTACTTATTCACTATTCATTTATATTTTTTAAAAAAGTTATAAAATACTTAATGTGGAGCAATTAAACTTGAAAAGATAACTTTATTGATGTTAATTTAGTAAATGCAGTAAATTTGAAAGCTATTAGTTTATGAGCCATTTAAATTTATATACATTTTTTTATTTTAAAACCATTTTGAAGATTTTTTTTTATCATGAAGCATGTTTTTCCCCAATCTAATTAAACTATTACCATACTTTTTGTAAGAGGTTGGAATGACAACACCAACCAGGGAGGCGATGACACAAATATAGACATTATAGACAAATAACAAATTGAAATTTTATAACTTGGTAAGTTTTTTTTATAAATATTAGTGATTCATAGTGTTTTAATTATACTCTGTAGAGAGCTTTTAGAAAATAGCATTTACACATTAAATTTATTTCAATATTTGAATTATATTTGACAGGCTTGGAGACAAACAAACATGGCAAAACATTTTACAATTCAGACAATTTCGGAAAACAGAGTATTTAAAGTTTAGAGCGAATGAACAATGGAAAGCAATCATTTTTACCTTTTTTGGTTTAGTATCATTTTTATTGTGTCCTCTTGAACACTCCAAAACCAAGGAATTTGCCAAAACAAATGCCATTCCTTTTAAATCAATCGGTGTAGAATTTCTTGCAGGATCGGCCTTATCGTGAAAACGAATGACATATTTCATACTAGTTATATCTGGAAGAGAATAAATAACATGTGTCAATCTTTACACTTAATTTACAAAGATATGACAGACAGTTTAGTTTTTAAAATGTTAACAATTGTATATAACAGCTAGGAAGTTAAGTTATTGAACAATATTAATTCAATACTAGAACTCAATATAACTGGCCTTAAATTAAATAAAAATAAATAAGAAAATGGAATATTTATTTACCTGCCGAACCGAAGTCTCTTTTTTGTGAACGGATTACGGAGAATCTTGAATTTGTTTCAATTTCATATTGCCTTATTAAAGTAAAAGCTTCTTCTGCAGTATTTGTGTATCCAGAATAAATGTCAGTTTTTTCAATAAAATTGCATTGCCAACTCATGATGATGGAATAAAATTAGCTTTCTTAAAAAGACGAAAATCATACGCAAAGCCACAGATAAAAAGGAAACAATCAAGGCAACCCAAACATAACTTCCAGTGACGTCAGACGTTACTAACTCCGCCCCTGATTCTACCCGGTGGAAAAAAGTCACGTCCCTCCTCATAAGACAAAGATTCGATTGCAAGTTTTTGTAAGACATAATATTTAAAAAAAATATTATTTACAATTTATTACAATAACTTTCCATATCTAAAATTTATTTTGAAATAACTTTTCCCATTGAGAACATATTAATTTTCTTAATTAAACGATTCACAGAATTTTTTTCATCAACATTGAAAAAAATCCGATTAAAATATTTGATTTATCCAATAGAATATTTAAAATGAATCCAATATTTTGCCTCTCACTATTTTCAAGTTTCACTTTTTCTTGGATAAAAATTTATCTTTTCCTGTAACATTGTGTAATTTAAAAATAATTTTAATTTAAAGATATTAATATAGAAAATAAATGTATGACTGGAAGTACTGATTTGTTACAGGGACACTTAATTAAAATTTCCTAATCTGAAATTGACAAAATCAATTATTTTTAAATTATTTATTAATTTCTCATACATTAAATGTTATTCGTGCTTTTTACGAAAACAAACGCATTGGTTTTAATTTATCGTTCTATAGGGACTAAGAATGTATATGGAAAAAAATCAATAAAGTTAGAAGAATTTATTGAATAAGAAAATTATCAAAATTGAATTGAACATCAAAACCATTACTATCTTAAAGCATAAAAAATTAAAATATCTGGAACCAACATAAAATGATTTTTTAACTTGCAACAGAATTAATAAATATGTTGACTAGAAAAGAACATCCATGAGCATTATTTTCAACACAAAATTTTTCTCCTACACTTTTATTATTTGACTTTTATTTTTATATTGTATTTATAACAGTTCACTATTCGATTATTTTTTACATTTATGATATTCAAATAAACGTTAAATTACTTTTGCAGGTCAAAACAGTCCTTTGGATTTCTGAGGTCACATTGTTGTTCCAAGCTTTCCCTAGCACATTACTTGAAAAGAAAAAAAATACTTGTCAAAATCACATCATTTACCAAAGTCAAAATATTTCAATGTTTTCAAAAAGAAATTTTTAAAATGTGGACGGTAATATTTATTTTATTATGTGCTATTTTCTAAGACTGCATCGAAAAATTAATAGAATTAAAATAGTAATTATCTATTACGTTAATTAATTGGTTGGTAAGGTGAAAAATGTCCAGTTGGACAATTAGGAGTTTGGAAAATTTGTACTACAATCAATACTTGTTGCCCTTATCACGAATGAATCACCTCGTGTGTAATCGACGTGGTCATCTTTATCGATTAAATGGTAAAAATAAATGGGTAATATTGCTTGAGGAAAACATTACGAACATTTCATTGCACTGTAATGCAGTCACCTAATGACAAACTGATTATTCAACTTCGTCTGCACCTGAGAATGCTGTTTTTGTTCATTTTGGTAATATGGGAAAGTTTTCGTTTTTGTATGATGAAAAAGTTAATAAAAAAAGCTAATATATTATTGTTTATATTGAGAAAAATTGGTCAAAAAGTAATATTTTACTTAGTACGTTCACCTAATTAACTGTTATTTTGTCACGCTAATGTGTGCCTGTAATATATTAGTTACTGACTATTAATAATGAAATAGAATTTGTGAAATAATTATTAACTGCATCAATTTTCCACTATCTCTCTAAGAATTAAATTTTGTATATTGTTTTTAACTTAATCTTTAAATTTAATGCATTTTTTATACAAACCATGTTGCTAATGGCTAACTATGATGTTGCATTATACATGTGAGTATATGTGATATTCATATAATATATTGATACATATGTGATATTCATATAATTTTATTTATTAAATACACAAACTTATTTAACGAAACTGGTTGTTTTTGTAGATTCTAATCGAAATTTGAAGAAATATAACTTCAATATTTTTAAGGACTACATCCTACCTAATTAAATTTGACACAATTTTACCTATCTCATTTCTTCATGAGATAATGTAATTACAAAATTAATAATGTAAAGTAAAATTCCAAATTCAGACTATTGAAGATCTATCATTATATATTAAATTGTACTAGACCTCTGGTAGATGAAATTATAAATCGTAATGTTTTTTTGTAGAAATCATAATGTTTGTTTGTATTCAAGGAATGTTTTTTATACTTAGTTTTTAAATTAAATGAATACCTACTCTTTTACTGTTGCGACCACCGATGTAACTATTAATGATTTGTTTGTGTTTCAATTAAGTTTTAATTTTTTTATTTTATAATGAAGTCCATAATTCATTGACACATATGTGTAGGACAGAAAGTAATGTAAGCATTTATTCAATAAAATTAACAATTCAGACAGTTTTCTTCGCTTAATGTATTCAGATCTAGATACATTAATTATCTTTATTGTTTAATTCTCTTAAATTACTCATTTCAGGAATATTGTAGATTCCTCGGCTATTCGTTAATGTTGGAGTATTAATCTTACATATAATATCTTCAAATACTACAAGTCGCACACATTGTCGCAGTCTGGCCACTTCCAATATTTGAACTCATTGTCATTGTTTTACTTTTTCAGTATCGTTGTTTACCTTTAATATTTTTCCTGGGAAGACCTCTGCTTCGCAACGAATTATGATAAATTCACTCTGCAGATAACTGACAAGATTCTCTTGTTTATTCACTTTCTTGTTTTTGTTCATAATGAGAGTATCGTTTTCTTGATTTTCAAATTTGTTTGATGTATATCGGATTCATTATTAGGTTTTGCCTTGGGCATTTTTTTTGTTTTCACCCCTCTTTTTTATGCATAAAATTTTTTTTTTTCTTAATTGCAATCAAAGAACTTCTTTTTTGGCACCGAATATGTCGTGTTAGTTACTTTTCTCTTCCTTATATTTTCTTCAGAGCAAGCAAGAGCATTTTCGTAAGGAGTTCGATATTCTGATTTTTATTAAATCATTCATCAAATCTATATTATTTTTATCAAAAGTTAGTAGACTACAATCACGAAACGAGTTATACACAATTCCTGGAGTCACAGCTGCAGTAATTGATTGTTCAAGAATGTCTTCTAAATCTTCACAACTTAACTTTTGTCCACAGTTCCTTATTCACCAGTCATTAACATATTATTCACCAAATATTTTTAATGGATGAAACACACCAATGTCAAGAGGTTGCAGCCAATGAATAATATTAGGATAAAAAACAGTTAACATTATACCTTTTTCTTTATAAAATTTTGTTATTTGTAAATTTATGTGTGAAGAATGGCCAACGATGAAAAATGTTACTGGAAGGCGAATTTTAATTTTTTCCAACCAGAGGTAAAACGTTTGTTACATATTCGTAAAAAGCTGCACGTAGTTTATCATCTGATTTTCCTGTTGCAAAATTCTTAAGGTAATCAGTATGAATGGAGGAGGGTATCTTTCTTTTGTAAGGATACAAAACTGAATGAAGGAGCATTCTTCCTTGAACCCTGATTGTAATAAATACAAATATTTTTTTCCATCGTTACAAGTTCTACAATTAGTGCATTGTTATATTTATTTAGTTATTTTCTCGTTAACACAAACTGTTCTTAGGACAACTGAAAGCCACTCTTGTCTCTAACAAAATTCTTCGCGGACCAAGCATTAAATCTAATAAGTTGTTCTCTGTTAGGTAAGAACAAGCACGGCCCAAATAATTTTGAATTTTTTTTCAGTTACAGTGGCTGAAATGTTCCACCCTTAGTATATTTATTATTTAATCTGTCAATAAGTGTGGTTATTATAAGCTTTTGAAGCTTTATTGTCAGACATTAATTCAGTTTTAACAGCTTCATTTAATCTCTTTTGTTGATTCATTACTAGATAACATGAAATGAGAAATAAGGCTTTATAAATACATGTTCGAGGTAATATAAAAATAAGTTAATTTAAAAGAACTAGCACTCGGTCGGAATTAAGAAAATTTTTAGAATTGTTGGACCTAATAACCGACCACTTTTAATTTGTTTGTATAACTTACTTTTATTGAAAGAAGTTCACTTTGAAATAAGTCTATTACGTATACCATTTACTAAACACTAGACAATAACCACAGTTCTTTGTTATGTCAAATATCGTTTAAATAGTAAATTTTTATTAAAGAAAATTAAAGCTGCTCAAATAATTAACTAATTTAAGGAGACAGGTTAATAACAGATTGTGGTTTTTAATTAACATGTATGTGCGAATTACCCATAAAATGATCACCGGCCGTTTTTTGAACTTTATTAATTTTGCATAATTCTTACTCCCGACCACAACTCTTATTCCCGACCACATGGTGTTATAAACTTTGTTTTAACTGTGCGACTGTGTGTCTGTATGACTGTGTGACTTTGTAACTGTGTATCTGTGTGACTATATCTGTGTGTCTGTGTGACTGTGGGTCTGTGTGTCTGTGTGCCTGCATGAGTGTCTGTGTGACTGTGTGTCTGTGTCACTTTGTGTCTGCGTCACTGTGTGTCTGCGTCACTGTGTGTCTGTGTGATTGTGTGTCTATGTGACTGTGTGTCTGTGTGACTGTGTGTCTGTGTGACTGTGTGTCTGTGTCACTTTGTGTCTGCGTCACTGTGTGTCTGCGTCACTGTGTGTCTGTGTGACTGTGTGTCTATGTGACTGTGTGTCTGTGTGACTGTGTGTCTGTGTGACTGTGTGTCTGTGTGACTGTGTCTGTGTGACTGTGTCTGTGTGTGTGTGTGACTGTGTGCGCACTATGTGACTGTGTGTATGTGTGACTGTGTGTCTGTGTGACTGCGTGTCTGTGTGAATGCGTGTATGTGTGCCTGTGTCACTGTGTGTCTGTGCGTCTGTATAACTGTGTGACTGTGTATCTGTGTCACTGTATGTCTGTGTGACTGCGTGACTTTGTAACTGTGTGACTGTATGTCGGTGTCACTGCGTCTCTGTGTGACTGCGTGTTTGTTTGACTGTGCCTGTGTGCATCTGTGACCGTGTGTCTATGTGACTGTGTGTCTGTGTGACTGTGTGTCTGTGTATCTGTTTGTCTATGTGTCTGTGTTACTGTGTGACTCTGTAACTGTGTGTCTGTGTGACTCTGTGACTGTGTGTCTGTGTGACTGTGGCTGTGTGTCTGTGTGACTGTGTCTGTGTGACTGTGTCTGTGTGACTGTGTGATTCTGTAACTGTGTGACTGTCTGTCTGTGTCACTGTGTGTCTGTGTGACTGTGTGTCTGTGTGAACAAACTTGTAAAATATATTTTCTATGACAGCAATGAATCATTTCGGTGAGGTGTGTCTCCATGTTTTACTCCGCATCTGGAAATTTAAACCTGGTGACTGGTGGTGGTAACTTTACTCTTGCTGTAATTTTTTTGTATTATACCAAAGGTAAGTTTTACTCAAAGTGTATTCCTGATTCGTTTAAAGATTTTCATATTGATTTGTGGGATGTTGAGTCGAATGCCTTTGAGTAGTTCATAAAACCATAATATACAAGGTCAAATTTCTCTATTATTAATATCAGAGTGTGTATGGTTGACCGTAGGGCAGTTTTCCATAACGCCAGCCTGTTCTATCGGTTGGTTTTATTGTTTGTTACATGTCTTAGCAGAGTTGATGAGGCTATATTGTAAACACATAATAATAGACTAAAGACTCTGTACTTTGTTATTAAGTTTGCATCACCATATACTAGAACTAATACAGAGAACGTTCATTTTTTGGCAGTTTCTTTTGCTTTAGGATCATGTTCTGGTTGGCTCTAAGAGATTGCTCTCATAACAATAAGTCCATCATATGTATCAATTAGATAAATTGAAATACATAAATAAATAAATAAATGTTTAAAAGTTTTGTGTATGGTTTAGTTAATACTTCTAAACCTGTTATTAACACATTATTAGATATTCCATTAGAGCCGGGACTTTTACCTTGTTTTAAATTTTTTTATTGAGAGTTCTAATTCAGTCTCCAGGAAAGGTAATGCAGGATCACTGTTAACCAAGTTAATATTTATATATTTGGAGATACTCACATGATAGTATAAGTTTTGGTAGAATTATGTAACTTCTTGCATCAAAACTTATACATTTATGACAGTAGATCCAGACGAATTTTGAAATGTATCCATAATTTGTTTGGTGCTGTCTAGTCACTTATATACTTTTCTAAAAATTCTTTTAATATTTTTAATCTGTACTCCTACGTCTTTCTATAATATTTTTATCCATCATAATAAAATAAGTTTCTGTGCAAGTGTAAATTTCTCTTCTCTTGTTTTATTTTCCTTATAATTGAGTGCATGTTTCTGATTTGCAAGTTTGAGTTCTATTAGAATTAACTTCCATTGGTTTGTGTTTTGTATTTTTTGTATTTTCCATATGTCAGAAAATTTGTACAGTTTCATTATCGGAGTAAGGCTGAATAACTCTGAACTGAAAAGGTAAAACAACTCTTTCTGATATAGTGATGAAGTAATGTACCTTTAGTTACTCCATAGTCATAAAATTGGTGGTTGGTTGATGCTCGCACAGATGTTTTTATAATGTTGTGCAGTTTTAATGGTGTTGTATATTTGTTGTGTGGTATAAAATGATTTAGAAGTAAATGTAATTCATAATTTAAAATTCTCCCTGTAATTGGTTACTTCCTTTCTTTGTAAATATATCTGTGCAGCAATGAAGCTCAATACGGTGTAATACGGACACGGAAAGTTATTTGAAATCCAATATAATTGTTATACATGCTGATAAAATTATATTTAGTGTGTTATATTATTGCTCAGTGTTGCCATTACTACCTGCTCAATATTGAAATAATGTTTATCTATGTATTGTAACGCTTCGAGGAATTTTAAGTTTTGATTAATAAAATAACTTCCCTACATTGAGAAATTTCTTTTAACGAAATCTTTATACAGACGGCTGTTGGTTAATTGGTATGGTGAGCATTTCTTTCTCGTTACTCTTGAAAATATAAAAATAAAATAAAAAATTTTTTTTTTTTTATTTTGGCCAATTACTACAGGGAATACTGTTTTTTAATAACAAAATATTATTTATTTGCAACATTTTCTAAGTTGTAATTACATTTAAAAATTTCATCATCATTTTTGTGAAAATAAAACTTGGGAAAAATATTGAAATTCCAGAAAAATACATTTCTATTTCTGTAAAATAATTATCATATCGCACAATATTCAAAGCCATATAAGATGTTCACCATGTTGCTACTGGATGGTTGCATGTACCTACTGGAGAATACCCAACATTTACATTAACGTTGGAATAGTGAATCTCTAGAATGGAACAAGTTACGAGAAAATGTTATTGATTATAATAATCTTATTTTGTAATCAATACAAATTAAATAACAGCCTGTTTATACGTGACTTGAATAACAGTTTAAGTGTAAACGACTCGTCTTTATTTGTATGTGTAAGTCATAATAACATTACAAGTATTTGAACATTGTCGATACTGCCTTCCGAAATTGAAGAGTATGCACGAGTACAGATTACATTATGTAATCTATACTTGTGCATACTCTTCAATTAGTATAGATTATATGGAATTGTCATTAATCGGGTCTCCAATTTGTCATTGTGGTATAAAGAAAACCTTTTTTTTTGAAGCGGTGGAACTGGTTGTATCTGTTGTGTTTAGTTGATTCTGTTTAATGTAGTCAAGTATGAGGAGGCTACAAATAAAGTGAAACATTGCAAATGTGAGTGAAGAGTAATCCTTTGTGTTTCATATTTGTCCACGGCTAGACCGAAGTTTACTATTGTCCACTTAAATGGTCATAAAAAGGTTTATATGTGCAATTTGGGTAGGCAGTGGTTTTATGTTTTCTATGTGGGTTGGTTCGGAGTGTAAAACTGAGTTTTCAGGGACCCAACTACCTTTTAGCTACCAATTTAAAAAAGGGGTTTAGTTAATTAGTTAATTTTCTTCTTATATCTTCGGTAACGTGTGTCTGACAAAAATTTGTAAAATGATCGGTTTGGGTTGGCACTTTAAAAACTCCTTGTTACTCCTACGACCAATCTTCCTGCATACCGAAATAAAAAAATTGCTGCACATCAAAAAAATCACAGCAAAACTCCCATTTAATCAATTGGAAACTAATATTTCTACCATCACTAATTCTACCGTTTACAAGCTTTCGTTCCTTCCTGTAACTCTTTGTTTGTCAAAAATATACTGTTTGGACGCATCGACTAAGCATCTAAATAGCATATTTTTCTCCGCTTCTAATCAGTAGACAGTATTTCACAATGAACCTTGGTAATATTTATTTAATATAACATTCATTGTAATTCTGCAATACATTTCAAACAAAAGTAGTCGTCAGAGAAATTAATTTTTAAAATTCAGACCAAGTTTTTGATGTTCGGGTTTCTCACATAAAAACTGTAAAAACATCTTTAGTTGCCTAATTTTCTCCGTTTGTGCAAGCTAAATCTTAATTCCAACTTAATTTCATTGTCACAAATATTTAAATCATTCATTTAATAGTGTATACCTGCAATATTCTTATTAAAATTAAGCCTACCAGTTGGTTGACATCTCTATTCCTCTAAATATAGATGGAATGATGATTCCGTCAGTTGCCATTTCACATATTGATGATAAATATAACAAAATTGGGGTGTTGTCTGTTGTGCGTAAACACACTCAAACTGACATATCCTTCAAAAACAATATGAATATGTACAATTAATGAACAATGAAAGTTATATTTAAGGCAGTTGCCCACAATTTATGAAATTATATTCTGTTGTTGCTATATTATAGTTATTTTTGTTAATAAATTGACTAAACGATTGTAAAGATGGTGGAGCGAATTATTTTATTGTATCTTATATTTTTTATTATATTTAATAAAAACATAATAATTAATTTAGAAGGTTTGCTTCTGATGTGTTGTGTACTGAGTACACACTCTTTCAAGGGCAGTTGACAATAAACACATTTACCCTCGAAAAGGTCAGTATATTTGTGTACTTGTAAAATTAGAAGCAGATAATAAGCAGCATTTACTTCACGACGGTGACTAGCAATTGTTGCTACCATTGTATGTTTTTGATTTACAAACAATGTTTTTGTTATTTTCAACATAAATACTTTGTGGGTCGCAACTCCTGACGGATTCACCTAAATGTCTTTATTTTACTTCCTTATATCATTAGTATCGAGCGTTAAAGACTTTCTTTTAATCGAGTTCACAAATTAAATGTTAAGATATTTATAATGTAGACATTGTAATGATCGGGAGTCGACACGAGTCGATCTGGGGCGCACAAAGTAATCAGATGAGGTACAAGAGATGGTACGACAGTTTGAGTCAGTTCAATTCAGTTCAAGTATTCGCTGCGGTTCAACAATCATATACGGTCTGACTTCGTAAATGGTAAAATATAAAATAAAGGTAATTGTATTATATTTGAATGGAGGAGGGACAGGGGGTTGGGGTACTTTTATGAATAATTAAAGAATTAAAAATTGAGAAAGAATATAATAAAATATGAGTCTTATTCATCAGAGTAATAATATAACATAATAATAACTAAGTTTTACAGTATTACTGCTTGTATCGGTCAAACTAGCGGCAGTGGTTATTCACTCGTCTGCCTACTTTTGTGCTTACTATGACGCTGTACTTGTTTTATGGTTTATTTTATTGAATGAGTTTTCAATTTTTCCCCGGACATTAGAGTGTGTAACTAACTGAATGAGTGTTTTTACATAAATTGAATGTATTGGTAATATTAACTTATTACTAAACTGTTTACCGTTTTTTATATTTTTACTTTGAATAGAATACCTTAATTTATTTTCCGAAGTGAGCAGTCATCACTTCTTTTTACCAAGGGACTATGTAAGTGATGACTGCTCACTTCGGAAAATAAATTAAGATATTCTATTCAAAGTAAAAATATAAAAACGGTAAACAGTTTAATAATAAGTTAATATTACCAATACATTCAATTTATGTAAAAACATTACTGTTATGGATACGCAAGATGTGACAACTCAGAAGCAACGACACACTACAGAGCATATATAGAGAGTATAGGTGGGTTTTAATTCATGCAATTCACTGACCACCGTATAATCTGAAGAGTTCGTAGTGAAAGAGACACGTCAACAAGTGTAACAGTATCAGAACATCGGACCGGAGTTCCAGCATCTGAGATAGCTCGCATACTCTGGGAAAAGAACATCACTGGTTTACGACAGAAGAATGTGATTTTCTTAGAAAATGTTGGGAAGCCAAGAGTAAAATGCAAATGTTTTCTATTATATTGCAAACAAATTATTATATTACAACCCCAATTTCCAAGAACAATATAGTGTCAGTGTTTAGTTAGGGCTACTAAACAGGCAGCTAAGTGACACTTTTCGAATGATAGATTGTTTGAACGGGAGTCTTCAATGAAACTAGCTGTGTCGGCAGCTTCGATGTGAAATTCACTCATGACTATTGTTTAGAATAACCATCATACATAAAATATTCACAATGGATGAAAGATGGATGGATTTATATCGCACAACACAAGTTTGTTCAAAAAATCAAAACACGGACTTCATTTTATATGAGCGTAAAACTTCACTTTTAGGCTGCTGTAAATATATACTGGTGGGTGAAAAATTTGAAAAAGAAAACCTTCATTTCTGAAAAATCAAAAATCAAATGAAGGGCAAACGTTTAGAAAAATAGTAAGAAATAAAGTTAATAAAGTGATTTCCACGCAAATAAGTACCTTTACTTCGTAACGTACACACCACAATGCGTTATGTCTGATACCTGCCACGAAGTACAGATTTAACCTATAATTATAATGCACAGCCTACATTGAAACTTACAGCCACATAGTAAGTATAACATACAGTTACATTGAAACTTCAACAAACAAAAGATCATTTTAAAATCAGTTAATAGATATATTTTCAAACGAAAATATCAAAATTTACTGAGACATTAAGTTTTTGGGGGATAAGATAAAAACACACCCATGGCGACAGCCCATGACGCGTCGAACCTGGACACTTAAAACTGAAATGTTTCGTGGTTACAGCCCCCTCACCTGTTTGCCCGACCAGTGTTCCTTTAACACTTTCAATAGTTTACCTTGTCTATGGGTGAGTCATTTTAAGGGAATGGTGGAAGAAAATGTTTTGTGGCTATTTGTTGTTTAAATAATTAGAAAGTACATAATTAATAGGGGGCATACAGACTGGCAGATATTTTCTTTTATAATACATAGGGACTGATTTGTAAGCTTACTTAGACGTACATTTATAATACACGGTGTCTCTGTTAACCTATTTACAAATATCAATTTTCCACAGAGTAAATATACCGCGTAATATATCTTTAACGGATGTAAAAACATGGCGCATATTTAATGAATTATAAGATCTAGGATAATTGCTATATTTTACCAACAACCTTTGTGTGGGCTTCTGGAAACCCTATTTCTTTCATAATTTTAGATGAAGTAGTTTCAGAAATAAAGGGCGAGTTCATGTTTTTTTGCACATTATTCAATATACCTCAGCAGATCACTATCTGAAATTATGAAAAAAGTGTTCTTGAGATCCTCATTACTAGCTCTTTGAAACAATACCCGACACTGCAAATGGTAATTAAATAAAATATTCTCGAGTATTTAATTTGTCACTCCAAAATTTCCACTTTATTCTATATAACAATACATTTAAGTGTTATATATTCAATACGTTTAACTGTTATATATATGTACAATACATTTAAGTGTGATATATAATAATACATTTAAGTGTTATATATAACCATACCTTTAAATGTTATATATACAATGTTTAAGTGTTGGCTATTGAGATATACGTGCAAGTTAATATATTTCAATGCGGTGCCAAATTAGAAATTAATTATGTGATGCGTACCTGACAATTTTGAATACAAAACAGTGACTTTAATTGCACAATTTAAATGAAGCCACCTTTTGTGGAAAAAATTTATCATCATTCAGAGGCCACAACAATGAAAAAAAATTGAAAAATATTAATTTGAGGCTTCAACACGTACAGGAGTGAATTTATACAACCTCATCTATTACCTACAGTTCCATCCTGATCAGACTTGAAATAAGTTCTCTAGTAAATAATTAGTGAATCATAACTTTGCATGAAAATATAGATTTTTTTAAAAGAGAAAAAAAATTTTCCAAACAAAATATCACAATTTGTCAAAGCAATATGAAAATTCAGCTACACCCAAACTCCCTTTCTATGGAGTTTAAGAATCTGTTTTTATTTTCTTGCAGAAAAACTTCCAGATATAGAAACTATCATCATGAAACAGGTAACCTTTTACCTGCGTGTGTATTAATATGTCATTGGAGATTTTCAACAGGCATTCATTTCATTAAGAAATATATCCTTCTTCTCCTACTGGTAGACGTACCTACTTTTCCTACCACTATTTGTTCAGAAAATGTGTGAAATAATTAAAAACTTTACCTTTAGTATCTAAAGGTGTGCCGTCGGCCAGACCAGTTTGTTGAACGAGCTGCCACCTTCCTGAAATAAACATGTGCAGCATCAAAAGCAGACATGGTTTACATACCGCTTTACATCCATTTTAGCCACTTTTCGGTTCCCAACCTTCATCATTCCTGTTCCAAACATCACATTTTATATAAAGGAGTCATTTCTAATTAATTAAATTACAGATCCTCACTGTCTGCCAGAAATTGTCTAGAAGTCTGAAAAGCCTAATGTTGGCCTTAAAATTTGCTCGAAGTTGTTCTAACCAGATTAAAGCTATGAAAACGGTATTAATACCAGGGGTGCCTGGGTTCGAAACGCGACACCAGCCATTCCACCGTTTCCGATAATATAATGCATAGCTCCAACAATTATTATTCGATTTCAATGAAATTTTTTCATATATATTACATAGTATAGAGCAAGTGTAGTTATGAAATAATCGAAGTATTTCTACTATAGTCATGTAGCTATGAGTGATAACTTTTTATGAATAAATTAAAAAGAAAATTTCCCCGCTTCTAAAAGAATACAGGCTTATGAACGAAAATTCTTTACAAAATGCAATTTTCATTATTACCATAAAAAAGTGTAAACAAAAATTAACCGTAAACATAAATAAAAAATCACTATGATAACCAAAAATTATTGCAATTTTTGGTATTTCGTGAGCTATCTCAGTTCGGTCCGCAAAGTACGACAATTCAAAGCGACGAACATAAGAGGCCACTTTAACCAAACGCGAACATTATTTTGATTATGACACACTAAATCCTACAATATTTTATCTACTACTCTCCTGCAATCATGAAATTTCCCCAACTATAGCAAACTTTTTATTCTTATCTGTTAATGCCCCTTTAACTCTTAATTATTTATCTGTTAAGGGTTTATTTACACTCCGGTGAATGATTTCACCAACAAGCACCTTTGTTTACACTAGTCATTGACCAAAGTAGGCAGCTGAAGTAGGCGACCGACTGCATTTCATGATCAACTGGACATGTTGTGTAACGACATAGCAATATGTTTAGCAAACGCGTCATATTCATCTTCTTTTTTATGTTGGAGACTGATTTCCAACAGTAAATATTGCTATTTTTGGAAAGCAGAAACAATGACTTCATGCTCAGAGCTTTTCTTGATGCTGATTTAGATTCCAGTCGTTTCACATCATGAGAAATATTATTTTCTATTCACCCATTGTGCACAGCTAATTTACCTAAACAGCAGGTAAACCTGTTACAGCGTGTGCTTTCTTTGAGACTAACAAGTAAACAAAGACATCGGCTGACTGTAGAAGTGTTTCGTCTGACTGCCATGACTAGATCGACCGAGGGCTATTTACATTGGTCGATGACCACATGCGGTAACCGATCCAAACAACTGGTTGACGAATATGTGTAAACGGCCACTTAATTACACTCTGCCTTTTGATTACACATTTACCAGCAAATTAGATATAAATTCATTTTAAATCATCTAACTCACTCCAATCGAGCCCCTTTTCTCTCTCACTTCCACTCGCCAGTCCCACGTACCTGATTCTCAGTGGAACCCAACTTGTACTTCTTATTGTAGCACTCGCATGACATCTTGACTTGCGCTTGTGTCGTCGGTCCACACTACTGCAGGGTTTGTTCGCTTCCGCGCATATAATTTATGACATCGATCTGTTCAATAACAAATAGTTCTCCCAAATATATTTAATGCTTCATAAGTTGATTTAAAAGGAGATATGATCATCTATCGCCTTTCATGGTAGTTGGGTTCCTTAAAGTTGCCACAAATTCCCCATCGATGGCGAATGGAAATATAAAATCACAAAAATAAAATATAACATTACAAGGTTTCCATGGACTGAGGTTTGTACAGCATTTGTATAATCAATTACTTGCGCAAAATTATTAAAATAAAGCTAGGCTTCCAACCAGAGCAGAATGAAGGTTCTATTGAAATAGTTGAAGTCAGAGATGAACTCTTGTAATAAAAAAGTCGTAATTAATCCAAGGTGCCTAATTAAAAATATGTCATGAAAATATTTAAGTATTTAAGAAAACATTTGGTTGGACAAAGGTAATTTCAATTGTTTTATTAAAATTCATCCTATTGTATGAACAATTATTCTGTCCATAACTTTCTAAGATCCTTTAATTGTTGATAGCATCTAGACTTGTAGTCTAACATTCTCATCTGAAAATAGTATAAATAAAATGAAGAAAATAATTGCAAGGATACAATAGAAACTAATTTAAGTGAATTAAACAAGATTTAATATTAACTAATTTAAGTGAATTAAACAAAATATAATATTAACTAATTTAAGTGAATTAAACAAGATATAATATTAACTAATTTAAGTGAATTAAACAAGATATAATATTAACTAATTTAAGTGAATTAAACAAGATATAATATTAATTAATTTAAGTTAATTAAACAAGATATAATATTAACTAATTTAAGTTACACAAATACATTTAATTAGGAGCCATACTGAATTCAGTAATGGATTTCCTTTAAATAATAATTGATACAATGAAGATAAAAATAAACATGTAAAATTTTAATTATGAAGATAGAAAAAATAATAAGTACAAACTAATCTTGACTTTAAATAAAAATTTACAAAAATCAAATATAATATCGCAAGGTTTCCATGGACTGAGGTTTATGTCATCAATCAACAGCCTGTTTCAGTCCACTGTTAAACTTCTCCCCTAATGCGTTTATCAACACCCAGCCTGCATTTATCATATCATCTGCACAGTGCGGCGGTAATACCCAGAACCGCCGCACTGTGCAGATGTGTTGTAGCTTCAGCAGTATATAGTCTCACACCATTAACGCTTCTGCCCATCACTGGTCTGTGGCATTTAGCTAATTAATTTCGAAAACCACTTCAGCCCCACTCAACTAGCAGCCAGGAATCGAACCTAGAACCCCGCAGTATGCTGCGCTGTAAAAGACCGGAACCAGTGATCACATCACAGTCTTGAGGTTTGTATATTTGTACAATCAGTAACATATATTGAGATGACGAACTGGTAGCTACATCGTTCCTGTATTATATCTCGTTAAAATTTGTCCATATTAATTTAGACTCGGTTTTTTTTGTTACATTTGTATGCACGCTATTCCGCAAAAGCATACCATGTGTGTGTGTGTGTGTGTGTGTGTGCGTGCGCGCGCGCGCGCGTGTTTGTGTGTGTGTGTGTGTGTGTGTGTGCGCGCGCGTGTTTGTGTGTGTGTGTGTGTGCGTGCGCGCGTGCACGCGTGTGTGCGTGGATTTTGGAATTGCGTGCGTGCGTGCGTCTGTTTTGGAAAAATCTATATAAGAATAGCTCTGTAGTTTTTTAGTATTATTGAAGTTTTCCAGAAAACTTAGCATATTTTGATGCGGTTTTCACTATATTGCAGACTAAACCTTTACAAATATTTAGTAATATAGAAGGCCAAGTCTTCATAGTAGAAGCGTGAACCACCTGACTGTAGATGGATGTAACAGTAGTTAGGAATATTTACGCATCTAGTAACAATGCAGACAAAATGGCATTAAATGTATTGATTAAATTTTAGAGTACTTCATTTCATTTTCAAAGTTATTAACGTAAAACCATCCAATTACAACCAACTACCTTAATCCGACTATTTGAGTTTCATATCACCTTTTTAGTCATGTGCACGAATTTTAAAACTTTAAGGCCAGAAAATGTAGGAGGTCTTATACCTATTCTAGTGCCATAGAGACGTACATTACATTTTTCGTTTTTTGTTTGGTGTCGATTTGCCATTCGCCATAGAATGATTACACTACACGTCTATATCGATCTGCCAGAATACTGTTTTGCATAAATAGAGTACATTTCGAAAATATGAACTATTTACGGTAAGTATAGTGTTTGTTTTACAAATTTATTATTAAAACGAAGTTTAAAACATGAAGTTGTGGTTGGGAATAAGAATTATGCGAAATTAGTAAAGTTCAAAAAACGACCGGTGATCATTTTATGGGTAATTCACACATACATGTTAATTGAAAAAAATAATCTGATATTAACCTGTCTCCCTAAGTTAGTTGATTATTTGAGAAGCTTTAATTTCCTTTAACTAAAATTTCCTATTTAAACAATATTTTACACGGGAAATCACAGTTCTGTGGTTATTATGCAGTATTTAGTAAATGGTATACATAATAGATTTATTTCAAAGTGAATTTCTTTCAATAAAAGTACAGCTATACAAACAATTTAAAAGTGGTAGGTTATTAGGTCCAACAATTCTACAAATTTTCTTAATTCCAACCGAGTGCTAATTCTTTTATATTAACTTATTTTCACATTACCTTGAATATGTATTTATAAGCCTTATTTCCCATTTCATGTTATCTAGTAATGGATCAACAAAAGAAATTAAATTATTCAATAAAATCTTTAAATGAAGCTGTTAAAACTGAATTAAAGTCTACGGCAAAAGCTCCAAAAGCTTACAATAAGCACACTTATTGACAGATTAAATAATAAATATACTAAGGGTGGGACATTTGAGCCGCTGTAACTGAAAAAAAATTCAAAATTATTTGGGCCGTGTTTGTTCTTACTTAACAAGAACAACTTATTAGATTTAGTGCCTAGTCCGAGAAGAATTTTTAATAGAGACAAGAGTGGCTTTTACTTGTCCTAAGAACAGTTTGTGTTAACAAGAAAATAACCAAATCAAGTGGATTGTAGAACTTGTAACGATGGAAAAAAGTATTGGACTGTATTGATTACAGTCAGCGTTCAAGGAAGAATGCCTCCTCTTTCAGTTTTGTATCCTTACAAAAGAAGGATACCCCCTCCATTCATACTGATTACCTTATGAATTGTGCAACAGGAAAATCAGATGATAAACTAAGTGCAGGTTTCTACGAATATGTAACAAACGTTTTACCTCTGGTTGGAAAAAATTAAAATTCGCCTTCCAGTAACATTTTTCATCGTTGGCCATTCTTCACACATAAATTTACAAATAACAAAATTTTATAAAGAAAAAGGTATAATGTTAACTGTTTTTTATCCTAATATTATTCATTGGCTGCAACCTCTTGACATTGGTGTGTTTCATCCATTCAAAATATTTAACAGTGGACAAAAGTCGAATTGTGAAGATTTAGAAGACATTCTTGAACAATCAAATACTGCAGCTGTGACTCCAGGAATTGCAGTCTACTAACTTTTGATGAAAATAACATAGATTATTCTAGATTAGTCAAAGAAATCAACAACGCTTTACATGAAAGCAACCCTGCTGTAATAGAAACTGAAGAAAAATAATGCAAAATCTGAACGGACAGGTAAATAAGAACTTAATAGACTTTTTAAATTTTGGGTAAAACTTGACCAACATAATCATAATATTATATTACAAAACAACGATGAAGTATTGAATTTGAAACACATCTCCAAAAATATCACCATTCATGAAAAGTGTTGAATAGTGACAAAATTGAAGGAGAAATTGTCCTCGATAACATAATAACATTATCAAGTGCACCGCTTCCTGAAAATCCAGTCGAACAAACACCCGTTAAAAGCAAAAATGAGAATAAAAGTCAGAATATCCAACTTCTATCAAAAATGCTCTTGCTAGGTCTGAAGAAAATATAAGGAAGAGAAAATAACTAACACGACACATTTGGTGCCAAAAAAGAAGTTCTTTGGTTGCAATCAAGAAGAAAAATTGGATGCATAAAAAGGAGGGGCGAAAACAAAAAGTGTCCAAGACAAAACTAATGAATGTGACGTACGTACAATTACTCAAATTAAATCAGAAAATCGAGAAAACGATACTCACATTATGAACCAAAACAAGAAAGTGAACAAACAAGAGAATCATGTCAGTTTTGTGCAGAGTGAATTTATCATACTTCGTTACGAAGCAGAGGTCTTCCCAGGAAAAATATTAAAGGTAAACAACGATACTGAAAAAGTGAAAACAATAACTACGAGTTCAAATATTGGAAGTGGTCGGACTTCGACAATGTGTGCGACTTGTAGTATTTGAAGATATTATATGTAAGATTAATACTCCAACATTAATGAATAGCCGAGGAATCTACAATGTTCCAGATTAGATAGTTATTTAAGAGAATTAAACAATAAAGATAATTAATGCATCTAGATCTGAATACATCCAGCGAAGAAAATTGTCTGAATTGTTAATTTATTAAATAAATGCTTACATTACTTTCTATCTTGCACAGATGTGTCAATGGATTATGGACTTTATTATAAAATACAAAAGGTATAACTTTTAATTGAAATTCAAAATTGTGTCAAATTTAATTACGTAGGATGTAGTCCTTAAAAAATATTAAAGTTATATTTCTTCAAATTTTTATTAGAATCAACAAATCAAATTAGATGAATATCATATTGATACTCACATGTATAATACAATATCATAGTTACCCATTAACAACATGGTTTGTATAAAAAATATAAATATGTGTTAAAGTTAAGAATAATGTTAAAAATAATACACAAAATTTAATTCTTACAGAGATAATAAAAAATGGATGCAGTGAATAATTATTTCACAAATTCAATAACAATTCAATTTCATTGTTAATAGTAACTAATCTATTACAGGCACACATTAGAGTGACAAAGTAATAGTTAATTAGGTGAACGTACTGAGTAAAAAATTACTTATTGACTATATTTTTCACAATACAAACAATAATATATTATTCTAGTGAAACATTTTTGTATTGACTTTTTCATCGTAAAAAAACTAAAACTTTCCCATATTACCAAATTGTACAAAAATAGCATTCACTGTTGCAAGCGATATTGAATAATCATTAGGTTACTGCATTACCGTACAATGAAATGTTTGTTAGGTTTTCCTCAAGCAATATTACCCATTTATTTTTTTTTTAGTAACGAAACTATAATAAAATTGAAAATAATAAATTCATAGGCGACTTACAATTTAATCGATAAAGATGACCACGTCGATTACACAAGAAGTGATTCATTCGCGATAAGAGCAACAAGTTTTGATTGAAACTCAATACAAATTTTCCAAACTACTAATTGTTCAACTGAACATATTTCACCGTACCAACCCATTATTTAACGTAAAAGATAATTACTATATTAATTCTATTCATTTTTCCAAGGCAATCTAAGAAAATAGCACATAATAAAATAAATATTACCGTCCACATTTTAAAAATTTCTGTTTGAAAACATTGAAATATTTTGACAATTATTTTTTCATATTTCAAGTAAAATGCACTTAGGAAAGTTAGGAACAACAAAGTGACATTAATATTTTTTTAAATATATCTGGTATCATCTAAAATAATTACAAAACTATTAATTACAATATAATATAAAAATGAAAGTCAAATAATAAAAGTGTAGGAGAAAATTTTTTTGTAAAATATAATGCTCATGAACGTTCTTTTCTAGTCAACATGCATTTTAATTCTGTTGGAAATTAAAAAATCAATTTATATCAATTCCAAACCTTTCAATTTTTTATATGTTTTAAGATAGTAATGGTTTTGATATTAAATTCAATTTTGATAATTTTCTTATTAGAAAAGTTTCAATCAACCAATGAATTATTCCAACTTCATAAATTCTTTTCCAAAGACATATATTTTTTTTAATGCATAAATTAAAACTAGTGTGTTTGTTTTCGTAAAAAGCACGAGTATCATTTAATGTTCGAGAATTTAATGAATAATTTCAAAATAATTGATTTTGTCAAGGTCAGATTAAAAGAAATTTTAATAGTGTCCGTATAAGAAATCAATATTTCTACGTTAATATTTTTAAATTAAACATTTATAAAATGTTACAGGAAAAGATAAACTGTAGTCCAAGAAAAAGTGAAACATGGAAGTAGTTAAGAGGCAAAATATTTACGTTTACCTAAGAATTTTTGATGAAAAATTCTGTAAATCGTTTAATTAAGAAAATTAATATGTACTCAAAGTGTAAATTTATTTCAAAATCTCTTTAGAGATGGAAAGTTATTGTAATAAATTGTAAATCAAATTTTTTTAAATATCATATCTTACAAAAACTTGCAATGGAATATTTCTCTTATGCGGTGCACAATAGTTTTAATAACTATTATTATTCTAGAAAAGTATAATTACTATGGCAATACAGAAACAATAGATGCGCGCCTTTTGTTTGACGTTGCATTTGTTCGGGGATTATTTGTAAAGTTTTTGTTATTTTTAATTTAGAACACCGTGTAATAGTTTCAGTTATTGTTTAGTTGTTTTGTCGTGAGGTTTTATTATATGTTGCTATATATTGTTGGTATTTTAGTGTTTTATATAGAGTGCAATATGAAGTGTGTTGCGTGTATTTTTTTTGTTTAGTTTGTAGTGCAGTGTTTGCTATCGGCGGTTCTATTGTCGAAATATTCACTCCGTTTTCATTCACTAACGAAAATATTCAGGTGAGTGCATGTACAACTTCTCTAGAGCTAACATCTACAACTCCTGTTTCATATATGGGAGGTATTTTCCGAGTGTAACGGATGCCAGCTATTTATCGTGTTTTGCCCGAGTAGCAGTTAACAACTACTCTGAACGAAAATAAACATGTTTATTTTAGAGTAAACTAATTTTGAACAAGAACACTTGTTGACAATAGTTAGAATATTTAATTGCTCGTTTCGCAGTGTCTTCAGTTTACAGTTGCCGTCATATATATAAATTGTTTCTTTAATTTCTACCTCCATTTTTACCCCCTTTCCGGATTATAAATTATTATTTAATAAGCTTTCGTACCTAGAATCTTCTAAATTTCACGTTTCTATAACCAGCATCTGGGGCTGGGTGCTGATCTGAGATTTAATTAATGTAGGCAAAATGGAGGATGTACTAAATGTTATTGCATTGATATGTACCAAAACTGTATTTCGTGATTCACCGCAAAAATTAAAAAATAATAATATTTACAAAAAAATTGTTGGTCAATCGCATATGAGCGGTGTTAATAACTGTTAAGTACATTGTTTATTATACATTTTCTTTTAAATAAAAAGCAAAATAATAATAAATCACCGTTTTGTAAAGTGCGGTTCTTCAAATAGACAGATAGAATCAGGATCGGATCACGAAAATATTGCCCAACCAGTCACATTTCATGTAGTTTTTTACGTAATTTAGTTTTATCACTGAAAACTTAAAATTCTAATACAAAAATAATTGTTCCTTATTCTTATGAAAATATAAATTTTTCCAATAATTGTTATTTATAATGTTAATAAAAAAACTTGAAATTTTACAGCATTTTAACTTATTTTTAGGGTATATGTTCTTGTCACTATACTTCATATTAAGTAGTCGCCAATATGGTTGATGTTTCACTGACAAATCACAAATGTAATTCACGGAAAAAATTAAATTTATTGCTAACTAAAAATCAGTCTTTCCAAAACCGACGGCGCTTTCACAATCATTGGTTATTACACAATAGTGAGTTTGAATTTATGTTATGATTTCATTTTTATTGCTTTAGCTATTAATTAAATTTATTTTGATACAAGGTTACTTTGTTGTTTTTCTTTTTTGTTGCCGAAAATATACAAAATAATTGGGGAAACCGAAAATATACAAAAAATATAATATTGTTTCTATCCAGTTGGAGTGCATTTCTTTCTGGCCGCTCACTAGCAGTTCACCTTTCGCGCATAAATCTAATTACCCATCACAATTAATGGCCTGGCCTTAATTCTGTGGCCTTTACAGCCAGATAAGAAGGATGAATGTGGCTCCGCATGGATCGTGGTCATTTTGGACACATCAACCTACACTAATATAAAGATGATTTTCTTAGAATATAATATTAGCCGGCTATATTTTAGCGCTCGACTATAACAGCTAATTATGGAAAATTTACGAACGATTTGTATCTGTTGAACGACTGAACTGGTTTTAATAAAATAAATATGCGTTAAAAGTATGACTGAGACATGTCTATGCAAGAATCAACAAAGATAAAGAATGATAATTATGTAGAAAAAACCACTTTATCGGCTTTGTGCAATTATAAAATATTTCTTTAGAATTTCTGGTGCTGTTAACATGTGTCTTTTATGAATTTTTGATAATATATACTTACTTGACATAAAAAAATAATAAACCTTCATTACTTTTTTTTACATATCTACTGTATTAGTACAAGTACGAATTATTTTTCTATGTAACTCTTTACGATAAATAATTTTTAATATTTATTTACAATACACAATGGAAGAGAAAATAAAGGGATCATCCAATTTTTTGAAATTGTTTATTGATTTTCAAAAGATAATCACAAAAAATCCTTCTAAAGCTTGAATTTTCATTTTTTGAATCTATCGACGAATTATTTTTATTTTGCAGGAAACCGTACTTTTTAAAATGTGCGCTTTAAAGAAAACTTTTAAATATTTTCTAATGGCTTCAAACGGTCATACGAACCGAAGTAAATTTTATGACAAATTCTAATAAATGCATTTTGTAGGTCTTTAGAAAAAGCATTCCTCATTTACACGAATAACAATTATTTATTTCATTTAAATCGTTGCAGCCGTTCAGCGAGTCATATGTTTAAAATTGATATTTTTACCTTGTGCAGGAAACGGCATTGAGGGCTAATGTTCTATGAAAATTGTCTGTATATTAATGTAATTGTCATGTCTATAATGACCGTGACCCGTGCAGGATGGTGGGAGGGGATACATTCGCCTTTCTTATCCGGCTTCAACCTTAAAGGGTTTTTTCCTTCAATGTCAAAACGTAAATAAAAAAGATGTTTCGAATTATTCAGGTCGCTCACAAGTGAATTTCTTTGCGTTGAATTTCCTTCTTTATTCAGGTTTTCTTCTGTAAACACGACACTTAAACTAGAATATCAAATATTTTTAGCGGGTGGTGATTATTTTGTTAGTTACGCGGCGGACATTGGACAACTGCTTTGAATCACCATTATTTAATAAAACTTAAATAAGTTTATTTCCTAAATCGTTATTAAAGTTTATTAAATAATACCGAAACCGCCGGACTAAATTTCTAAGCAGGTAGAACAATTGTGTGTCGACTGTACCGCGGGTATCCGAGCGAGCAGTTATTTTTTTTGCATTATTTACATGGCACGCGATGGCCATTTAAATCTCTGAATTTTAAAAATTTATTGTTATTAGTGTGTATATTTATACTGTATACATACGTAACTTATATAGGTTATATTTTATATTTAAAAGAAAATCAGACAAGTCAGATGAACAAAGACCGATATTTAGTTAGCAATAATTTGTGTAATTTTGTAATTTTTTCCGTGATCGTTCGAACAGTTTAAAAGTATTACTGTTACATAAAAGAAAGATGTATTATGAAATAATGTCAAAAATTTGGATAGAAACAGTCGTTTATTTAAATGGTAAGTTGTACAGAAAATTATTACGAAGTAATCTTTAATTTAATACTTAATTTTTGAGTAATTATTAAAATATTTTTTTACAACGAACTAATGTATAAAATACAAGAAATACAACAATATTTCACAGAAAAAATACACTGCATATAAATACAATTACATCACTATGAATCTGGGCTTCACACCGATATCTAAAGATGGTCGTGCCTAATGCTAGGGCCTTTCGCTAATATCACTGAGAAATAGTATTACAGAATAGAGATGTGTAACTCACGAGTGAGAGATATAAAATATATAGCTCACATGTTACGATTATATCTATCACTCGCTCATTTGAAATCAAAATGTATCAGTAAATCACTAACTCAGGAGTGATCGGCGTCTCATTCGTCTCACCGACTCAATCATTTCACTCACTCGTCGCGTCATGAAGACAGATATAAAAGGATCAAAATGTTTAGTCAAATATGCAAGTGGACCTATGTGGACGGACGTAGCTACTCGCGATCGAATGTGAGAGCTGTGATAAAGTATACTTTAGTTCGCTCAAAATATTTGCGTAAACAAACACTTTTTTGTTTCAAAATTGTATAAATACGCCAATTTATTTAATTATAATAATTAAAGTTATTTTACGTATAATTTGAATCTAGGTTGACAGTCCTAAATCCTAAACCTGCAAAGTATTAAGCAAAGTGGATATTATTGTAGAATTTATTTTTATTTTCAAACAATAGTGCGTAATGTTCAGTCATTACTATTTATCACCATGTTGTATGATCATTGTTCAACGGTTCAACGTATGCGTAAGAAATAATTTCTTTAATAACTCTGAGTGCCGAGATACTGAGCTCCTGTGCTAGAGATGTAAATGAATAATATATATCTTTCCAATCAAATGATATATATCACTATTTTCTTTTACTGATACATTTTTCGCACCTCTATTACAGAACATGTCATATTTATTACAGAACATATTCGCAAAACATATTCATCGTAAATCTATCTATTACATCGCATATCACCATTAACAATGTTCGTTCAGCCATGGCCCGGGGCTTATTAAATGACATCGCTCCAAGTAGAAATCTTTTGACATCTTTTAATTTAAAAATATTGTTTTCTTATGCCACATATCATTTCTTTTGTGTCCAAATCATTTTGCTGTATAGGTACTGTCCTAAAAACAACATTCGCCACTTTAATTACACTCATACTTAAAAATATTACACATTTAACACAACGAATTTAACATTATAAAACACATAGTAATATAATAAACTTAATATAGTACAAAATAATTTTACGAAACGCCAAAAAATTAGTAAATGACAAGTCAGTTCGCTATTACGTTTAGCAGAGATGAGGCGTATTTATTGTCACCGGTAAAAATACTCGATATCTCAGATCAAAATACGTACTTGGTATGCAAAATACAAAATACTTGGTATCGTAAATACTTGTTATCGTAATATGTACTTACAGTTATGGCCGACCGAATGTGTATCGTAAATACTTATATGTATGGCCGATCGGACGTTCGTACAACAGTTACTTTTTGGTCGGGCTGCGGCAAAACCCTACCCCACTCTTTGTCTAGCTAGCTATAGCTATTTCATTCACGCAAATATCGTACTCAAGTTTTCTCGCTCTTTCATGTATAAAACGTATATGAAATAAGGGACAAACTGAATAATTAAATACTCGTAAGTCGTAATACTTTTAACGTATGTAATACAAGTATGTTAAACATATTCGTATATTCATTTTACTCATCGTTTGCTTCACACATCGCAATGCGCGGACAAGTATTTACTCTTACGACGTGTACGAGTATTTTAATATAAAGATTTTAAGTACGATGCTCTTTTCGTCTAAACGTTTGTTTATTGGCACAGTTGAGCGTTAAATATTGTAAACAAATATTGTTATATAAAAACTAACTGTTAATTAGGTTAAACTTTAATTGTGTCATCATATACATGAGACAGTCCAATGCGGTGTGAATGTATTTTACAGACTCGGCTAATTATTTTTCTTCTTGCAAAATTTAAAAAACTAAATTGTCATTCAAAGCAGCTACATCTAATTTAAGGAAAGTTTGAATACAAAACATTCTGTAACAATAATAAATAAGGAACAAGTTGTTTATTCCGAACATCTTATTACATTATTTTTAAAAAATTGAATAAAATAAACAGCAAAAATAAGAAAAAATGTTTTTTTTTAATAAAGTATCGCCCAAGTCTAACAGTCTTGCAAGCAAGCAAGCGTTGTATACATAAGTGGCCATACGTGGGCATACAGTAAACAAAAAAGTATAATTGATCTCCTGAATCTATATGCCTATGGACAAGAAGTGTTTCCCTTGTGAACACAATAATGAATGCCGCAAATAATTATACTAGCTGTGCTGTGTGTTGGATTAATTCAGATTTATTAGTCCTACGTACATTTATATATTGCCACTCCAATACAATTGTTAGATTTCGTGTTTGTGCAACAGGCGGGCAGATAGATAATCATACGAACCCGCATTGGTTGGCCTTAAAACAAAAACTAGTATTTAATTTAGTTTTACCAGACATACATATCCGAAAGGAGAATAAAAGTTTATTGCCGCGCAAAATTCATAAGTGCAGATCGGCATCTTCATCCAATAAACTGATGATTTTTTGAAGGTCAAATGAAAGTACGGTTTAACCATAAAAATGTGTATATTAATTAATAATAGTACTCTTTCTAATATCTATTCAAATATTTTTCAGATTATTCGAGTAGTACAAAAATAAATATAGGCATGTCAATTTGTAATAAATATTTAATTATTTGTTTGATTTTGAAATGAGGTAAACATTACATTTTCCGCAGCCATTGACACACGTATATTACTTTTTAAACTAGATGTACGAAACTGCAAAGGTAGATATATGTTTTCTTTTCAGAATAATATTTTAATCATTATATTATTTATACTATGCCGCTCATAATGCGTTTTATTTTTTTAAGACTATTAAAATGCGTCATAACGAATCACTGCGAATGCTCTATAATATATATAAATACAATCAAGGCTGCATTTCCGGGTATTAGCGTAGGGTAATTCAGTATGATATGGCCTGTTCGATAAAACGACCGACCGAAAAATTTTACTGTCTGCTCTATATGTCGTGAGCTAAGATTGGTGAGCGATTGCTGTTCTAACGTATACGTCGCTGTATACATTTTTTTATTGAAAAAAAAATTAAAAAGTATGCGTTTTTAAACTTCAGAGTTTCAGTTTACCTCAGATTTTTTAGTACGTTGATATTTTATGTGGTAGTGTTAATATTTTTAAAATTTATTTTGTTTTTACTGTTTTTTCGTTCAATACAATAACCTGTCGATAACATAACCTAAAATCGAATAACAAATTCATAAGTGGCGCTAAGTTTAGATTCCAGATTATGCTTACATATCTGATAATCTTAAAAATGACAAGAGTTATTAAAGAGATTTCTGATCTGATCTGATATTAGAGATCTGAACGGGTTCAAGAAGAACTACCACCTACAGTGTATTTAACATAAAGATCTAATGAGGATGCTCACAAAAAGACACGCCTTCAAAGTACCTGACTGACACGACCCCAGTTGTAGAACTGCTTACTAGCATTCAGAAACTGTCCAAGGAAGTAGCAAAGGTCCAAGCAAGTGGTAAAGATAGCATCCCTGGATTATATTTGTGAAAAAAGGAAAGAGAAAGCAAAAACAATAAGATTATGAAGAAAAATCTTAATATTTAAAAGCAAAAAATGAAATTACATTCAAGTTCTGATGAAGAAGGAAAGATAGAATTAGCCGGTAAAAATTCCGGTCCCGAAGATAATATACATGATGCGTGGAATGCGGTGAAAATTACTACGAAGAAAAAATAGAAGATTAGCTGCAATTAATTGTTTGTAAATTATGGCCGCATGTAAACTGCACGCCAGTCAACAATTCTTGCAATCCTTGTGGCAAGAAAATGAAGAAACAAGAAACGAAAAAGAAAAACTTCACGAGAAAAAACAAAAAAGGAACGGAAAAGGCAAAGGGAAGGAAAAATGACCCGGAAATTAAGTGGCCATCTTATCTTTACATGAGCGGCCAACTTATAACGGATATTAACATTAAAGTTTTTCTAATGTTTTTGATATAAATATGTCTAATATTAAGAATGATCATCGAAATAAGAGTAAAAGCTCAGTTATTATAAAAACATTGTCCTAAAGTACGTAAACAATTTGTAGGCTACAATGGAAAATATTTCAGTACCACCACTTACTTGAAGAGAAAATGAGATATGTCACAATGTTTGTTTAATTATCTATACGCCAAATATACCATAATTATATATGTATATAAGGTAATCAAATCTATAAATATAGCAGCATAAGCTGACACATTGTAGCTATCTCACTCTAACTCCTTATAAAATTAATGAATAGCATATATGGTTCTATAGTCCATTCAAGTTGAAGATGGAATGTTTGTAAACAATCGAATTTGACAGTTAAAATATGGTTGGCACAAATATAATATTCGATCAGCTGACAACTATTTATAAAATTCATTGCATTATTCCCTGAGTATTAATAAAGTATATACATAATCAAAATATTAACTTCAGAAAGTTTCACTATGAAAAATGTTATAAGTACAAGTATTATACCATTATTTTATTGATACGAATTCTAAAATTTTACACGGAAAAATTGGCAACCCTCCATTTTTTTGCGAAATAGTCAGGCGTTTCAAACATTTTGTGAAAATAATCAAAATCTCGACGCTAAAAAAATCTAGACCATATATGCTATTCATTAATTTTATAAGGCGTTAGAGTGAGATAGCTACAATGTGTCAGCTTACGCTGCTATATTTCTAGATTTGATTACCTTATATGCAGATATAGTTATGATATATTTGGCGTATAGATGATTAAACAAACATTGTGACAAGTTATTTTCTTTTCAAATAAATGTTGGTACTAAAATATTTTTCAATGTAGTCTACAAATTATATATGCAATTTAGGATAATGTTTTTTCAAAAGCTTTAATGTTAAAATCCGTTAGAAATTTGCCGCTAATTTAAGGATAAGATGGCCATATAATTTCTGACTCATTTTTCCTCTCCCTTTGCCTTTTCCGTTACTTTTTGCTTTTTTCTCGTGCAAGTTTTTCTTTTCCGTTTCTCGTTTCTTCATTTTCTTGCCACAAGAATTACAATAATTGTTGAATAGAGTGCACTTACATGCGCCCATAATTTACAAACAATTCATAGCAGCTAATCTTTTATTTTTTCAGTTTCATAGTAATTTTTATCGCATTCCACGTATCATATATATTATTTTCAGGACCGCAATTTTCACCGGCTTATTCTATCGTTTATTCTTCCTCAGAACTTGAATGTAATTTCATTTTTTGCTTTTCAATATTAAGATTTTTCTTCGTAATATTTTTATTTTTACTTTCTCTTTTTTTTCCCTAATGTGATCTTGGGATTCGAGTACCTTTGCTACTTGCTTGCACATGTTTCCGAATGCTATTAAGCAAGTTCTACAACTGGGTACATATCAGTCAGATACTCTGAAGACGGGTATCTTTGTGAGCATCCTTAGATCTTTATGTTAAAGGCCCGGTTGGTGGTAGTTCTATTTGAACCCGTTCAGACGTAGGATCCTCAAGTATTATTGAAATCTCTTCAATATCTCTGCCATTTTTAAGATTATCAGATATATAAGCATAATCTGGAAAGATTAATCTGGAATCTAAATTTAGCACCATTTATGAATTTGTTATTCAATTTGAAGTTATGTTATTGACAGGTTATTATATTCAACGAAAAAACAGTAAAAACATAATAAATTTTAAAAATATTAACATTGCAACATCAAATATCAACGTACTAAAAAAATCTCAGGTAAATAGAAACTTTGAAGCTTAAAAACACTTTTTAATTTTTTTTTTCAATAAAAAAATCTTTACAGCGACTTACACGTTCAAGAAGCAATCGCTCACCAATCTTATCTCACGGCATATAGAGCAGCAGAAAAATTTGTTGGTTGGTCGTTTCATCGAACAGGCCATATAATATTGAATTACCCTACGCTAATACCCGGAAACTCAGCCTTGATTGTATTTATATATATTATAGTGCATTCGCAGTGATTCCTTATGACGCATTTTAATAGTCGTACAAAGAGAAAACGCATTATGAGCGGCATAGTGTACTAAGCGGAAAATAATATAATAATTGAAATATTATTCTGAAAAGAAAACATGTATCTACGTTTGTGTTTCGTACAAGTAGTTTAAAAAATAATATATTTATGTCAATGGATAATGTAATGTTTACCTCATCTCAAATCTTCGACAAACAATTAAATATTTATTTCATACTGACATACCTATATTTATTTTTATACTACTGGAATAATCTGAAAAACATTTGAATATATATTAAAAGAGAAGAAATACCCATTTTTATGGTCAATACACCTTGAGACTTAGTTAATAATTTTATTTTGACACCGTACTTTCGTTCGACTGTCAAAAAATCATCAGTGTATCAGATAAAAATGCCGATTTGTGCTTATGAATTTTGCTGGACAATAAACTTTATATGTACATCTGGTAACTCTTTGGTTTGAGGACAACCAATGCGGGTTCGTATAATTATCTATCTGTCCATCTGTTGCACAAACACGAAAACTAACAATTGTATTGCAGTGGCCATATATAAATTTATGTAGCACCAAACAATCTTAATTAAACCGAGCGCAAAGCTAATATAATTATTTGCGACATTCATTATTTATATGTTCACAAATGACACACTTCTTGTCCAAAGGCATATAGATTCAGGAGATCAATTATATTTTTTTGTTTACTGTATGTCAACGTATGGCAACTTATTTATACAACGTATATTCAATGCTTGCTTGCAACACTTATCAACGTAATGGCGGGAGATGTCCGTACTCTCGTTTTCCAATATTGCTCTCTAAATTTTTGGTGTTTCAAAAAAATATTTTGCATTATTAAGTTTAATATATTATTATGTGTTTAATAATGTTAAATTCGTTGTGTTAAATGTGTGATATTTTTAAGTACGAGTGTAATTAAAATGGTGAATGTTCTTCTAAGGACCGTACCTATACAGCTGTCATATCATGATGGCGAAAAAACGCTACTTTTAAATTAAACGATGTCAAAAGATTTCTATTTGGAGCAATGTCATTTAATTAAGCCCCGCGGCGTGGCTGAACGAACATTGTTATCGTTGATATACGATGTAATTACTGTTGATATATGATGTAATAGATAGATTTATGATGAATAAATTCTGCTAATATGTTGTATAATAGATATGATATGTTCTGTAATACTATTTCTCAGTGACATCGGCAAAAGGCCGGCCTCGCCGGCACTAGCATTAGGCACAACCATCTTTGGATATCGGTGTGAAGCCCAGATGCATTGTGATGTAATTGTATACGTATGCAGTGTATTTTGGCTGCGAAATGTTATTGTATTTCGTGTATTTTTATACATTAGTTCGTTTTAAAAAAATATTTTAATGATTACTCAAAAATTAAGTATTTGCGGTTACTTTGTAATAATGTTCTGTATAACTTAACATTTAATTAAACGACTATTTCTATCGAAATGTTTGGTATTATTTTATTATATGTCTTTTTTATGTAATACTTTTAACAATTAAATGAAACTACGTGATGTAATATTATTTCTACTTTCTTTAATTTCTTTACCACGACCTAGGTTTCGTTGTATTACAACATCTTCAGGTGGGTTATTAGCAAAGATGCTAATATCCCACCTGAAGCTGTTGTAATACAACGAAACCTAGGCCGTGGTAAAGAAATTAAAGAAAGTAGAAATAATACTACATCACGTAGTTCCATTTAATTGTGAATAATGAATTTCTACAAAATTAACGCCAAATATATTCAATAATACTTTTAAATTGTTCGAAACACATCACCTTGCTTATCTGAATTTCTCATAAATATAAAATATAATCTATATAATATAAGCTATGTGCACATCACATCACGTCACATGTAAGTTACATGCACAGCCATCTATGTACACAGTGTAAATATGCACACTAATTAAAAAAATATTTTTCAATTACAAATAGCAAATAAATCCACAGTAAATTACTAACGTGAATGTAAGAAAAAGGTTGCAATACCTGAACTGTCAAAAGTTATTGTTTACAAACATTCCATCTTCAATTTGAATGGACTATAGTTTAGCATTAGTTTCTTAATAAATCGCAAACGAGCGACTTTCATACTTATTCGGTACCAAAAATTGAAAACCACCTTTTCCTAAAGTGGTTTTCTTCTTTTTTGTGGTACTTCTTTCGAAAATATTCGGTTACATTTCATGTTGGTTTTTGACGTAATTCAATGTCATCACGGGAACCTCCACGCACAGACACAAAAAGTATTTGTTCCTTATTGTTTTCAAAATATAAAGTTTTGCAATAATTGTTATTTATATTGTTGGAGCCGAACTGGAAACTGCAGTTGTTAACGTGTTGTGACTTTATTTAAGGGCGCATTTTTTATCACGTTTCATACTCGCGAGTGACGTCACCGTTTATGTTATTCATTTTGTACTGATAATATTGAGTTTTTACTAACAAATAAGTAATTTAATTCTCGGAAAAAATGAATATGTTTACTATATTAATGATTAAAATTAACAAAAATAACTATTTTAAACAAAATGAGGTTGTGTGTAGTTTAGGGCCTTTTTCAAAGCTGGCGGCGGCTACGCCATTACTGGGTATTGCACAGCAGGCGAGTTTGAATTGTTATTATTATTCGATATTTATTGCTTTCGTTGTGAATGAAATTTATTTTGACGCAAGGTTACGCCGTTTTTCTTATTTTCTGTCTCGTTTGTGGTTCGTAGGATGTTAAGTCTATGGTTTGGGGAGCCGAAACTATTCGCAGGTTTTCGTTACAGTCAATATTTTTTCATTCTGTTTGGCCGTCGTTCTGCGTTTGACTGTTCGTAGAAGATCGATGTATATGTCTGCAATATTACTAGGATCTTGCTGCCTGCGTATAAGACTTCAGTGAAAAGGGGTTAAATAAAGCTGAAACTGGCAGACTAAATTTGTTGAAATTCTTTTTTAATGTTGTTTTATATAAAATCTCACGAGGCTCACACGAACGAAGTTAGATGCTTGTAATTTTTCGGACAGGTACCTTCGTGTGTCGTATTACAATAATTAAATTCAGAGCGATTGATGTGTGAGTATCGAATAAAAATTATTCACATATCCGAAATTCAACAGACGCCTCAGATTTGATTAAAAATCTCACAAGTCTTACACGCTTGCAGCTAGATACTTCAGAAATGTATAATTCTCAAGTATGTCACACAACTTTAATTATAATAGTCAAAATTAAACGGGGCGACACAAAAACCAACGTATCGTTTTGCATCATTATTTTAAGTATTTTTATGATTATACGTCGTTATGGTATGACTGAAACGAATTATATAAATAAACTTTCAAACTTCCCAGGTTCCTGCCAGAACCCTGCGAACGCGACAAGTTATCACAGTTTTTCAATTATTACGGGCGAGGAATTGTATTTTTATAGGAATACACTGTAATGTCTCACGGTGCTATCAATTTTCAAAGTCAGAGCGACGGATACTGAAATTTTGGATAAAATTTATTGATTGCTCCGAAATTTTGTGAACACCTGGCGTTTCACCGTAAAATTTAAAAAGCATTACACGCATGAACCTCTGTATATTTTAATTAATATTGTTACAATACAATATTAATAAAAATATTTTTCTTGGACATTTTCGATATATTTAGCGCTATCTCAAGTAAATTTTATTCACATTCAGGAAAAAATAAAGTCTATTTGATTATGGCATATATATTTTTTGGATGTTTTATGGCATTAATTTCACCTTGAAGTTGCCTGTATTTTGAATATATTTTAAATTCTTATTTATCAATTTTATTACCAATAAAAAGCTTAGTTTTGATGATATTTATTTTTGATTATTTAAATTAAGCCCAAACCAGCCAACTCGCTGGGGGGTTTCGACATAAATTTCGATATAAATATATCTGGTGAGTATTTTTTTTCAATATTATTTTTTTATGATGAATAATCATCAGGTGCAGAATTTTTTTTAAAATCTGTCGTTTTAAAAAAAATTGTCGAAATGGTCCTGGCTCTAAAGTGCATTTGTTTCACATTTTGAAATTCCTAATAAGTTCGAAGAAATTGACTAATGGAAAGACTACGCTTTAAATTTGTAGTACTGGGATCAAGGGACGGAAAAACAAATGTGATTTGCATAACCTCTATTGAGACACCCGACGGACGTGTTTTTGATATCCCAGATAATCTAAAGCTGGCAAGTAAGCACACTGCCATATTGTCATCAGACGTGTTTACGAAAATCAGAAATTCTCTCATAAAAAGACACCAAACATGTTCAATATGGATTCTTCTAAATAAGGACTTGAGGAAAATATAATCAACATGAAGGTGAAAATTTACATTACAAGAACAATAGTGCCCTTACACAAAAACATTGACAGTGCTATGCCAGAAAATAAAAATCTAGGAAAAACGACTGAAAGGTTTTTTATAGAAAAGTTTTCAAATATGTGGAAGATTAGAGATTCTACAAGATGAAGAGAAAATTGGAATTTTAAAACATCATCTAGAAAAACAGTGCTTAAATTAGTACAGCAGTATGTTAATATAACTGACAGTGAATTCGGAGTGGTCAGTATGGAAGGATAACTTTTGTGAAACATATGGGAATAAACTTTGGTCCCAAGTCAAATATGCATTTAAATTTAGATTTCAAGCTGGCTCGTTACTGGAACATGCCACTAAATAGGGAAGACAGTTGTTAGAGGTCAACAAACACATCGACACTCTAACAATGATAAATCTTATTGTAATGGTATTGCCAGATTACGTGACGGATAAAATAAATAAAGAAACCGTAAAATTAACTGCAAGCCTCTGCAATGAAATTGGAAAGCATGAAGACACGGCGAGCAAAAAGAACTTCAGTGAGAATAAAAAAATACAAATGACTGTAAAGGAAATACTGATAAAATAAAACCATGTACGACTTGTGAAAATTTAAATAAAGGTATCCGCTTTCATCCTGAAGAAAAATGCTGGTTCAAACAGAAAGAAGAATATAACCAGAAGAGAAGTAGTAAAGCCGTGAACAATTCAGTGATTGATGTTGAACTAAAAAACAATGATAAAAACGAATAATAACACCATTAATTAAAGTGATACTATTATTGAATGGACAATTAGAGAGACATTTGAGATATATTATTCAGGCTCAAACGTTTCTGTAATGAATTCCAGATTAATAATACTGAAAGGAGAAGGTGAGGATGATTCAAAAAGTGATTCTTTAATCACAATTAATGGTGTTAACAAGACAAATCGTTTGACGACTACTGAAGTAATAATTTTGGATATAGAAGAAAAAAAAACGATGTTATATCATTTGTGTTGAAGAGTGTAAATACAATTTTCTAATTGGACTGGATATCATAAAACAGTATAAACTGGTTCAAGATGAAAGTTCAAAAATAACTCAAAAAAGAGAAGAAATAAAACTACAAGAAAACACAGTATGATTTTATAATAAAATACGCTCCGGGAAGGTAAAATATAGAAGCAGATTGTTTAAGCAGGAACCCAGTGTTATATGAGGATACAGATGAACAATTAAAAATTGTTAACACGATAAGATTGGACGACATTATAACAGATCAAGAAAACAATGCGGATATACAAAATAATAAATCAAAACTAACATCAAGACACAATGTTTACTATAAAAAGGTTAGAAAACGTGAAAGAATTGTTTTATCGGAAGACTTCAGTAAAAACTTATTAAAGATATACACGAAAATATGTGTCGTATGGGTGTAAAACTAATGCAAAACAAAATTAGTCCATTATATACAGCAAGAACTTTAACAATAAATATTAAAAGACATTGTAAACTTGTGAGATATGTATAAAAAATAAAACGAGAGGACAAGGTAAGTATGGTCTAATGTCACATTTATTAAAACTCAGTCATTTTATTGCCGATGTAACGTGAAAATGTTCGGTAAGTATTCTTTTTTGTTGTTGTGCACATCCATTAATACTCTTCATTCATACATTTCTTTTTAAATCTGCAAGTTCAATGTGATCAAGTACATCACTGTAACTTGTGCTTAATGAGGATTTGCTAATTTAATTGTATCGAATTAAACCATTCGTAAACGAGAATAGTTTTATTTAAAAGAAAAACAGTAAAATTTGACGTGCACGCAAACCGTGGGAAATTAAAATAAATTTGGTTACTTCGGACAAGTTCAGTCATTTGAATTAGAACATTTGCGTGACTTCGGTTGAAATTAACGAAAACGAATTTTTGGGGCCGACTCTATGGTAAAAAAAACTTCATAACATCGTTTATCGATGTTAAAGCGGACTTTGGAACTAGCGCCATCTAACCGACGCATGCACTGGTGCGATGAACGAGCACCATCTTACGGCGTACTTCGTGATACTATTCCTCAGTTAGGCGAGCACCGTGGCCAGGGCTGACGACACCATGTTATTAGATAGTCACGAAACTGGTTTTAATGATTTTTAGAGACGTTATAATAATAAACTCACTGTCGGCGCCGAAAAGGGAATATTTTAGTTAAGTTGTAGAGTTTCAGTGAGCTAATGATAGAACAACAAGAGCCAATGACAACAACTGCACATCGAATAATCGCAAAATTACTTCTGAGATTATCTAAATGTTGCTAAAAACATTTTCAATGGAACTCGATAGTGAACGTTTCGTCCAATCCTTGGTTGTGCCGTTTATTTAATTTTTTCACCGACCCGAGTCCAGCGCGATTTCGACAATTGAAACTGATTACTCTTTGTGTGCGTGTGTTGGTTACTTGTCGAGGCCACGCCTTTATTTCATGTTCTCTCCCAGTATAGCAATATTGGGCATACAAATCTTTCTCCCTTCTCGTTGTGGTTTTCATTTTGTCAGTGTTATTCAGTTATCAAAATAAAAAGTGCCGCTGTCTAACGTTGACGTTTTTGGCTTCACTTTTCAAAAATCAACCCTGCTGAAACAGCTATTGATCGTCCGATGCGTAGTCAAGTGTGTGACTGAGACGGAACATAATCATCCATCTATTTCTTTCTATCGCTTTCGAGAATACGAGTGGGGAGCACTCGAAATTGCATCCACTCCAAAATGTATGTGGTTTAGCGAGTGTTAAAAAGAATACTTTGCAAATGTGTAAACCGACAGTCGGTTGAAATTTGGTGACATTATATTACGTTCCTCTCGTCTGACGGATTCACGGTTTTCCGTGCTTTCTCCCACTGACGTTCGGAGTATTTTTGTATTGACCTTGTGTCGAAGTTTCGTATGCAGCTATTCTAATACGATGTATCAATTGCTTAACGTTAAACACATTTACAAACAATCGTGTCGTGTGTAAAGACAATGCAAGTAATGTAAACTTTCGTGCGGCGCTGAGAAGGGCCTTGAAATCTTTTCAACGGAAACAGAATAGAGCGGACTGTTTACTTGGAACTGGTGTACTTGGTTACGGCCTTTGTACCTTCACTGACGGCATGCTTGGCCAGCTCGCCCGGCAGCAACAGACGAACCGACGTCTGCACTTCTCGGCTGGTGATGGTGGAACGCTTGTTGTAGTGCGCCAGTCGGGACGCCTCGGCGGCGATGCGTTCGAAGATATCGTTCACAAAACTGTTCATGATGCTCATGGCCTTGCTCGAAATGCCGGTGTCCGGGTGGACCTGCTTCAGAACTTTGTAGATGTAGATGGCGTAGCTCTCCTTGCGCTTGTGTTTCCTCTTCTTCTTGTCGCCTTTGGTGATATTCTTTTGCGCCTTACCGCCAGATTTTTTGGCCGCTTTGCCGCTAGTCTTCGGTGCCATAACTGATACGGAATTATCTCACTGACGCTTGCGAATGAATCGTCTGTATACGAAGAACAATTTCGACCGATACTAGTTGACTCGGGCCACTGATCGGCGGCGGTCGGTCGCAAAGGTACGCAAGCTCTCGACCAATCGTGAAAGGACGCACACAGCTCTTATCGCCCCTTCCCCCGCCTCTCTTGTTGAGGAAGCGACGTCGCGTACAATGACCTGTGTATAATTCAATTTAGTCGGTCCACCAGATATTAACAATACCAAAGTTTAAATCTTCCTTCCAAACTCCAAAGCATCGTGCATCACTTCGTAGAGAATATTGCAAGTGTTTTACCGTTTGCGCGTATTTAAAGAGGCTTTCTTTATTATTTTTATACCAATAGAAAAGAAAAATTCGCGGAAGTCCGAAGTATATGGTTTTATCTAACCAAAAGCGAATAGATTTGTATGTGTTCAATTTAAAATTTCGTCCTCGAAATGTATGGGGAGAAAATATACCGGCGATTTGGATATCGCGTATTTTTTTGGTAATGGATTCTTATCTGTCACAATTTTAATCCAACCAGGGGTGAAAATCGATTATTGTTCGCGCGACTACAAGAAGCCAAATCCCTCGAGGGGCTAGCATTCATTGCGAAGACGAAACGACCCACTTGCCAAAAATAAATATACTATGTACGGACACAAGCTAAGCGACATTTCAATGTTGTTGCTATATTCGTTCCGTCCAAGAGTATTTTCAGTTACAATGTCAAGTCGTTGAAGCGGCATAAAATCAGAGAATTGAAATAAAATGATATCTCGATGAAAATAAAAATCGAGTCGACCAACAATCATCTAAATAGGAAATAAATACAACGGAGTAATGCCAAATACTGCGCGTAAATAGCGTATCATAATGTGAAGAAATCTGTAAATAAGAAATATACGATGCATAATAAAAAGCTTTAATTAGTATGAAATGCGACACTAGACCCGATGTCTTGTTTACACATGAGTGGCGAATGTAGAGTAATCGATACTTTACGTAATTCGGAGCAATGAATGCGTTATGTCTATTCGCTGGACGCCTCTAATTTATAATCAATGAATATTTCTTCCCTTTTTATTAAAGGGGGTTGAAACAAGATATCACTGGGGTTGAGACATATTCCAATAAAACAGACCGATTGTCGGCCCTGAGAAGGGCCTTTTTTGTTTTCTTACTGTATGGGAACCTTTTGACGTTGTGCGGGATAAATAAAAGTTTATGTCTTCTTTTCGGTCTTCTTGGGCAAAAGCACGGCCTGGATGTTGGGCAGCACGCCGCCCTGTGCGATGGTCACACCGGACAGGAGTTTGTTGAGCTCTTCGTCATTGCGGATCGCCAGCTGCAAGTGCCTAGGAATAATTCGGGTCTTTTTGTTGTCACGAGCAGCGTTGCCCGCCAACTCGAGCACCTCAGCGGCCAAGTACTCCATGACGGCGGCGAGGTAAACGGGAGCGCCGGCACCGACGCGTTCGGCGTAGTTTCCCTTCCGCAGCAGTCGATGTATGCGACCCACGGGGAACTGTAGACCTGCACGGTCCGAGCGGGACTTCGCCTTTCCCTTTACTTTGCCTCCTTTGCCGCGACCAGACATTTTCGAGTATCAAAGTTGCGTAAAATACACACAGTTAACTGTTGCGACAGAATAGTTAAAAACGCACTTTTTAATACATTCGGCGAGAATGTGGCGGTCCAAGAGTACAAGTTCATACAACGCGAAGTAGAGATCCGCGTAAGCAACGTGTCTTCGTTTCTCTCCCCTCTCTATCTCACGTACCGCTAAGGTACTAGCGTACACAAGTGGTGATTTGTTTGGTACAGACGTCGTACTTAGCCAGTACCATTCGAAAGTTGTACGGGGATTTCTGAAAATATTTCATGTCGATAGCAAAATATTCAAGACCATTACCATTGTCATTCACATTGAGAGAATATCAGTTCTTTCAAGAGACGGTTACGAAAAGAAAGGAGTTCGATGAAAAACAGAGTTTATTTTGGAGTTGATGAGAGGGCCGCCGCTCTTTTACGCTTTGTGATCGTGAAAATGTACGGTACACACCGTACATACCGTTATGCAGCGAATTCGCTTAAATAAAATCAGTCAGTTCGGTGAAAGTCTGCACTCACTGCAAATATTAATAATATAGATCGTTCTGTGAGGAACATCGTTTCAAAAAGGCTCTCTCATCCGGTGGCCAATATATAAATTTCGAGACACTCAAGTAGAACAAATTGTGTGGGCGTGTAACTTCGACGAATATATCGCCATTTTTATCGACCGCGTTTCCTGTCTTCAGAGCCGATTGAAATTCTGACTATTTCTATTGAAACATTTTACGCGGACGTTCGCGAATAGTGTTTGACAAACCCTAGCTCGCATCGAGTCATTAATGCCGCATCGTGTGACGTATACAGCTGTAAAATTTACGCCCGTCTCTTTCATACTAAAGTTGCCTGGAATTGGTCAAAGCGAGGCCCCTCCTAGCTTACGAATAACACACCACACTAACTCCATAACGCAGGTTTTTAGATATTTCACGACCCCGGGTAAGGCCCTGGGAGATTAAGTGTACTGTAAACTAGCGAGTGTTGGCGGCTTTACCCGTTGCATCGTCTGCGAAACCGACGTGACTGTACAACGTCTCGTTATATGCGGCATGCGCTTTTCGTTCATATTTATGCGTCGATCGAATCCAATTCAAAGGTTGAAGCAAGCCGGCTCCCACTTCCTCCCGTCCGCGATTTTGACAAGCCAGAGCGACAAGCGTAATTATTAAGCGGTATTAGGAAAGACAGAGTTGTGCTGAGTGTTGTTGTACAGACTTTGTGCGTTCAGTTGCAGCGTTCCTTTGAAATATCTACACGTAACATGTACAGCTTTTAGTGCACGAGTCTTCATAAGTTTGAACTCGTAAATCATAGAACATCTATAGCCTCAACTTTATATTTTCGCTTGAAAAAAATTCGTGTCAACTGGATTTTAATAGGTTAATCAGACGATCCATCAGATTTTATGTCACAACGCCGTTATACACAGAAGGTCAAATCGAAATCCCACGCTTAAATTAATTCCCGATTTTAACTTCCATAGCAACGCGTTTCCACTTACGCATGCGGCGACGACGTACATCGTGACGCATTATACAGCTGATTAGGATTTATCTTGTCGCTTGACATTGCAGACGTTCACCTCGGACATGGTGACGCATGTGGTCGTTACAGTTACATGCTAAATGAATCATCGCCATTCATGTTATATACTCAGACTGCATACCTTCAAATTTTATCAAGCACGTTATGTTACATCGGGACAAACCAAATAATAAAAACACTTATGGCGGCCCTCAAAAGGGCCTCGTTTCGTATGTTTGACGAAATCGACGGAGCGCAGACGGTTTACTTGGAGCTTGTGTATTTAGTGACGGCCTTCGTGCCCTCGCTGACGGCATGCTTGGCCAGCTCGCCCGGCAACAGCAGACGAACGGAGGTCTGAACCTCCCGGCTTGTGATGGTCGAGCGCTTGTTGTAATGCGCCAACCGCGACGCCTCCGCGGCGATGCGTTCGAAGATGTCGTTCACGAAACTGTTCATGATGCTCATGGCCTTGCTCGAGATGCCGGTGTCGGGATGGACCTGCTTCAGTACCTTGTAGATGTAGATGGCGTAGCTCTCTTTGCGCTTACGCTTCCTTTTCTTCTTGTCGGTCTTGGTTATATTCTTTGGAGCCTTGCCGGATTTTTTGGCCGCTTTGCCGCTAATTTTAGGAGCCATGACTTATTGATTTAATAGCTACGTTAATAAAATTACGGAGAGTAATTGTCTAACGGCGAAGACACTCTTCGACCGATACTAGGCGGTTCAGAGCGCGGCACGGCGACAAGCGAATACGTGAGTACGCCAGTTGCTGACCAATCGCGACACGGCATGCGTGGTCTCCGCCGATATCTCCCCCCACTCCCTCTCCTCGTATATTATGAAATTTGACCCGTTCCGAATTTCTACCCATCCTGATATATACTCGATAATATATTTAACAGTTTGCGAAACATTGTTAGAACCATCGACCATTTCTGACATAATATCACAGGTTCTGATTACAATAGTAACATCGCTGGATATTTTCTGATTATGTTCCATGTCCTCGTCAAATCTGTATCTAGATGATGTATTGTTTATGGATTTGGCAGAAGATGAACAATTTAAAATAAAGAAATTATTTAAAGGTATTGGAAAATTTCTTTCCTAATTGGTATTGAATGAAGTTCTCAGTTTCAAGCGATTTAGTACTTTCTTGTAAATATTTTTAACTTGACGTGCGTTGGGGTTGTTGTGCAGTCACTCCGCTGTCAAATGGTGCCAGAGAGTAACTCTATGTGGTCTTGGCTGAGACAATAAGTGGCAGTGTGTTCTAACTTTTTAGTAAAATTTTTTGTATAATGTTTTCAAACTTTCAATACAAATAAGTAGACCCAAAAACTCGGTCTTCTTTCTCGACTCTAAAACAATTAATATTAACCACACAAACCTATATATCTATAATTTTGTATACTGTGATAATTTTAATACAGATTATATATCAATAGAAATTTTATAAATTTAAAAGAAATACGATCTCCAAAAAAATACTACGGAAAATATTAAAAGAACTAAGTTCCACACAATAATAAATATAAATTCAAAGTTAATACAGCCTTGTACGATGCTCCGGTTAGAACGAGACGCAACTATAACTGTGGAATTATTTCGCATAGCGCCTTCTCTCTTACATTTTGTTTAATATATTGCATTTTTGTCGTCGATTTTTGTGTGCCCATAGCTATCTGAATATGAATATTTTATTATAATTGTAAAAATAGAAAATATATAATTGTTACGTACTTCAATTTATATAAGTGTTTGGAAAGTCCTTCCTTTTTTGTGAATTTGAGACCGACTTTTGCATTTTTTCGATACGTAGGCCGGCATATTCGTATAATGTTCGCACGTGTTAACATCAAGCTTGTCGTCAAGAGAGTGAGCGCAAAAGTGTGTCGTCTTTCAAAAGTGTAGTCATTGGACGACAGGGTTTTAACGCCGTATGACCTGTCCTAATTACATCGACGCCCGCTTTATTTCGTCCGTGTCTTCGAGTTACTTCGACAGTAATTATTTCAAAGAAATAGCAAACGAATGTGCCGTTAAGATAAAACGTATGCAGACGTAAATGAGTCTTGCTGTAGCTCGTTCTCATGTTTAAACATTTTATAAAACGATCCTTAACTTTCTACCTGTTGACGTTTAGTTTTAAAACCATTAAATACATGCATCCCGTTCCTCGTATGAAGCAGAGTTTATTTGTTTCAGATACGAGCGAACCGGCATATATAATTGCTGAAGGGTATCAACGCAAGTCGAATGCGCAAATTTATATAGTCACAGCCTAAAGATAACAACTCATTTCAATTTAACTCTTAGGACGCATCGAGAAACTTTAGGACCTCGAGCGAGACTTATTCAAAACAATGGAGAACAATATGCGGCCCTGAGAAGGGCCTTTTCGTTAAGCGTGCGGTCGTCGGGGGGTATAGTAAACTGAATTAAGCGCGCTCGCCTCTGATGCGACGCGCCAACTGGATGTCCTTGGGCATGATGGTGACACGTTTGGCGTGAATGGCGCACAAATTGGTGTCCTCGAAGAGACCCACGAGATACGCTTCGCTCGCTTCTTGCAAGGCCATCACTGCCGAGCTCTGGAAACGGAGGTCGGTCTTAAAGTCCTGAGCGATCTCGCGCACCAGGCGCTGGAATGGCAGCTTGCGAATGAGAAGCTCGGTACTCTTCTGGTAGCGACGAATCTCGCGAAGGGCCACGGTGCCGGGCCGGTAACGATGCGGCTTCTTCACTCCGCCGGTGGCCGGCGCGCTCTTGCGAGCTGCCTTCGTAGCGAGCTGCTTGCGCGGCGCCTTGCCTCCGGTCGACTTGCGGGCAGTCTGCTTCGTGCGGGCCATAACGAAATTTTATTAATTCCTGTCTCATCGTACGTACAGGCCGGAACGTTTATATACGTTCGGGAGCGATAGGAGTGGGGACGGAGAAAAAAGCTCACTTTCATGGGTAAACCAGTTATCGAAAATAGAGTCATCTCGCTCGCACGATATATTCACCCGCTCGTATCGCATCACTGAAATGAAAAGTTTTCAAAAGATATTCAATAAATTCGGTCTACACAATCTGTTACTGGATATACATTTTTTGTACACCGCGAATTTACAATTTAGAATTTCTCTGTAGTTATCCAAGCGCCGGTATCGCATCCCCCATGTGCAGTTAACTAGGACCGGCTTCGGTTACCGATAGGGAAGTCTTAAGCAAGCTTAAGAGACGAATCAAGATAGCGAATAAGAGAAACACGCGGGGCAGAACGTACGTTTAAAATTCTGTATGCTAAGCCTTTTCGAATTTATGTAGAGACGGACTCTACGTTTGACTCGGTAGAAGCAGCGCGCGTGTGCGAGTGAGACGCATAGAGCGTCAACATTCGTTTCGAAGTTATCTACCGGGCAGGGGCGAAGTCTCTATAAATAGAGCCGATTTATGCCCACCGAACTAGCACAGTCGTTCCGAGTCTCGGACGTTGAACATTTTTTGTTTCTTTTCAAGCGAGACTTGCGTATTCACAACGATGACCGGTCGCGGCAAGGGAGGTAAGGGACTGGGTAAAGGTGGCGCCAAGCGGCACAGGAAGGTGCTGCGCGACAACATCCAGGGCATCACCAAGCCCGCTATCCGCCGTCTGGCACGCAGAGGCGGAGTGAAGCGAATCTCCGGGTTGATCTACGAGGAGACGCGAGGCGTACTGAAGGTCTTCCTCGAGAATGTCATCCGTGACGCCGTCACCTACACGGAGCACGCGAAGCGCAAGACCGTCACCGCCATGGACGTCGTGTACGCGCTGAAACGACAGGGTCGCACGCTCTACGGCTTCGGAGGTTAAACGTTACGACGGAATATTGCACACGATCACTACGCCACGCCATATACTCTACTACTACCGTTCACAAGGCCCTTTCAGGGCCGCCTATGCATTACTCTATTCTTTGCGTTGTCTTTCGCACCTTTTCGGTGTTACGTAGACAGATTTCTTTAATATAATTATCGATGCAGAAGGATACCTAGTACGCGCGCTTCCATTGCCCGTGTAATGACCTCGAACGTACCAGTCAGTTGGGACAATAGAGCCAAAAAAAGTGAGTGTATTCGAGTTTAAATTTGCAATCTACGAGACGCCTTTGATGATTTAATAGTCATCGGTTTGAATGTCGCAATTTAACTGGCAAACGAGTCCGCGGTCGATTGCCGTACGGAATAAATACGCCTACATTTAAAAAAAAACTTAAGTTTTTATTTCCATAATTCTTTAAACACGTGCATTCGACAAGTGCAAGAAATGTAACTTCTTGTAGGTACATTCGCCGTATACTTCACTGGTGCAGAAGAGATAATAATGAGGCTCCACGTAGTCCGATCGCCAAGGACAGTCCGATCATTAAGCGAGCACGAAATATATTCATTACGACATTCTCCATTATACGTTACGTTTATTTCTCGTTTACCTCGTTCCCAATCAATTTCCCTCCGTTCATGCTAGCTTTGACTTAAAATGACGCACCGGTGACATTCAGTCGGTGCGCCACTAGCCCGTGCCGTCGCGGCGATTCGGATACCTTCGGCGAATTGCTTATCACGCGTAATCGACGAAGGTGTCGACAGCCCTTATCGGCAGGCTGCTGTAGGTTCCTCGTCGGCGGTCGCTTGCAGCGGCGGTGGAGCGACCAAGGGATGCCCCATTCAACTCGTTTGCGAAGACTGTTTTATGACGGAGCTGTTCGCCCGAATCCTGCGTCGAAACGATTCAGTCTATCGAAATTCCGGCTGTACGGATGCGAAACACAACGTTATTGGAACTAATAAAAATTCAATTCTGGTCGTCAGCGATGCGACAAATTGAGAAAATTGAAATTTTGTCGATTACTTCGAGTCTCGGGGCAACGTTAAGGCAGTTTAGACCTCTGTTTTCGTCTGGGGGAAAGTCATACGGTCCATGCACGGACGAAAAAGCGTTGTGTCAGTCGCGTGGTTTCCCACGATCGTATCAGCGTTACTTTAAAATTTGCAATAACGGTGCGAAAATAAAAGAAAACCGTAGGATTGATAGTTTAAAGATTCAACATTTTCACCGTAAAATGCAAAACCGTCGATGCGTTCTCTGTGTCGTCCGTTTCCGAGCAACGGACCCCAATATACCGGTCGAGTCAATACGCTATCACGCACTCGCAACTACTACACTTGCTGGTCTGTGTTTGTAAAGACACTGCAATCTCTTATCAGTTTTATTCGTTTGTCCTCGTATCCTCGCTGAGCACAATATGGCCGACACCGCGGTAGCTAGCGACGCTCCTGCGTCCGCAAACCCCGCAAAGAAAACGAAGACGTCGGCGACCGCCAAGAAATCCAAGACTACGAAGCCCACGCACCCAAAGACTTCAGAGATGGTCAACAACGCCATCAAGGATCTGAAGGAACGAAACGGCTCGTCGCTTCAAGCCATCAAGAAGTATGTAGCCGCCCAATATAAGGTGGACGCTGAGAAGCTGGCTCCTTTCATTAGGAAGTACCTGAAGAGCGCAGTCGAGTCGGGGGCTCTCGTCCAGACGAAGGGAAAAGGTGCGTCGGGCTCCTTCAAACTCGAGGCAAAGGGAGCCGCCAAGAAACCTGCGAGCAAGGCTTCCAAGCCGGCCAAAGCCAAAGTGGCGCCCAAGAAGAAGCCAAAAACCGCTACGAAACCTGCCGCCAAGAAATCCGCATCTCCTAAGAAAGCCGCGCCTGCAAAGAAAGCAAAGCCTGCAGTGAAAAAATCTCCTAAGGCTAAGAAATCTGCCAAGCCGCCTACGAAGAAGCCTAAAGTGCCCAAGGCGAAGGCCGCGCCGAAAGCGAAGAGTTCCGCTAAGAAGGCAGCCCCCAAGAAGTGAGACCCCATTCCAACGATAATCCGCGCAGAAACAGACTCTCGGTGAACCAACTCTACAACATTGAAGCCCTTTTCAGGGCTGCCACACGAGTTTCTATTATTCGAATGTCTTATTTTTTTTCTCTGTGCGTACGGCGAGTCATTTTTACATTGTTTTAAAACGTTATTAACCGAATGTGCGTCATGTCGAGGCATAGATGTCGGACTTCCTAAAAGTACCGTTATTTTGATACATCAATCACAAGGATGAGCTTTACATTGAAACAAAAAAATTAGTTCACTGCTCCAATAAATTAAACCTCTACCCCTAATGCTTTTTTTTTATGACAATGAGAAGTTAGTGCGTAGAAGTTCGAACACCCTCTCTCTCTAAATACGTAGACGCGTCTGCCTAATTCGCGTTCTCGGGCGTGTACCCAGTGTTGCCAATTTAGCGACTTTGTCGCTAAAAATGTAAAATTTTGCTTAAGCATTAACGACAAAAATGATTTAGCGACTTATCTGACGACTTTTGGAGTATAAATCAAAACAGCCTCAGGCAATGGATACGTTTTTTTATCAACTTTTAAGTTAGAAATTTTCAAGTAAGTATTTAACCTATAGAGTAGGCGCTGTACCGACTCTAGAGTAACAACTCGCTGACGGTGGAGCGACTATCGTGTCATCGTACATGTACTTGAAACTTTTAACATTTTAAATTCTTTTTTAGGAGTTGACAAAAAACGTACGCAACATTAAGTAATAACAAAATATATCTCTGTTCAATATTAATTAATTTAAACAGAACATTTCTATATACAGTCATATAAGACGCGATTCGTATTTCAGCATCTTTTATTTCAATCTCGAGGTCAGTTCTCCGGATGCAGATGCCAATGCTTGAATAATATTCTTTTGTCCAGTCGTTACCTTACAATTGTTAGCATGTTTACTTGGTGATATCAATGTTTAATCGAATCAGATTTTTAGAAGCACGTGGCTTACAAAAAGCAAATTCTTCTACCCTCAGCACTTTTTCTTAACCATCTTTTAAATTCCTCTAATTGTAACCGGTCATTTTGAAACTTTTGACAATATTCAATTTTCTTTGTAACACTCATTGCTTTGAATTAATTATCACAATATTCCACTTAATTGACTGGAAAGTAAACAAATACTTTAGTCTTCGCTTAAGTCCGACGAGTCCATTCTCTCATCAGTCCATAAAACATCTTCAAAATATATTTCTAATTCTTCACCGGAGGCATCATCTCTCAATGAATCTTCATCCTCAAATAATAACAAACTACAGCAAGGGTACTTAAAAATATTGCCTATAAAACATGACAGCAACAAATATTAATAAATAGTTAATTATATATTATCAAAACTGTGCTTAAATATATTTTTTCAATTCATTTCAGAACTTTAATTAATATCATAAACTAATAATATAATAAATTATTGTATTATTTACCTGGTCTCACCATAAAAGCGTAATGGTTGATAGTATTAATTTTAAACATTTTCAAATTTCAGTTATAATCAAGTACTGGATCAACCTCACAGATTACATTTCCGCGATGGTTTTTATCACTCATATTTCTTCTTCAATGTTTTAATCTTCAGTTATATGGTTAAATCAAAATATATAGTTATAAATATATAATAAATTACAGATCAACGCATAACGCATTACTGAACGACATTAGCGGGAACATAATTCATATAATCCTACAGATGACGCCATCATAGAAAAGCGGTAAATTCGAATTTAATTGTTAGTTGTTATTTAAATTAAAATTCGTGTTTCAATCTTAATGCAAATATTGGCGTATTTAAAAATTGTCAAAATGGAAAATCATTCTGTGTACAATTTATTTATAAATTAGAGAAAGTGGTATATTTATCATAATTAAAAATCAGTATTTCAGGAGACTCGAACCGAATTCAGGAAATTTCCTGAATTTTCAGTAGGGTTGGCATGACCGCTATTGGCCTCTGGTGCCCCTCCCCTAACGAAATCATGGACCCGTCCCTGGTAGAATCAGTTTTAGTGACTTTTAATATTGAACCTAGCGACTCGGGTTTATTGTAGTCGGCAACACTGCATGCTCTCTGTACAGTTGAAGTTTTTTCTATCGTGACAGTTTCTGCGACCGTTCCCAACCTCCATCTGGCGGTAGACGAGTATATGACGCGTTCGCTCTCACGGCTAGAACTTGCGCGAGTTGCCACCGTAACTCGCGCCAGTACAACGACGGCGCTGAGTAATGGCCCTACGTAAATGCTTTGTTATGTTCGTTTCTCAGTAATAACACTAGATGGCACTATTTTTGTACACTTTATAGAATTGAGGCCTCTAATGGCGAATTGAGGCCTCTAATGAGGCTGAGTAATGGCCCTACGTAAATGCTTTGTTATGTTTGTTTCTCAGTAATAACACTAGATGGCACTATTTTTGTACACTTTATAGAATTGAGGCCTCTATCATAGTACCCATCTAAATTATTTACTGAGATAGTACTTGGAATGTATCTACATTTTGTACTTAAAATAAACCAACGCAACATTTCTTACAATTCTTTTGGTCCGCATTTATTTTTGAAGTTTTACAATAATCATATATTTTAATTATATTCCATTTTTCGGAAGCAATAATTCGGTGTGTTCTTTATAGACTGTTACTTGTTTATGTTTTGTTATTATATTTAAAATAAGTTTTAACATTAAGTTTGCATTTTAAATTTTCATCAACATCCCAATAAACAGTTAATGCATCCTTAATAGTCGCATAGAGCATCTCGCTTTGTGCTTTCAGTGGACGTTCTTTGTTCCACAATGTTTATTTGATGTAAACATTTGCTTTCTATCATTAATCATTTCAACATATTTTAGGAATTGTTCATTGTACTCTTGGCAAAGTAGGCGATTGAACAATCTTCTAGGATGCTTTGGGTTGCTTCAGGCTCACCGGTTCTTCCTGCAGTTGAGTTAGGTAAATTAGCTGTCTATGTTGATGGTGCATCCAGTGGGTACGCCGGGGACGATTCAGCAATTCTAAGAAATGTCGGTTCTCGTATTAGATCCATTGGAAATTGTGCATCTGATCTATCCATCTGATCCAAAATAAATTTATCCTGGTCCTCCACGCAAGTCCTGCGTTCATAGATATTAATGAATTTAATAAGCAACTTCGAAATATAGATCGCAATTGTTTAGCGGTTGGGTTAGGTATCCCGTTTTCATCCTGTACAGAACAAATAAATTTTCTATGACATCTTGATTAAGTCTGTATGTCATTATAAACTTAATTCCGTTTATATTCTCTTCTGCAAAAAGATTTAATGTCACTTCGATTGACTGCAGCATTTCTGTGAAACTTGAAGGTACTGTTTTCAATTAGGTGCCATATTTCTTATAATTTGTTTATATCCTTTATATTTAGACAATCAATTAAAGTTCTGCGAACAGGATGGGTTTTTTTTATAAAGCGCGTTTTTGTGGATTTTTATGTTTTAAACTTCTGCTATTTAGGGCTTCAAAAAAGTTATCAATTTGTTCTATAAATTTTGCGGTTTGTGAAGCGGCAATCGAGCGGCTGAAAACTTGTGGAGCCAACTTCAGTTTCATTTTTTAACGCGTTTGGGTTTATGTGCGCCTGTGTTATTTTTTATGCTTTTACTTTTATTGCTTCGGTCAGCATGATAAAGATCAATTATATCTTTGAAACTTACTTCATTACCTTGGCATATGAAATTGTGTATCGACAAATTGTTCTTAAAATATTTAATAATATCATCTAGAATACAAAACGGGGTATCCGGAGTTCCCCTAATTGTATTAAGGCATTCACATCTGTCGTTCTCTGGTCACACACAATTGCAATGTCTTTCCCTTTTAAAAGGGATTTTTTCAATATTAATTACATCTGCCTATTAATTTCTTTTTTCTTATTTTTTGAAAAAATCATGTTGCTTTTAATACGCAAACAAATGACGCGTATGCCATTTGTCGCCAGTGGAAAGTTACTTTTATAGTTGAATCCTATAAAAATACCTAGATGCATTAAATAGGTATTTTACACATCCCATTTGGAAAAACATTAAGAAATTAAGCTAAATAATTTATTTTTGTAAAGTAGAGCACTTTGCAAATTGACATAATCGACTTTTTATTGAGATTTATCTCTCAGTCATTTTGACTGCATCGACATCTAGCGGTGCTAAATCCGTACTAAATCTAAAATGCACGGGGCTGACCAGAAACGGTATTGGTTTCTCGAATAGCATGAAGGGAAATCGATCGTTGAACTTTTTCTTTTTAAATTTTTTAACGGTAATTGACACAAGCGGCTCGTCAGCTTCTCCCCAACGAGGGTCACATTTATATTCTACATATGCGTCATAGTATATCCGCGAATGTATCTATCCCCGTGATAGTTTTTCTTTGATATTGTCACGTAAGCGTCCCGGGTTACGTAAACGATTACGTTCGGGTTTTGTAAAAAATTCTTTGGAACTACTTACGAGTACGTCACTTAAAAGACGGGATGTGTTTTCTAAATTGTTTGTATCAATTCGAACGTCACCTGTGTCGTGCGAATTGTTTGTTATTCGACGCTTTTAAATTAAAAATAGAATAAACTGAACATACGTATGTGGCTCATGCGGTACATCTCCACCTACGAGCGACGGCGGACTCTACGTAGTGCCTTCACTCGCGATGGCAACTATCAGACGAGGCCATCTGCCGGATATATCCAGATGGGCTCAGTGCGCCCGCTGGTGGAGCTCATACGAAGAATCATTCAGTTTTCTCGGACGTTCCGCGCGCAACGACCAGGATCCGTACGTCTGTCTCGTCGCTTTTATTTGCTCCGATAGAATGCGCCGCGTGTTGTGTTTCTTATTGCGCGTCGATTTTTGTGTTATTGATCAGTATTGACGAGATATTTAATATCTTTTTAATAACTAATAAATATTGTTAAATTTTAAAGTCGACTGCACATAAAGTTCCTTTTCCACGTTTAAACCTTTCCGAGCTTCTGTATAATTTTTTTGAAGTAAATTAAACAAAAATAAAAACATTTTCAGTTCGTTCTCGTACTGTAGTTATTTTACGAGTGTTACCTCATAGATATTGTGTCTTGTGTGCGTGTGTGTTATTTGTACGGAGAGAAACGTTTTTTTATTTTTTCGTCACGCCAAAAAAAATAGAAAACTTTTAATACTTGCATAAATTAAATGAAAAATCACGACAAAAAAATGAAAATTTATGTAAATTAAATAAAAAGCGTACAAGTGTGTGTGTGTGTGATTTGCACGAACACAAACATGCGCAATGGCGCTGTTCCGTCAAATACCAACGTAACTTAGTCACGCAATACGTTTAATACTCGGATACATTAAATGAAAAATCACCTTCATGTAAATTAAATAAAAAGCGTACAAGTGTGTGTGTGTGATTTGCACGAACACAAACATGTGCAATGGCGCTGTTCCGTCAAATACCAACGTAACTTAGTCACGCAATACGTTTAATACTCGGATACATTAAATGAAAAATCACCTTCATGTAAATTAAATAAAAAGCGTACAAGTGTGTGTGTGTGATTTGCACGAACACAAACATGTGCAATGGCGCTGTTCCGTCAAATACCAACGTAACTTAGTCACGCAATACGTTTAATACTCGGATACATTAAATGAAAAATCACCACCAAAACTCACCATATTGAATAAAAAGCGTACAGATATGCGTTATATAGAGATTCCTTGCAATTTTTTTTAAATCCATTTCTTAACAAGTTTTCTCGTGTGCGGCGCTTATATAACGAACCAAAACATAATTTAATGCAAGTCTTTTTCTAATAAAACAAAAAAAATGAAACTCGTTTCGTCTGAAATGCACTCGCTCTCGCAGTGCGCGATCGAATGTATCATTCTAAAAATGTTTATCCTTTTAAAAGATAATTTATTATGCGACGAGTTTAATATAGATGTATGTGTACATACGGGGCGACATAAATAACTCACGTTATTTAGAAGTTGTGCCGCTCAAACTATCAAATCGGGTATAAAACCTTAACGTATTTATAATATATATTTTTCAGACTAAAGTATAAAACATTGAAACTAATCTATTGACACATTTTAATTTAATTTGTTCCAACCGCAAACAATATCAGAAGGAATGCATTTTACAGCGGCTATCATTTATTTTTTTTTAGTCTTATTTCCAATTCGATATTGGAAATTGTTATTGTTGCGAAAACGTGTTTGTTTCCAATTATCAATTTACATTTAAAAAAGTCATAAATTACAAATTTAATAACGAATTTTCAAGGTTGGTAAAATTAAATGTTTTTGTTAACATTAAGTGAGATGACGTCATCGTTTTAAAATTTTCACGGTTTTTATTAATCACTCATTTAATTTTTTCTCTCATCATCACTATTCACATTTGTGTATTTGTTAAATATATAGTATCTAATTATGAATTTAAAGTGAAATGAGTGAAAAAAATTGAAATACAAAAAACAGTGGTATTATTGTGAATCCAACCAATTTTCCATAATAATGAAATAATCGCGACCGAGACAAGTTTTTTTAAAATACGTCGTTTTTTTCTATATTCCTTCAACAAAAATTTATACATATACATATGTATATATATATATATATATATATATATATATATATATATTTATATATATATATATATATATATATATATATATATATATATATATATATATACTCTTTTGCATAAAAAACGGGCGGTTTTGATTTCGTCATATTATTAACAAAATATTATTTATTAAGAGGTCGTATTAATTGTAATTGTTACTGGCAGGTATAGTGTATTCTGGCACATAAAAACGAACGTTCTTAATTTGAAATTTATTCTTTTTGAATGAAAATTCTCTTTCGCTGACAAAAACGTATTTTTTGGCGGTGAGTGAAATCCAATTCTTATTAAGTTCTTTTACATGTGTTACGTTTTTTTATTTTAACGAATAAATTTTAATTACATTTCTGCTATTTGCTGCCTTAGTTCACTACTGTTTGCTGTTCTCAGCATGGTTGAAAAAATGATAAGAGCTAGTAAAATTATTGCGCTGCTTGAAGAAAGCTGTAGCCAATGGTATTGTCTCAGCAGTATAATGTGAGCCGTTCCACTGGCCAAAGGACCTGGCAACGATACCAAGAAAAAGACTCCCTCAGTAGAAGGCCCGATTCTGGAAGAAAACAGTGCACTGAGCCACGGGACGACCGATTCATAGTCAGTCAAGCGCTACGAAATCGTCAAGTTACGTACGTGGATCTCAAACAGAACCTCGAGGACGTCAGAGGTACACGAGTAAGCCTATGGACAGTCAGAAGGAGACTTCAGGCCATCAATATACGTAGCTATCACCCAGCTCTTGGCCCTACATTCCTCCATGAGCATCGAATTGTCAGATTGAGATTCGCTCAAAATTTTTCGTCACGGACTCAACAAGACTGGAATAGTGTTTTATTCTCCGATGAAGCTCGTATATCGATTAGTGGTGAGGATCGACATCGGTGAGTCTTACAAAGACCTAGTGAACCCTTCGCAGAAGTGTGCTTTGAGAAAATCACCCCTTACGGTTGAGGCTCCGTAATGTTTTGGGCTGGTATTAACTCAGATAACCGTACCGAGTTAGTTTTTATTGAAAATGGCACACTTAATGCGTAAAGGTACATAACAGAGGTTCTTATTCATTATGCCCAACCCCCATTAACAGCAGTTGGAGGCGAGTCCATTTTTATGGACGACAACGCTCGCGCACACCGCTCTAGAGACGTTGATGCGTATATGCAGGAGGCCGGAATTCGTCGGTTAGACTGGCCAGCTAGAAGTCCCAACCTCAATCCGATAGAACATATGGGATAATCTCAAACGATGCGTCTGAGTCGTAAAACTAGCTCCAGAAAACATTCAAGCCCTTAAAATGTGATCGTCGCTGAATGGGAACGTATTCCTCAGGAAATGAAAAAAAAAGTCGTCGAAAGCATGCCTAGCAGATTAAGCACTTTGATTTTAGCTAGAGGAGGCCATACTCGTTACTAAATTTTCAAATTTTATGTTAAATTAATAAAAAATGTTCAAAAATAAACTTTAGCCATTTTTAATCCAGTATGAAAACGCTCGTCTGTGGACTTTACATCGTTTTTTTATTTATTAGCATTTTTAATGACTGAAGTAGGTAAAAACGATATCTCAATAATAAATAACAATATTCTCATCATATCGCCATATAAAATGCATCAAATAGTAATAAAATAACACTGATATGGTTTATTCCTATAAGTGCCCGTTTTTTTTTTGCAAGAGTTTATATATATGTATGTATGTATGTACGTATGTATGTATGTATGTATGTATGTATATATACATTCGCGGAATATTATTGTATTCTACATGTGCCAAAATGGGCCATATTTACTTGCCTATGAAAAAATTTGGCCATATAAACAGTACGTAAATGTTTTAACACTCAAAAGAAAATTATTACAAAAGACTAAAAATACTTGTCTTCACAACTTTGACACAGAACGTCAGACCAACACATTCTTCGTGCACATGTCTGATTGAAGTATCCCCGCGTAAATACACGGACCGACGATATTAACCGTTGTATAGAAAATAAGTTATAAACGATTTAAATTATATTTTTTTATTTGTACCCCAGGGTACGGTTCTAGGGTTAATGCGCAATAAGGCAAATAACTATACACCCTATGCCTATTGTGCGATGCCACGGGGCCTTAAGGCATCTTTAATCATCGACTTTGCTACTACTCAATAAAAGATAGATTAATAGCGACATGTTTACGTGCAATATAGCGTCCTAATATGAGTTAGAAATAATTATAAAAAAAAATAGCTCATCTGTATTTTTTGGGTTCCGTACCTCAGAGAGAAAAAATTGACTTCGCACAAGATCACTTACACCTCCGTACATATGTTGGTCTAATTCGCATTCAACATCTCATTACGCGGCACTCAAAAACATTCACATGCAAGTTTTGGAAAGGACAATAATGCACTTGGACGAGACAGTTATAAGAATTGCAAAATGATTTTTTTATTTATCTGGAACAGTGCACCCTGACTACTAAAGTTAAAATTATGAAAATGGAAGCGTTAACAGAAAGTAATTGGAAAACTGTTGCTGAGATTTTAAATTTCACAATTTTAAAGGTACTGACGGTATTTTACCCCTGTGAAAGATGTGATGGGCATTATGCCAACACGGTGATAAATAATATTAATAATAAAATAGTGCTAATCCCACGTAGAGCGAGTTCTTCTCATATTTAACGAGTTTTCATTTTAATGTTATATTTGTATTGTATATATCACAGAAGTCATTCAGCGAATTTGATCATTCGTCATTTCAACACTTCCTTTAACTAATTATAGCTGAAGTAATACATGGTTCAAGATTATTCCTGAACTTGCTGCGTACATAATTTTCCAATGTGCCATAAATATATACCCGTGCAATTACCAGCGTTTCGTAGGGTTTCAATGCAGTCAATACTCAGTTGTTTTCTGTAATTCAAACGACCGCTTCTCTATACTAGCTAACTGCCATTAATTTATCATATGTTAAGTTATGCTTCTAAACATAAGAAGCTTCCAGAAAAACAACAATCATTCAGCTTCACTGACCTTGAAACTGGTAGACCAGACATTCCAAAAGGGTAGAAAATTATTGCGCCTGCTGTACCGCAGACGCTCGATGGAAATGTCAAAATTGCAACTTGCGAAGATTGAAAATTCATTTATATAATTCCTGTTATTACAGAGTAATGTATAATTGGTAAAATAACTAGGCGAAACAAGTCAATTATTTAAATTCTATATTTGTACGGCCGTTGCTCTACATTTGATTATTATATTTATAATACCTATAACAAACTAGTACATCTGTCTGAAAAATCACCAGCATCTAGCTTCCTCCGTGTGTCAATAATGACTCGCGCTCACAAATATTGGGACAGGAAAGAAGATGAATTACAGAAACATTCAGTAAGAAGAAATCTTGTCTTTTTTGAAGGAGAAAATGTATATTTTCAATTACAAGAGAAAGTCTTAAATGCTACAGTGCACACTTTAAAAATTAATATTCAGATATGGAAGAGGAAACTCCAAGGAGATTGGGCAAAAGAGGGAATAACACCAGACGCAGAGCCATTGCACTAACTGCACCAGGAATGAAAATTGAAATATTAAAAAATAAAGAGTTGTTGCAAGGAGCAGGTATCTATGTGGACATGAACTCCAACCAAACATTCTCAAAATCAGAAAAGAATTAAAACTACAACACAAACAAGACACAGACGCAGGAAACAAAGCATTTATATGTTATAATAAACTCATAATGACACCAAACAATAGAATGTCTAGTAGGTAAAAAAGCACCATCGACCCGAGACAAACTACAACTCGAATAAAGAAACTTCCACAAATGTTAGCTCAGAGAAAAAGCTCAACAACATATACAACTATCATATCTCTTATTGCTGAATATGTTAATCAACATATCGATACTCCTGTGCTCTTATTGTTGAATAAATTGATCAATATATTCAACAACAAGGTACATGAGTATCGACACTTAAATTGTGTTCAATTTGGAAATTCAGGCAAATGACTTTTTCCGTAATCAAATTGTCCTGACTTTTCCCGGCTTTCCAGGTATTTTTTATTATCCTTAAAAGAGACGTAATTCTAAGGTCAGTAATACACATTCATCGTAGAGTATTCATCATTTTACTTTATTTAATTTATTACTTTCTCATGATGTTAACATTAATTTGAAATAATTAAAATACCTTTCATTTTGCCCTCTTTGAAGCATAACGCTGAAGTCTATAAAAATAGAGGTAATTCAGAAACTAAGCCGGCAAAAGGTTTGTGTCTTATAACTCTCCACAACAAAGTGGTTATGCATTTTTTATGAAATTGAAAGTTTTACTCAATTTTTTGTCTTCTCCGGCTCGCAAAATTTTAATGACACGTGACGTCTACGTGAGAATTTGGTTTGGATTATTTGATGTTCTACGAAAAGTGCTGAGTCAATTTTTTGTAAGACATACGATTACAACAGATTAATTAGAGGCACGCCAGAAGCTGCCTATGTATCGAAATAAAGAATGGCTGCCTCCCCAAAATGGACGTCAAAACTACCATTTCATTAAACTATTACTCCATATTTTTTTCTATATACTTATGTCAATAACTTTTACCAAAATGGCATTTAGTGACCTTTTAAATCTTAATTTAAAATAAACTTTAGAAATATTGCAGTTTCAATATGGTCGTGTAGCAGAAGAGCTCGATTCCGATTGCTTAGTTTTGGTTGCAACTCGGACATTATTTGTCAAAGTATGTAAAATTATTTATAAAATTTGATCTAGTTTTTCAATCTGAATTACAGGTAAACCACATTCTCGATTATCTATTTTGTAATGTAACTGTTTTTTTTAAAAGTAATTTATTGTAAGGTTTATTTACAATAATACAAATTATACCTCGCCTTATACATGTAATAGGTAAAATAACAGTTGACTTTGAAAGTGTGTTACATTAACACACATTCGGTACCGAATAGAAATTTATAGTAAGTCGCTTTGTAGAATAAGTCCGCTGTAATGTAGTGTATGGCACAGATTGTGCTCCATAAAAATAAAAAATAAACGATGTGCAGTTCTTTAGCACCTACTGAAGAAGAAATTCGGGAAAGAGGCTCACAAAAATTATAACTTTTAACTTGCTACACTTTGGCTCCATTCTTCACTCCGTAGAGATAGCAATGACAAGTTTCTCATTCAAAAAGGTGATGAAATAAAGTTTTCGAAATAGATTCTGAAATATTTTTTTTTAAATGAGGTCAAAAATTAAGATCAATACCTGTTATCCGACTATTACCGTTACCTGTTAAACGAGGTATTCGGAACATATTATAACATATTATTATATGTTATAATATGTTCCGAATACCTCGTTTTTCTGTTAATTTTTTGACGCCATGCTAAGACGTGCGTAAATGAAGGCCGAAATTACAAAAAACACCAGTGTTACCTACCAGAAGTTTCATAAAGTTGGCAAGAGAACTATATCAAACATTCTACATTTCACTACTAAACTAAGTTTCTGAAACATTCACGACGTTTTTATCCTAGTGAAAATTCTACTAAAGCAATACACGTTGAAAGATAATATTAATATTTGCAAATAATATAATTCAATAGAAACAAACCCGTAAATGTTTATATGTGCCTAAGTTGTACGAAATTCTCATATTGCACGTTCTACTCACGCTCGACAAGTTTATGCAAACTTATAATTAAACTGTAATAAGTATCCATGAACTGCGCGTACTCTGAATGATACCGATTTAAGTTGTACGCTGAAAGGTAGAAATGTCACACAAGTTTTAAATCTGTCCAGTAATAATGTTTCCGTCACAAAAGTTCCCTAATTGGAATAAAAAGAATCAATATCCCACTTTAACACCGTCTGCGTATCATAATTGCTCTCGACTAGGACAAAAGTACCTCATATCCTATGTTGAACTTTAAGTTGAATCACTCTCACAGTCTCTACAATATCCATCGATCGGTTCGTGTAGCGGAGCGCATACTTTGAGCATAAACCTGCTCTTGCAGCTTTAGGACAGCGTACAGCTTTCTGGGAGTGACTCGGCATGTATCGGTGGTTTGAAAAAACCCATTGTGTCTTTCGAATAGTTGTGGATGTGAATTGGAACATAATGGACGTGTTATTAGAATAAAACGCAGATTTAATATTGGATTTATTTAATGAAAGACTACTCTAAGCTGCTCGTGATATCATAAGACAATGGCCCGAATGTGGAATGTTTGTTATAACGTGTTTTTCTTCGAGGACGAAATGATAAATTTGTTTTTTTTCATGTACAACAACATCAATTAAATATTCTGAATATTTACAAAATGCCGTTGCCTGATCACAAGGATATTGATGTTATAGAGCGAGAGTCCGCGACGACCAGACCTTTGTTATTTTATAAAAGCTGAAAGTTTCTCTGCGCATGTTCCCAACGTATTGTTTGTATCGCGATTAGTTTGGCAGGTAATAGGTAGCAATGGTGTGTAAAATAGGATCTCAATTTTGTTAAAGTATAAAGCTCAGTTTTTTAAATATTTCCTTCAGAATAATATTAGAAATTATGTCATCCATTACAAGACACTTTCTCTATTCAAGTACACTCCATTCAAGTACAGATACAACTCCCTGCCAGACAGCCCTAAACTTTAATAAATTATATTTTAGATTTTGTATATGTTATTTTATATATGATATTTGGTGAACTATCGAAAGCTGTTACCTGGGTGGCCAAACAGTTTTTATGGTTTTTACTCGCACCTATTTGAATAACATCACCTCGCGCTCGCACCAACGGCAGACTTTCATTATGTCTTTTCAGACACATTGAAAGTCTGCCGTTGGTGCGAGCGCGAGGTGATGTTATTCAAATAGGCGCGAGTGAGATAGTGTGTTCGGTCTATTGCGCTCTTTTACTGCGCACCATCTGTCGTCTAATTTATCCTTGTTCAGTGTAAAATGTATATAGTCAACTTCAAATGTATTGTAATACATTTGAAGTTGACTATATACATTTTATTATCTATTTGTGCAGTTTGTGAAATCAATGTGATTCAGTTTTAGTAAAGTGTTGTAATGGGAGATGTATTCATTTGTTTTGTTTGTAAGAATAGTAATGGCAAAGTAATATTGTTTTCTGAGGAAACGTTAAGAAAATGTCAAACTGTTTTGAGAGTCAGAAAAAAACATAACCTGAAGTATAAAGACTCTATTTCGCCTGACGAGTAAACAGAGAGTGGTTATCATCGCAAATGCTATGAAGCATTCACAGGACTTATGAAAAAATATTATTTCTGAACCTGTAACTTCTAAAAAAAAAAAGTGAAATAGAAAAACCGGCCAGTGTACCTACAGACGATAGCGCTCCAGCCACGTTCATACCTGAGGTGACCATAGAACCATCTCATTTACAGTCTTTAACTACAGAATATTCAACAATATCGCAACCAACTTTACAACACTCACACAACTTACAACTTCTTACAACTTCTCAAGGAAAACATCATTTAGAGACTTTACCTACGGAATCTTCACCAATATTGCAGCAAAGTTGAATTTCTGAATCAAAAGATTACAATCTACGACTTCTCAAGAAAATGTTGAAATTTTTGAACCAGATGTTATTGAAAGCAAGTATTCTAACCGAAAGTGATGCTGGTACTGATAACTATCAAATTGTTTGTGTATTTTGTGATAGAAAATATAAAAAATCACGATCGAAAATGCTTCCGCTTCATGAAGCTGACACCGACCAATTTAAATCTAGAATGCTACCCAACATTGAAGGTCGAGAAGGGTATACAGAATTATTAAATAAGTTGGAAAATTTATCAGGTCCTGAAACACATTGTCATACGTAATTTGGAGTCAATTTCGGTAATAAAATATCCTCCTCAAAGAAAGCATTCAGTAAAAGTGGTTGGCATCACCATCGAGAATATCACCAATTAGCTTTTAGTGAAATAAGTTGCATCATCGAGGAGACGTAATCAAAAAAGTACGCTGTTATTTGTTAGTATATTTACGTGAAGTGTACATCGACTCATTGGGGAAAATGTCCAAAGAAAATTTTGTTGAAAACCTTTATACTTTTACGACAAAAAATAATAGCGCCCAATTATTTACAAGCAATAGGCGATACAGTGTTTGAAAAGTTAGAAACTGAAAATATCTTACAAAAAGCCGCATTAATTTTAAGAAAATCAATACTGCAAATAGAAAAGAAAAAGTTACCGGTTAAAAATATTACAGCACAGCATTTAATATCAGGAGAAGTTTCGATACCTTACTTTACCATTCTTGGTAGATGTAATCAACAACGGAAAAAAGCTTAAAATGTGGTCGTCAAGTTCGTTCTTATTGTCAAGATTTGATTTTTGATGTACAAAATGGTCAATTGAAGACGTCAAAGCACATCACGTTAGGTATGACTTTAAAGAGCTTAACAAGCAGTAGATACATTATTAACATTACTAATAGATATGGACTAGAAACAGAAACAACCTCCATTGAAAAGTCCAATTTATATCCAGAAAAAATTATAAAAAACCTGAACATTTTACTGGTGTGGCATATGACAAATTTGACCGTTTTGTGGAAACTACAAGCGGAAAACATACTTTACACGACACAGTAGGAGTTGTTTACCAATACGTCAAATACAACCGAAGAATCTGAGATGTCCGAAGCCCCGATTACAATTAATGAAAACAATTCACCACTTAAAAAAAAGAGAAGAAGAACCTTCAAAGCGTGTCCACAGAAGAGGCTCCGTATCCTAATAAAGCAAAAATGACGAGTGATCTGCAATCAACGGTTGACGATATGGAAGTTATACACTCTACAAACTCGCAATTATACGCTGAAATATACAATATGTGGATGATTAGTCATGCTTTGGGATTACTTGATGTTCCTATGTGGGTTAGTTTTAATAGCCGGATTTATAACAATGATAGCCCGCAACAATTTATTTCTTATCTAACTTCAATCAATGCATCACCAACCAGCACATCCATAGTTCTAGAAACTATGGAACAAAGTAAAAAATAGCTGAAGTTTTACATCAATCTTACATACAGGTTACATACAATGTCGCGATTGCAAAAGTAGCATTTAAAATACAAGCTGCGGAAAAACCAAAATTTGATAATTTATTCATACATTTAGGGCCGTTTCACATAATGATGGCTTATTTTAAAGCAAACGATAATGTGATAAGTGATTGTGGGTTAATAAATGTTATGGTTGAGAGTAGTTTGCTGGCAAATGGTTCTGTAAATGGATTTCTTAACAGAAAACATTTCAACCGCTGCAAGAGATTACATCCTTTGGTAGCATTAGAATTGGAAATACTACATTTCAAATCATTTCTAGAAAATGATAATACAACATTAACAGATGAATTGATGAATAATTAAGGTATTTACAAGCAACAATTTCTCAATGGCGAGTTGGTAAACCTTCATAATTTTACTTGATTTACATCAATCTTATACATCATTACTTGAACCTATCAATCAACATTCGTACTGGAAATTTCGAACTTTTTATATCACTATTACCTAAAATTACAAATATATTTTTTATGTGTAAACAACAAAACAATGCACGGTGGACCGTAAAATATTATGATAATTTACTGAAAGTTGCAGAAACTTATCCTGATTTATATGAAGGATTTAAACAAGGATGCTTTGGTATTAAAAAGACCACCAAGCCATTTTCAAGACAACCTACTGACCTGGTGTTAGAGGAAACTATGAATGCAGACGCGGCTAGAAGGCTCAGAGGTATTATATACACTTCACAAATTCAATTTCGGCACGTCAATGGTGGGTTCAAAACCACGCTAGGTCTACAATAATATATCAAGTTTATCTGGAGCTAGGACTACAAACTCGTCAAGATGTTTCAGCAGACTTGAATATCCATAATATCCTGAAAAATACCAAACAATTAAAATAATTTATTGTCACCTTCGATCAATTTATTAATCCATTTAGTTTAAGAGTGTTGAAAGACCAACTAATTAACATTTCATCTGGAAAATCGGCATCACCACCGGTAAAAGCATTCCTTCTAAATATTGAAGAAAATGGAGATTATCATCGTAAAACATCCGTTTCTGAATGTCTATCAGATATTAACAGATTTGAAAAAGCTATAAAGAAAACATCAATTGACAATTTTTCCAAAGATTATGAGAAGAAGAAGAAAGTTCGAGAAGGTGGTAAAATTCAGGAAATTAAAATCCAAAGAGATTTATTTAGACGTATGCTGGGAATTTCGATGGATTTTAACATAGACATTTCAAAGATTTTGTCTTACCCAATTACCTCAGTGGCATTGTCAGGGAGCCATTTGGATATGCTTAGAGAAAGAGGTCCAGCATGAGCAACTACGTCATATAGATATTCTATTAATTGAAGGTTTTTTCGTATTGCATATGATGAAAAATGTTACAAAAAAATTTGGAAATATTTCAAAGAAATGTTGCAAGTGGTAACTCAATTACAAGCGCCGAGAATTGAGGTGATCTTTGATCTGTATTTCACTCTATCGATCAAAGATTGAGAGCATTTCCAACAATTAGAATCTGCACAACTAAGTATACCATAACTGGGCCTGAGCAAGGCCGACCAAGTGATTTTGCGAAAGAATTGAAAAATTCAAATTTCAAAGAAGCCCTTGTTGATTTCTTCATATAACATTGGGCTACTGATGATATGGTGCCATTTATTGGTAGCCAAATTATACATGTAAATTGCAGAAAATGCCTTTCTCTCACTGTTAATGATTCCAACAATGTTGTGTCAAGTATTGATGTCCAGAACATGAGGAAGCAGATACTAAGATAGTATACTGTGCGTGTAACACCAACTATCAAGCAAATATAGTACTCAGAAGTGTTGATACTGATATTGCTGCTATAATGCTTGGTCATATGCTCCACCTACAAAATGATTTGGTTGTTTGGATGCTCATAGGTTCGGGAAATAACTTAATATATGTGGACCTAACTAAAATACACGCAGAGTTGGGAGAATCTATTTGTCAAAGCTTACCTGGATTTCATGCAATCACAGGATGTGATTATAATCCTGCATTCTTTAGAAAAGGAAAAATTAAAACCTTACAAAATATTTCAAAAATACCATGAAGTTTGGTAACAGTGAATTAATTGAAAATAATGATGAACAATAAAACGTCTTTAATATTATTCAAAGATTTATATGTTGATGCTGCTCGACTTCAAATGTTCATCGACTCGTGCAGCATCTCTGATGTGAACGAAGCTTTTGACCGAAAGAAATTGCGAAATTTTGACATTAGCAATCTACCACCCTGTAAAGGCGAGCTATTACAACAATTTCTGCAAGCAAACTTTATATTTACTATTTGGAACAATGCTCATCTAAAAAATAAAACCATTTATCAACCAGACAATAATGGATGGGTAGAGCAAAATGACCGATACCATTTTAAATGGTTTGAAGGGGATCAGCTACCTAAATATGTCAGTGATTCTCTGAAAACTCTATCAGTTATGTAAATATCCTTTTGTCTCAGAATACCAGATTCTCAAAATACCTGATTCTCAGAATACCATATTCACAATATACCAGAAGTATAGTCAAGCAAATGCGAGAAGTGTTATGTCACCAAACATACTGCTTACAATTTAACACATTATATATAAGTAAGCGAGGTGCGAAGCGACCAGCTTGTTAGTTACACCTGCCTCGTTTTATCTACAGTGTAACTAACAAGCTCGTTGCTTCGTTTCTCGCTTACCTGGGCCATATGTTACGAATCACAATTTGTCGACAGTTTACAATCTCAAAATCAAAATCTAAATTTAACGGTATTTACAATTTTACAGTGACAGACGTTTTATTTCTCTTACGAAAGATTGAACCAAATTTTGAGTTAGACTGTACAAAATCTGTTATATTGAGAACCCGGTATTATGATAATCTGGTATTCTGAGACGAAAGGGTAAATATTATGTCAAATTATTATACATAATTTTGTAATTATTCATAATTGTATCAACTTGGCTAATTTTTTACAGAAACTGATGGAGAAGGCGATATTGACATTGATCAAGTCACGGACTGGAGTCAAAGCGACGAAGACAATGAAGATATCGACGACAACGAGGAGTATAATGACAGTCATTGAGAAATTTCTTATTCAATAATACTTTGTTACTTTATTATAATAAACTGATAATTTTTACTTTCTTTAGGCTATTTATGGCTGTAAACATAATAAAACCTTTTCATTGGACTTCTTACTACTAAAACTGCTGTTCCCTCTTGTAACAATTAAATTTTTAAATAAAGTTAACAAAAACGTCAAACATTATGGATTAACTCATCAGTTTTTTTATTGATTTATGGACATGCAAATTTTACTAAATAAATTTATGAAAATTTATTTTTTAGTAATAAATAATTTGATGCGATGAAATTTTTCGATAAATACGAAAACACCGTTCAACACATAATACCGTATAATCGATAGATGGTGCACCGTAAAAAAGCGCAATAGACCGAACGCACTATCTCACTCGCACCCGCTTGAATAGCGCTGCCTCATGCTCGCACCGACAGCAGACTTTCAATGTATGTAAAAACCATAAAAACTGTCTAGCTACAGAGTTAACATCTTTTGATAGTTCACAAAATAACATACATAAAATTCAGCTTTTATACTATGACGTAAATATAAATATAATTTATTAAAGTTTAGGGGTGTCTGGCCGGGGACTTGCAACTGTACTGGGGGAAGGGGGTGGGGGGTTAACTCTGCAGGGGGGTGTAGGTGTCTGACAATGGATGACATGATTTCTAATATTATTCTGAAAGAAATATAAAAAAAACTGACCTTTATACTTAAACGAAATTGAGATCCTATTTTATACACCATTCCTCGAAAGTCAATGGTCTGGCCGTTGCGGGCTCTTGGACTATTAAGATAAGAATCAAAAGTACATAAAATTTTTCTTGGAAGTAGAAGCCTAATATTGTTAAGCGTTTACAAAAATGTTTGGCGTTTAGCATCGCTGACTGAGAGACTCTCGCCTCAGGTGCTGTTTAAGGTAGTTGTCGGGTAACTGTTATATCTAAAAATGAATATAAAAATGTTCAATGAAAATTATGTTTTTTTTCCATAATATAACAGCATTTTAACAGTTTGTAAAAAAAAACAATTCTTCATTTCTTATTGTGTTTTTTAAATTAAATGAAGTGTGGTGAAATAGCTTTCCTTTAAAGGTTTTCCAGAGAGATTTCTACCAAAACCAAATGGTAAATATTTTCCATCCAAAGTTTTAATGTGATATCATTTTACTGACTACTATTAAAATGCCCTTTATTTTGCCCTCCTCGGAGCATTGTAAAGTCCATCAAAGTAGAGACAGCTTTAAGCAGGCAAAAGATGTGTCTTCCAACGCTCCACAATAAAGTGCTAACCCTTTTTTTTTACGAAATTGAAAGTAAAGAACTAAAGTTTTAATAAATTATTTTGTCTTATCCGACTCGTAAAATTTTAATGACACGTGACGTTTACGTGAGAATTTAGTTTGGATTATTTGATATTCCACAAAAAAATGCTTTACCAAATTTTTGTAAAACAAAGCAAAGCTGAGAACGCCATCCATCATTTTAAGATGTCGACCAAATGAAAGAACGTCGAAAGCTACCCTTTGTGTCGAATGCCAGGGATGACTGCCCATGCAATTCTCAACATGTTTTTAAAAAAAAAAATGTCATGAAATTACCACTAGGTTAAAGATAATTTTAAAGTCAATTAGTAGATATATTGTCAAATGAAAATATCTAAAGATATTACAATTTCAAATGATAATATAAAAAACACACATGGTGACTAAACGTGACGCATGGAACCTGGACACTTAAAATTGAAATGTTTTGCGGTTAATACCCCCTCAGCCATCTACCCAACAAGCGGTATTCCTTTGACGCTTTCTACTATATCTTTAACAGGAGTAAAACATGGTGCATATTTGATGAATTATAAGGTCTAGGATAATTGCTATAATTTACCAAGAACCTATTTTGTGGGCTTCTAAAATACCCTATCTCTTTCCTAATTTTAGGTGAAGTAGTTTCAGAAACAAGTTTCATATTTTTTGCATATTTTTCAAAATACCTCAATTACGAAAAAAATATTTCTGAAGCTCTTCTTATTAGCCCTTTCAAACGATACCCCCTACTACACATGGAATTAAAAAATTTTTCTCGAGAACTTAATTTCCATTTATTAAGAATTACAAATACATCCTTTTTCTATTAAGAAATACGTCCTTTTTCTCTTACTAGTAGACTTACCGACTTTGGCTACCGCTATTTGTTCAGAAAATGGGTGAAATAATTAAAAGCTTTACCTGTAATATCTAAAGGTATATTGTCTGCCAAAGCATTCTGTCACCTTCCTGAAATAAATATGCCGATTCAAACTTATTATTTCTACCGAGTTTAATGTGCCACATTAGAAACTTAAATGATTTTTATACCGCTTCGCATCAATTTTAGCCAATTTGCTGTTCCCAGTCTTCATTATTCCTGTTTTATTTTTAATGAATCAAATTACAAGTTCCCATTGTCTACCACAAAATATTCGCAAATCTGAAAAACCTAATACTGGTCTTAAAATTTGCTCGAAGCTTGTTCCAACTAGATTAAAACTATGAAAACCGGATTAAAACTATGAAAACAATGCTATCTTGACAAATACCATCAGGTTAACCGGCTATCATATGATAGTTTTTAGATAACATCAATCCGTAGTTCCTAATTTTTTGCCCAGTTTCATGCTAACCGTTTCCCGTACTTGATCCTCTAACTTCTGCAACGTTTCATGGCTAGCGTGTCTGTTTTATTATTATTGCGTCAATTTTATTTATTATTGCGTCAGTTAGAGCTAGAGATGTGTCAATCACGAACGAAAGAATCAGCGGGACTCTCTCTTTTAAAATGAACGAATGATCGAATTACGAATTTGCGAATGATTCGATCTTTTTCGTCAATACCAATGACGCGATTTCATTCGCGATTGTTTCATTAGATCGATAGCTTCGCTCGAGTCATATGTTACACACTATCGAACTACCGACACACAGGGTCGCGATTGATGATTGATATTTTGGTTTCGATTCGGGTCACGGCTCATTTTATCTTAGGGAACATTTCGTTAGACGGTCGTACCGCGTATCGCGCCAGCCGCAAGGCGGCCGCATTTGCATCGATAAATTGGACGCTGTATGTAAATAAATATTGAATAGGTACTACAGACTATTTAATGTCAGCGGACGCGATGGTTTATAAATGAATACATTCATTGTAGGCCAGTATAACAGATCAACAATTGAACTAATATATACATAGTTTTTATTAAGATAACTTATATACACATTCATTCTTCGTAACGTAGGAGTGCGGTACTGCAGACTGTGTATATACACAGTACAGTATAATGGTGTATCCGTCTGTATATAGAAACTATTGTTCAATATATAATTATTTTCCAGTAATTCATTTATTGGAATAATCGTTTTCACTTAATTACTTTAAATTGTAACATTTTCCAATTACATGAAGTTTTTAGTGTTATGTCTGATATACTATTGGAAAGTTGCTGCTTGATTTTAATCTATTTATGATTAGCATATTCGTATCAATAAAGTGAGTTGTTATAGCTATATAGCCTGGATTGTTAACCGACGTCCAATCACCTGTAGCCAAATGAATTGCTCTGGATTGTAACAACTTATTGTTTACTTTTTCCTCGTTGCAAGAATACAGTTTCGGAATCAAAGAAAGTGAAAGCGTTTTCCTGCCATATCGTAATTGAAATTGTCAGCGGTTATTGACACAATCATTTTTCAAGTATTATAAAATCCAAAGAGATTTATTTAGACGTATGCTGGGAATTTCGATGGATTTTAACGTAGACATTTCAAAGATTTTGTCTTACCCAATTACCTCAGTGGCATTGTCAGTGAGCCATTTGGATATGCTTAGAGAAAGAGGTCCAGCATGAGCAACTACGTCATATAGATATTCTATTAATTGAAGGTTTTTTCGTATTGCATATGATGAAAAATGTTACAAAAAAATTTGGAAATATTTCAAAGAAATGTTGCAAGTGGTAACTCAATTACAAGCGCCGAGAATTGAGGTGATCTTTGATCTGTATTTCACTCTATCGATCAAAGATTGAGAGCATTTCCAACAATTAGAATCTGCACAACTAAGTATACCATAACTGGGCCTGAGCAAGGCCGACCAAGTGATTTTGCGAAAGAATTGAAAAATTCAAATTTCAAAGAAGCCCTTGTTGATTTCTTCATATAACATTGGGCTACTGATGATATGGTGCCATTTATTGGTAGCCAAATTATACATGTAAATTGCAGAAAATGCCTTTCTCTCACTGTTAATGATTCCAACAATGTTGTGTCAAGTATTGATGTCCAGAACATGAGGAAGCAGATACTAAGATAGTATACTGTGCGTGTAACACCAACTATCAAGCAAATATAGTACTCAGAAGTGTTGATACTGATATTGCTGCTATAATGCTTGGTCATATGCTCCACCTACAAAATGATTTGGTTGTTTGGATGCTCATAGGTTCGGGAAATAACTTAATATATGTGGACCTAACTAAAATACACGCAGAGTTGGGAGAATCTATTTGTCAAAGCTTACCTGGATTTCATGCAATCACAGGATGTGATTATAATCCTGCATTCTTTAGAAAAGGAAAAATTAAAACCTTACAAAATATTTCAAAAATACCATGAAGTTTGGTAACAGTGAATTAATTGAAAATAATGATGAACAATAAAACGTCTTTAATATTATTCAAAGATTTATATGTTGATGCTGCTCGACTTCAAATGTTCATCGACTCGTGCAGCATCTCTGATGTGAACGAAGCTTTTGACCGAAAGAAATTGCGAAATTTTGACATTAGCAATCTACCACCCTGTAAAGGCGAGCTATTACAACAATTTCTGCAAGCAAACTTTATATTTACTATTTGGAACAATGCTCATCTAAAAAATAAAACCATTTATCAACCAGACAATAATGGATGGGTAGAGCAAAATGACCGATACCATTTTAAATGGTTTGAAGGGGATCAGCTACCTAAATATGTCAGTGATTCTCTGAAAACTCTATCAGTTATGTAAATATCCTTTTGTCTCAGAATACCAGATTCTCAAAATACCTGATTCTCAGAATACCATATTCACAATATACCAGAAGTATAGTCAAGCAAATGCGAGAAGTGTTATGTCACCAAACATACTGCTTACAATTTAACACATTATATATAAGTAAGCGAGGTGCGAAGCGACCAGCTTGTTAGTTACACCTGCCTCGTTTTATCTACAGTGTAACTAACAAGCTCGTTGCTTCGTTTCTCGCTTACCTGGGCCATATGTTACGAATCACAATTTGTCGACAGTTTACAATCTCAAAATCAAAATCTAAATTTAACGGTATTTACAATTTTACAGTGACAGACGTTTTATTTCTCTTACGAAAGATTGAACCAAATTTTGAGTTAGACTGTACAAAATCTGTTATATTGAGAACCCGGTATTATGATAATCTGGTATTCTGAGACGAAAGGGTAAATATTATGTCAAATTATTATACATAATTTTGTAATTATTCATAATTGTATCAACTTGGCTAATTTTTTACAGAAACTGATGGAGAAGGCGATATTGACATTGATCAAGTCACGGACTGGAGTCAAAGCGACGAAGACAATGAAGATATCGACGACAACGAGGAGTATAATGACAGTCATTGAGAAATTTCTTATTCAATAATACTTTGTTACTTTATTATAATAAACTGATAATTTTTACTTTCTTTAGGCTATTTATGGCTGTAAACATAATAAAACCTTTTCATTGGACTTCTTACTACTAAAACTGCTGTTCCCTCTTGTAACAATTAAATTTTTAAATAAAGTTAACAAAAACGTCAAACATTATGGATTAACTCATCAGTTTTTTTATTGATTTATGGACATGCAAATTTTACTAAATAAATTTATGAAAATTTATTTTTTAGTAATAAATAATTTGATGCGATGAAATTTTTCGATAAATACGAAAACACCGTTCAACACATAATACCGTATAATCGATAGATGGTGCACCGTAAAAAAGCGCAATAGACCGAACGCACTATCTCACTCGCACCCGCTTGAATAGCGCTGCCTCATGCTCGCACCGACAGCAGACTTTCAATGTATGTAAAAACCATAAAAACTGTCTAGCTACAGAGTTAACATCTTTTGATAGTTCACAAAATAACATACATAAAATTCAGCTTTTATACTATGACGTAAATATAAATATAATTTATTAAAGTTTAGGGGTGTCTGGCCGGGGACTTGCAACTGTACTGGGGGAAGGGGGTGGGGGGTTAACTCTGCAGGGGGGTGTAGGTGTCTGACAATGGATGACATGATTTCTAATATTATTCTGAAAGAAATATAAAAAAAACTGACCTTTATACTTAAACGAAATTGAGATCCTATTTTATACACCATTCCTCGAAAGTCAATGGTCTGGCCGTTGCGGGCTCTTGGACTATTAAGATAAGAATCAAAAGTACATAAAATTTTTCTTGGAAGTAGAAGCCTAATATTGTTAAGCGTTTACAAAAATGTTTGGCGTTTAGCATCGCTGACTGAGAGACTCTCGCCTCAGGTGCTGTTTAAGGTAGTTGTCGGGTAACTGTTATATCTAAAAATGAATATAAAAATGTTCAATGAAAATTATGTTTTTTTTCCATAATATAACAGCATTTTAACAGTTTGTAAAAAAAAACAATTCTTCATTTCTTATTGTGTTTTTTAAATTAAATGAAGTGTGGTGAAATAGCTTTCCTTTAAAGGTTTTCCAGAGAGATTTCTACCAAAACCAAATGGTAAATATTTTCCATCCAAAGTTTTAATGTGATATCATTTTACTGACTACTATTAAAATGCCCTTTATTTTGCCCTCCTCGGAGCATTGTAAAGTCCATCAAAGTAGAGACAGCTTTAAGCAGGCAAAAGATGTGTCTTCCAACGCTCCACAATAAAGTGCTAACCCTTTTTTTTTACGAAATTGAAAGTAAAGAACTAAAGTTTTAATAAATTATTTTGTCTTATCCGACTCGTAAAATTTTAATGACACGTGACGTTTACGTGAGAATTTAGTTTGGATTATTTGATATTCCACAAAAAAATGCTTTACCAAATTTTTGTAAAACAAAGCAAAGCTGAGAACGCCATCCATCATTTTAAGATGTCGACCAAATGAAAGAACGTCGAAAGCTACCCTTTGTGTCGAATGCCAGGGATGACTGCCCATGCAATTCTCAACATGTTTTTAAAAAAAAAAATGTCATGAAATTACCACTAGGTTAAAGATAATTTTAAAGTCAATTAGTAGATATATTGTCAAATGAAAATATCTAAAGATATTACAACAATTTCAAATGATAATATAAAAAACACACATGGTGACTAAACGTGACGCATGGAACCTGGACACTTAAAATTGAAATGTTTTGCGGTTAATACCCCCTCAGCCATCTACCCAACAAGCGGTATTCCTTTGACGCTTTCTACTATATCTTTAACAGGAGTAAAACATGGTGCATATTTGATGAATTATAAGGTCTAGGATAATTGCTATAATTTACCAAGAACCTATTTTGTGGGCTTCTAAAATACCCTATCTCTTTCCTAATTTTAGGTGAAGTAGTTTCAGAAACAAGTTTCATATTTTTTGCATATTTTTCAAAATACCTCAATTACGAAAAAAATATTTCTGAAGCTCTTCTTATTAGCCCTTTCAAACGATACCCCCTACTACACATGGAATTAAAAAATTTTTCTCGAGAACTTAATTTCCATTTATTAAGAATTACAAATACATCCTTTTTCTATTAAGAAATACGTCCTTTTTCTCTTACTAGTAGACTTACCGACTTTGGCTACCGCTATTTGTTCAGAAAATGGGTGAAATAATTAAAAGCTTTACCTGTAATATCTAAAGGTATATTGTCTGCCAAAGCATTCTGTCACCTTCCTGAAATAAATATGCCGATTCAAACTTATTATTTCTACCGAGTTTAATGTGCCACATTAGAAACTTAAATGATTTTTATACCGCTTCGCATCAATTTTAGCCAATTTGCTGTTCCCAGTCTTCATTATTCCTGTTTTATTTTTAATGAATCGAATTACAAGTTCCCATTGTCTACCACAAAATATTCGCAAATCTGAAAAACCTAATACTGGTCTTAAAATTTGCTCGAAGCTTGTTCCAACTAGATTAAAACTATGAAAACCGGATTAAAACTATGAAAACAATGCTATCTTGACAAATACCATCAGGTTAACCGGCTATCATATGATAGTTTTTAGATAACATCAATCCGTAGTTCCTAATTTTTTTGCCCAGTTTCATGCTAACCGTTTCCCGTACTTGATCCTCTAACTTCTGCAACGTTTCATGGCTAGCGTGTCTGTTTTATTATTATTGCGTCAATTTTATTTATTATTGCGTCAGTTAGAGCTAGAGATGTGTCAATCACGAACGAAAGAATCAGCGGGACTCTCTCTTTTAAAATGAACGAATGATCGAATTACGAATTTGCGAATGATTCGATCTTTTTCGTCAATACCAATGACGCGATTTCATTCGCGATTGTTTCATTAGATCGATAGCTTCGCTCGAGTCATATGTTACACACTATCGAACTACCGACACACAGGGTCGCGATTGATGATTGATATTTTGGTTTCGATTCGGGTCACGGCTCATTTTATCTTAGGGAACATTTCGTTAGACGGTCGTACCGCGTATCGCGCCAGCCGCAAGGCGGCCGCATTTGCATCGATAAATTGGACGCTGTATGTAAATAAATATTGAATAGGTACTACAGACTATTTAATGTCAGCGGACGCGATGGTTTATAAATGAATACATTCATTGTAGGCCAGTATAACAGATCAACAATTGAACTAATATATACATAGTTTTTATTAAGATAACTTATATACACATTCATTCTTCGTAACGTAGGAGTGCGGTACTGCAGACTGTGTATATACACAGTACAGTATAATGGTGTATCCGTCTGTATATAGAAACTATTGTTCAATATATAATTATTTTCCAGTAATTCATTTATTGGAATAATCGTTTTCACTTAATTACTTTAAATTGTAACATTTTCCAATTACATGAAGTTTTTAGTGTTATGTCTGATATACTATTGGAAAGTTGCTGCTTGATTTTAATCTATTTATGATTAGCATATTCGTATCAATAAAGTGAGTTGTTATAGCTATATAGCCTGGATTGTTAACCGACGTCCAATCACCTGTAGCCAAATGAATTGCTCTGGATTGTAACAACTTATTGTTTACTTTTTCCTCGTTGCAAGAATACAGTTTCGGAATCAAAGAAAGTGAAAGCGTTTTCCTGCCATATCGTAATTGAAATTGTCAGCGGTTATTGACACAATCATTTTTCAAGTATTATAAAATCCAAAGAGATTTATTTAGACGTATGCTGGGAATTTCGATGGATTTTAACGTAGACATTTCAAAGATTTTGTCTTACCCAATTACCTCAGTGGCATTGTCAGTGAGCCATTTGGATATGCTTAGAGAAAGAGGTCCAGCATGAGCAACTACGTCATATAGATATTCTATTAATTGAAGGTTTTTTCGTATTGCATATGATGAAAAATGTTACAAAAAAATTTGGAAATATTTCAAAGAAATGTTGCAAGTGGTAACTCAATTACAAGCGCCGAGAATTGAGGTGATCTTTGATCTGTATTTCACTCTATCGATCAAAGATTGAGAGCATTTCCAACAATTAGAATCTGCACAACTAAGTATACCATAACTGGGCCTGAGCAAGGCCGACCAAGTGATTTTGCGAAAGAATTGAAAAATTCAAATTTCAAAGAAGCCCTTGTTGATTTCTTCATATAACATTGGGCTACTGATGATATGGTGCCATTTATTGGTAGCCAAATTATACATGTAAATTGCAGAAAATGCCTTTCTCTCACTGTTAATGATTCCAACAATGTTGTGTCAAGTATTGATGTCCAGAACATGAGGAAGCAGATACTAAGATAGTATACTGTGCGTGTAACACCAACTATCAAGCAAATATAGTACTCAGAAGTGTTGATACTGATATTGCTGCTATAATGCTTGGTCATATGCTCCACCTACAAAATGATTTGGTTGTTTGGATGCTCATAGGTTCGGGAAATAACTTAATATATGTGGACCTAACTAAAATACACGCAGAGTTGGGAGAATCTATTTGTCAAAGCTTACCTGGATTTCATGCAATCACAGGATGTGATTATAATCCTGCATTCTTTAGAAAAGGAAAAATTAAAACCTTACAAAATATTTCAAAAATACCATGAAGTTTGGTAACAGTGAATTAATTGAAAATAATGATGAACAATAAAACGTCTTTAATATTATTCAAAGATTTATATGTTGATGCTGCTCGACTTCAAATGTTCATCGACTCGTGCAGCATCTCTGATGTGAACGAAGCTTTTGACCGAAAGAAATTGCGAAATTTTGACATTAGCAATCTACCACCCTGTAAAGGCGAGCTATTACAACAATTTCTGCAAGCAAACTTTATATTTACTATTTGGAACAATGCTCATCTAAAAAATAAAACCATTTATCAACCAGACAATAATGGATGGGTAGAGCAAAATGACCGATACCATTTTAAATGGTTTGAAGGGGATCAGCTACCTAAATATGTCAGTGATTCTCTGAAAACTCTATCAGTTATGTAAATATCCTTTTGTCTCAGAATACCAGATTCTCAAAATACCTGATTCTCAGAATACCATATTCACAATATACCAGAAGTATAGTCAAGCAAATGCGAGAAGTGTTATGTCACCAAACATACTGCTTACAATTTAACACATTATATATAAGTAAGCGAGGTGCGAAGCGACCAGCTTGTTAGTTACACCTGCCTCGTTTTATCTACAGTGTAACTAACAAGCTCGTTGCTTCGTTTCTCGCTTACCTGGGCCATATGTTACGAATCACAATTTGTCGACAGTTTACAATCTCAAAATCAAAATCTAAATTTAACGGTATTTACAATTTTACAGTGACAGACGTTTTATTTCTCTTACGAAAGATTGAACCAAATTTTGAGTTAGACTGTACAAAATCTGTTATATTGAGAACCCGGTATTATGATAATCTGGTATTCTGAGACGAAAGGGTAAATATTATGTCAAATTATTATACATAATTTTGTAATTATTCATAATTGTATCAACTTGGCTAATTTTTTACAGAAACTGATGGAGAAGGCGATATTGACATTGATCAAGTCACGGACTGGAGTCAAAGCGACGAAGACAATGAAGATATCGACGACAACGAGGAGTATAATGACAGTCATTGAGAAATTTCTTATTCAATAATACTTTGTTACTTTATTATAATAAACTGATAATTTTTACTTTCTTTAGGCTATTTATGGCTGTAAACATAATAAAACCTTTTCATTGGACTTCTTACTACTAAAACTGCTGTTCCCTCTTGTAACAATTAAATTTTTAAATAAAGTTAACAAAAACGTCAAACATTATGGATTAACTCATCAGTTTTTTTATTGATTTATGGACATGCAAATTTTACTAAATAAATTTATGAAAATTTATTTTTTAGTAATAAATAATTTGATGCGATGAAATTTTTCGATAAATACGAAAACACCGTTCAACACATAATACCGTATAATCGATAGATGGTGCACCGTAAAAAAGCGCAATAGACCGAACGCACTATCTCACTCGCACCCGCTTGAATAGCGCTGCCTCATGCTCGCACCGACAGCAGACTTTCAATGTATGTAAAAACCATAAAAACTGTCTAGCTACAGAGTTAACATCTTTTGATAGTTCACAAAATAACATACATAAAATTCAGCTTTTATACTATGACGTAAATATAAATATAATTTATTAAAGTTTAGGGGTGTCTGGCCGGGGACTTGCAACTGTACTGGGGGAAGGGGGTGGGGGGTTAACTCTGCAGGGGGGTGTAGGTGTCTGACAATGGATGACATGATTTCTAATATTATTCTGAAAGAAATATAAAAAAAACTGACCTTTATACTTAAACGAAATTGAGATCCTATTTTATACACCATTCCTCGAAAGTCAATGGTCTGGCCGTTGCGGGCTCTTGGACTATTAAGATAAGAATCAAAAGTACATAAAATTTTTCTTGGAAGTAGAAGCCTAATATTGTTAAGCGTTTACAAAAATGTTTGGCGTTTAGCATCGCTGACTGAGAGACTCTCGCCTCAGGTGCTGTTTAAGGTAGTTGTCGGGTAACTGTTATATCTAAAAATGAATATAAAAATGTTCAATGAAAATTATGTTTTTTTTCCATAATATAACAGCATTTTAACAGTTTGTAAAAAAAAACAATTCTTCATTTCTTATTGTGTTTTTTAAATTAAATGAAGTGTGGTGAAATAGCTTTCCTTTAAAGGTTTTCCAGAGAGATTTCTACCAAAACCAAATGGTAAATATTTTCCATCCAAAGTTTTAATGTGATATCATTTTACTGACTACTATTAAAATGCCCTTTATTTTGCCCTCCTCGGAGCATTGTAAAGTCCATCAAAGTAGAGACAGCTTTAAGCAGGCAAAAGATGTGTCTTCCAACGCTCCACAATAAAGTGCTAACCCTTTTTTTTTACGAAATTGAAAGTAAAGAACTAAAGTTTTAATAAATTATTTTGTCTTATCCGACTCGTAAAATTTTAATGACACGTGACGTTTACGTGAGAATTTAGTTTGGATTATTTGATATTCCACAAAAAAATGCTTTACCAAATTTTTGTAAAACAAAGCAAAGCTGAGAACGCCATCCATCATTTTAAGATGTCGACCAAATGAAAGAACGTCGAAAGCTACCCTTTGTGTCGAATGCCAGGGATGACTGCCCATGCAATTCTCAACATGTTTTTAAAAAAAAAAATGTCATGAAATTACCACTAGGTTAAAGATAATTTTAAAGTCAATTAGTAGATATATTGTCAAATGAAAATATCTAAAGATATTACAACAATTTCAAATGATAATATAAAAAACACACATGGTGACTAAACGTGACGCATGGAACCTGGACACTTAAAATTGAAATGTTTTGCGGTTAATACCCCCTCAGCCATCTACCCAACAAGCGGTATTCCTTTGACGCTTTCTACTATATCTTTAACAGGAGTAAAACATGGTGCATATTTGATGAATTATAAGGTCTAGGATAATTGCTATAATTTACCAAGAACCTATTTTGTGGGCTTCTAAAATACCCTATCTCTTTCCTAATTTTAGGTGAAGTAGTTTCAGAAACAAGTTTCATATTTTTTGCATATTTTTCAAAATACCTCAATTACGAAAAAAATATTTCTGAAGCTCTTCTTATTAGCCCTTTCAAACGATACCCCCTACTACACATGGAATTAAAAAATTTTTCTCGAGAACTTAATTTCCATTTATTAAGAATTACAAATACATCCTTTTTCTATTAAGAAATACGTCCTTTTTCTCTTACTAGTAGACTTACCGACTTTGGCTACCGCTATTTGTTCAGAAAATGGGTGAAATAATTAAAAGCTTTACCTGTAATATCTAAAGGTATATTGTCTGCCAAAGCATTCTGTCACCTTCCTGAAATAAATATGCCGATTCAAACTTATTATTTCTACCGAGTTTAATGTGCCACATTAGAAACTTAAATGATTTTTATACCGCTTCGCATCAATTTTAGCCAATTTGCTGTTCCCAGTCTTCATTATTCCTGTTTTATTTTTAATGAATCGAATTACAAGTTCCCATTGTCTACCACAAAATATTCGCAAATCTGAAAAACCTAATACTGGTCTTAAAATTTGCTCGAAGCTTGTTCCAACTAGATTAAAACTATGAAAACCGGATTAAAACTATGAAAACAATGCTATCTTGACAAATACCATCAGGTTAACCGGCTATCATATGATAGTTTTTAGATAACATCAATCCGTAGTTCCTAATTTTTTTGCCCAGTTTCATGCTAACCGTTTCCCGTACTTGATCCTCTAACTTCTGCAACGTTTCATGGCTAGCGTGTCTGTTTTATTATTATTGCGTCAATTTTATTTATTATTGCGTCAGTTAGAGCTAGAGATGTGTCAATCACGAACGAAAGAATCAGCGGGACTCTCTCTTTTAAAATGAACGAATGATCGAATTACGAATTTGCGAATGATTCGATCTTTTTCGTCAATACCAATGACGCGATTTCATTCGCGATTGTTTCATTAGATCGATAGCTTCGCTCGAGTCATATGTTACACACTATCGAACTACCGACACACAGGGTCGCGATTGATGATTGATATTTTGGTTTCGATTCGGGTCACGGCTCATTTTATCTTAGGGAACATTTCGTTAGACGGTCGTACCGCGTATCGCGCCAGCCGCAAGGCGGCCGCATTTGCATCGATAAATTGGACGCTGTATGTAAATAAATATTGAATAGGTACTACAGACTATTTAATGTCAGCGGACGCGATGGTTTATAAATGAATACATTCATTGTAGGCCAGTATAACAGATCAACAATTGAACTAATATATACATAGTTTTTATTAAGATAACTTATATACACATTCATTCTTCGTAACGTAGGAGTGCGGTACTGCAGACTGTGTATATACACAGTACAGTATAATGGTGTATCCGTCTGTATATAGAAACTATTGTTCAATATATAATTATTTTCCAGTAATTCATTTATTGGAATAATCGTTTTCACTTAATTACTTTAAATTGTAACATTTTCCAATTACATGAAGTTTTTAGTGTTATGTCTGATATACTATTGGAAAGTTGCTGCTTGATTTTAATCTATTTATGATTAGCATATTCGTATCAATAAAGTGAGTTGTTATAGCTATATAGCCTGGATTGTTAACCGACGTCCAATCACCTGTAGCCAAATGAATTGCTCTGGATTGTAACAACTTATTGTTTACTTTTTCCTCGTTGCAAGAATACAGTTTCGGAATCAAAGAAAGTGAAAGCGTTTTCCTGCCATATCGTAATTGAAATTGTCAGCGGTTATTGACACTGCATCAAACTTGTTAATGCGCACAAGTCGACGTGTCAGTGGTTATTGATACTGCATCAAACTTGTTAATGCTCACAAGTCGACGTGTCAGTGGTTATTGACACTGCATCAAACTTGTTAATGCACACAAGTCGACGTGTCAGTGGTTATTGACACTGCATCAAACTTGTTAAGGCTAAACCTTAAAAAGTTTGATTTAATAATCTTTACTATTTCATAAAGTGCGGCAAAATGATTTCACTCGTGTATTTCCTTGCGGACATTTGGTATTTCGGTATAATTAATTAAATCGTTATATTAAATCCAGTGTCCTCCTATGCACATAGTATAATTAAATAATGCGATCATTCCAGCTACAGCGCAGTGAATTTCGAATGATCCGGAGCCATCGATCTCCCGTTTCTTGATAAATGCATCCTCAAAGGTTTGCCGTACGTGAAGTTTTTCTTTTCCGTTTCTTGTTTCTTCATTTTCTTGCCACAAGGATTGCAAGAGTTGTCGAACGGAGTGCAGTTTACATGCGGCCATAATTTCCGAACAATTCATTGCAGCTAATCTTCTATTTTTTCAGTTTCGTAGTAATTTTCACCGCATTCCACGCATCATGTATATTATCTTCGGGACCAGAATTTTCACCGGCTAATTCTATCGTTTCTTCTTCCTCAGAACTTCAATGTAATTTCATTTTTTCTTTTAAATATTAAGATTTTTCTTCATAATATTATTGTTTTTACTTTCTCTTTCCTTGTTTTCACTAATATAATCCAGGGATGCGGGTACCTTTGCTACTTGCTTGGACAGTTTCCGAATGCTAGTAAGCAGTTCTACAACTAGGTACGTGTCAGTAAGGCGTGTCTTTTTGTGAGCATCCTCATTAGATCTTTATGTTAAAGACACTGTAGGTGGTAGTTCTTCTTGAACCCGTTCAGATCTCAAATATCAGATCAGATCAGAAATCTCTTTAATAACTCTTGTCATTTTTAAGATTATCAGATATGTAAGCATAATCTGGAATCTAAACTTAGCGCCACTTATGAATTTGTTATTCGATTTTAGGTTATGTTATCGACAGGTTATTGTATTGAACGAAAAAACAGTAAAAACAAAATAAATTTTAAAAATATTAACACTACCACATAAAATATCAACGTACTAAAAAATCTGAGGTAAACTGAAACTCTGAAGTTTAAAAACGCATACTTTTTAATTTTTTTTTCAATAAAAAAATGTATACAGCGACGTATACGTTAGAACAGCAATCGCTCACCAATCTTAGCTCACGACATATAGAGCAGACAGTAAAATTTTTCGGTCGGTCGTTTTATCGAACAGGCCATATCATACTGAATTACCCTACGCTAATACCCGGAAATGCAGCCTTGATTGTATTTATATATATTATAGAGCATTCGCAGTGATACGTTATGACGCATTTTAATAGTCTTAAAAAAATAAAACGCATTATGAGCGGCATAGTATAAATAATATAATGATTAAAATATTATTCTGAAAAGAAAACATATATCTACCTTTGCAGTTTCGTACATCTAGTTTAAAAAGTAATATACGTGTGTCAATGGCTGCGGAAAATGTAATGTTTACCTCATTTCAAAATCAAACAAATAATTAAATATTTATTACAAATTGACATGCCTATATTTATTTTTGTACTACTCGAATAATCTGAAAAATATTTGAATAGATATTAGAAAGAGTACTATTATTAATTAATATACACATTTTTATGGTTAAACCGTACTTTCATTTGACCTTCAAAAAATCATCAGTTTATTGGATGAAGATGCCGATCTGCACTTATGAATTTTGCGCGGCAATAAACTTTTATTCTCCTTTCGGATATGTATGTCTGGTAAAACTAAATTAAATACTAGTTTTTGTTTTAAGGCCAACCAATGCGGGTTCGTATGATTATCTATAATATTAGTTTCCAATTGGCCCGATTAAATGAGAGTTTTGCTGTGATTTTTTGGATGTGCAGCAATTTTTTTATTTCGGTATGCAGGTGATTGGTTGTTGGGGTAACAAGGAGTTTTTAAAGTGCCAACCCCAACCGATCATTTTACAAATTTTTGTCAGACACACGTAACCGAGATATGCGTATAATTGCGTATACAATGTCAAATTGGAGACGCAATTAATGACAATTCCATATAATCTATACTAATTGAAGAGTATGCACAAGTATAGATTACATAATGTAATCTGTACTTGTGCATACTCTTCAATTTCGGAAGGCAGTATCGACAATGTTCAAATACTTGTAATGTTATGACTTACACATACAAATAAAGACGAGTCGCTTACACTTAAACTGATATTCAAGTCACGTATAAACAGGCTGTTATTTAATTTGTATTCATTACAAAATAAGGTTATTATAATCAATAACGTTCTCGTAACTTATTCCATTCCAGAGTCTCCCTATTCCAACGTTAATGTAAATGTTGGGTATTCTCCAGTAGGTACATGCAACCATCCAGTAGCAACATGGTGAACATCTTATATGGCTTTGAATATTGTACGATATGATAATTATTTCACAGAAATAGAAATGTATTTTTCTGGAATTTCAATATTTTTCCCAAGTTTTATTTTCACGAAACTTCTCTTTATGATGATGAAATTTTTAAATGTAATTACGACTTAAAAAATGTTGCAAATAAATAATATTTTGTTATTAAAAAACAGTATTCCCTGTAGTAATTGCCCAAAATAAAAAAAAAATTATTTTTTATTTTATTTTTATATTTTCAAGAGGAAACAGAAAGAAATTCTCACCGTACCAATTATCCAACAGCCGTCTGTATAAAGATTTCATTAAAAGAAATTCCTCAATGTAGGGAAGTTATTTTAGGAAATATATTTTCCTTGTGGATTTTCATTTTAAAGAAATTCGTATGAATTTTAATAACCCCATTTTATTAATCAAAACTTAAAATTCCTCGAAGCGTTACAATATATAGATAAACATTATTTCAATATTGAGCAGGTAGTAATGGCAACACTGAGCAACAATATAACACACTAAATATAATTTTATCAGCATGTATAACAATTATATTGGATTTCAAATAACTTTCCGTGTCCGTATTACACCGTATTGAGCTTCATTGCTGCACAGATATATTTACAAAGAAGTAACCAATTACAGGGAGAATTTTAAATTATGAATTACATTTACTTCTAAATCATATTATACCACACAACAAATATACAACACCATTAAAACTGCACAACATTATAAAAACATCTGTGCGAGCATCAACCAACCACCAATTTTATGACTATGGAGTAACTAAAGGTACATTACTTCATCACTATATCAGAAAGAGTTATTTAACCTTTTCAGTTCAGAGTTATTCTGCCTTACTCCGATAATGAAACTGTACAAATTTATTGTGACATATGGAAAATACAAAAAATACAAAACACAAACCAAAGGAAGTTAATTCTAATAGAACTCAAACTTGCAAATCAGAAACATGCACTCAATTATAAGGAAAATAAAACAAGAGAAGAGAAACTTACACTTACACAGAAACTTATTTTATTATGTAGAATGATGGATAAAAATATTATAGAAAGACGTAGGGGTACAGATTAAAAATATTAAAAGAATTTTTAGAAAAGTATATAAGTGACTAGACAAACCAACCGATAGAACAGGCTGGCGTACTTCCCTACGGTCAACCATACACACTCTGATATTAATAATAGAGAAATTTGACCTTGTATATTATGGTTTTATCAACTACTCAAAGGCATTCGACTCAACATCCCACAAATCAATAAGAAAATCTTTAAACGAACCAGGAATAAACTTTAAGTAAAACTTACCTTTCGTATAATACAAAAAAATTAGAGCAAGAGTAAAGTTACCACCACCAGTCACCAGGTTTAAATTTCCAGATGCGGAGTAAAACATGAAGATACACCTCACCGAAATTATTCATTGCTGTCATAGAAAATATATTTTACAAGTTTGTTTAGGAAAATATGAAGAATAAAACAATCAGAATACATGATAGGGTCTCTCGGGCAAGAAAGTGAGGCTGTGGGTTTGAAAGTAAAGCATGGTAAAACAAAGACAAATGAAAACAAAACACTAACTTTAATTGATTCAATGCTTCTTGAAGATTTATGTGACTGTATACATTTGGGCCACATTACATCATTTAAGTATTGTACAGAAATGGAAATAAATTGAGGAATAAAGAGCACCTGGAATAAATACTGGGCTGTGAAAGAAATATACAAAGGAATCAATGAAAGCCTCATATCTTGTCCAATTTATGCCCGCCCTACTTGAAAAATGCTAGGAAAATTCTAAAAAAACTAAAAGTATGTCAAAGAATCGAACGTAGCTATATGAATATAAAATTGGAAGATCCCTTGAAAAACATCATTATTAGGGAAATAACAAAAAAGAAAGATGTAATTAAACAAGTATTACGCTTCAGTGGATACCAGCAGGCCATATTCAGAGAGTTACAAATGAAAGGTGGTCATTGAGAATCACAGTTTGGTCCATTTTAGAAAATAAAACGTAGGAGAGGGATACCTCTCAAAATATGGAGTGATGACATAATAAAGAGTGCATTACCTGGGAAAACCAAAGACAAGAGAATAGAAGCTTTTGGAGTAGGCTTTTACCGCCGAATGCGGTCCTCACAATAACACTAACCTTCTAACATAAAAAAAAATTAACCAACACATAAACATTACACTAAATGCACATACATACATACATATATATATTTATTAATTGTAAGGTATAAACAGAGCTATTACTGTTATTGTTATTATTTCAAACAGATTAATTTTGCTAAAGTCAACATCAATACTGTCATGTACTTTCAACATCAAATTAACACTCGTGAAAATACCAAAAAAATGTTCAATAACTCGAGCAGTGCAAGAATTGTTTCTTTGTAATTGCGCACATTGGTGCGAGTGGATGCGCTGTAATCAAATAAACCGCTAATTTGTGAAAACACAGAACAATTTATAAATTGACTCAAAATGACATCCGAATTACAATATAATATGCGCACTGCTCTCTTCCATCGCTAACAGTTTGCGATACTTTGGTATAATAAGACCTCTGACAAAACAGAGGTTTAAGGTTTGACTTTAAATTCAAAAAAATTGAGCCACGACAATGCTGTAAGTCACTCCAAAACTCACGAACGTTAATATAAAGGGAATATCAAATTTAAAAAGACCGTATGCTGAGATTTCTGGCGCATCTTCAATAACTTGATACAGACGATTCAACATAGTAGACTCCTCACAACCTGGAGAAGAAACAGAAGTATGAGTATAAATATACCTCTAGATAAATCCTGTTTTGTATCGTGTGGTATATATTAACTAAACACAGCATAGAGTAAACAAATCGGTGACAGAGAGTATGAAACTTCGAGGAAACGTTTATAAATACTTTCTTATTAACTTTGTTCATTTGGAATTAATATCCCCATGTGAATATATACTGGTCACGTTGTTTATTGTAACCCGTGGTTGCAATCTTATTTGGCTTCTTCTTTACTATCCTAATCTGTTACAAAAAGTGAAGTGCAGTGCAATTAAGATACGTGTAACTCAATAGACGAGTTCTAAAATGTTAATGCTTACCAATTTTACACATCGCAAGTAATTTGTTGATAATCAATCTCATTAGCGTGAGTTGATGTTTACAGTTGTGACACTTGTAACAGCATATTATGATCATTCCAAAGTGTAACAAAAAAATATACGCTATAAATTCTATTACGAACATTGTTACAGCTTGCTGAAATGAAAAAATGTGAATAAATTCCTGAAAATATTGTTTCTGAAGCCAGAGTAAAAATCAAATACGACTATTGCATTTTACTGACAGCTTAAATTTTATTTTAAAAATTGAAACCCTTTTTAATGCAGAAAGAAAATTAAAAATTGAAATTTTGAAGTATTTTTATAAATTATACATTGATACGATAAAAAAATTTTAATTTGTAAAATTTTATTTACCTTTGCATAAAAATAGTTGAGCATCTTGTATAAACAATATAAAATTATCAGACTGAATTGGAATATATAAGCCAGCAGCTGTGGACGAAATAAATATGTAAATGTGACACGAGAAAATACAGAATTTATCAAAACTGAAAGCATCTTTAGAAATTGTATCCAGTTCTTGATCATCCGTCATGTTCACACCCAGGATATTGGCCATTCAGTAAGCAATTCCTTCGTTAAAACTAATATAGAGATTAGATATTATAATAGAATACCTGAGCACTAAACATACTATTTACGTAGTTACATATTTCAATAAGTTCTCCATAAACATCGCAGATAATTTTGATTTCTGAACAATATGACTGCTGCGCCATTTCATAATGTTCTATTCTATTCAATCCGGATAAGCTAATATTTCTCACTTGTGAATTTCTTCCAAATTTTGATGAATTAACTTTGCAAATGAATCTTAATTTCTTAACCAAAAGTGAGAAACGAAGTGAAATCGCCTTGATAATGAGCGCGAAAACTATCATTTCAAAAGTCGGTATAAAAAAGAATGCAGTGTTATGTACAGCGAATAAGTAATTAGACCTTATTTCATCAATGAACTTCCAATAACCAAACATTACATAACTCAAGTAACATATTACATATAACACAGATAGTTTACGAAGTTGCACATTGGCATTAAATTTGGAATTACATTCCGTGATTGCTAATTTCTCATCGACTCTACTAAATGTATCAAACATTTTAAAGTTTAATGTTTGATTCAAGAATGTTACAGAAGCGATGTTGCATAGAAATCCAAAAGAAATTAAATATCTCACTACACTTTCAAAATAAATCAGACGTCCTTCATATTGCAAATTTATTTCTTTATAATTAGTGTATATACTGCTAAAGAAAACGAAGCAAGTCAGTAATAAAGTGTATGTTTTATAAAGCTTGTCGTATTTGGCAAACGAATATAAGCAGTTTCTTTTTAGTCCAAATATTAATTGAATAATCGTTAATGGTTTCAGGCTTTCTTTCATAGAGAAAACCATTGCGGTAACCATGTTCACGACTTGTTACTTGTAATATTCTTAACTTTGTACGACACGTAATTCCAAACTACTGAATTTTTTATTCTTTGACATGCGCTTAAACTTGGATGACGTGTCATATATTTCCCTAAATTACGTTCTATTCTATTGTTGCTAAGCCGGTTTTTCTACATTATATATTTCGGCGTATGACCTTATTACAATGTGACACGTCACACATACTTCTTCAAAAGAAAAAAGACAAAATTAAGTAAATAAACTAGCCGCTACTTTAATGAATATTTTATGGAAAATGAATGATGTGTTGTGGGTTAGCGAGTACATTTCTTTGATTAAAGTAGTTAGCGTTATATATTCGAAATATAATTACTTTTTTCTGTCTCTTCAAAATATTTTGCTATCACCCCAAACACAAAATATACTTTATGCCACAGTTGCTAAATACGTATACGTATGAAACATAACATCTGTTTCTTAAAATTTTTTTTTCATAATTCGAAATTTGTAAGCACATAACATTGAAATGCATTACAAACAATTGCGAAGTAGCGAAGTGTTCACTATCCATGCAACCAAACTATGCAATAGACTATATATTCATATACATTACACCCACTCACAGTGAGTCCAGTCCAATTTAGCATGACAGTTTGCAAAAAGATTGTTACGAATGAATATAAATCCTAATAAATGAAAATTATAATTATGCTATTGTCGATAATTAAAAAGTAAAATTAAAATGTTTACCACGGCATGATTTTTCAAACAAAACTAAAAATGTGTAGAATAAATTCACATTAACCATTTCGATGAATCTTTAAGGTTTTATTCTAATCATCATATTGTACCTATTTCTTGTAAAGTTGCGGCTTATATTGTACCTATTTCTTGTCAAGTTGCGGCTGCTATGAGAAGTTGGACCCGCAATGTTTGACAGCCAGTTCACGTTTCTTCATATTAAGAGCCTTTTGAAATCAGTTTTTTATAATAAAATAATCGCATGTTTGCCTATTTTTTAAAATAAGTCGTATTTTTATGTGTATTTTTTCATTTAAAAAAAAACAAATTAATATTTGTGTTAAATTGAACCCATGCCACGACCTATATTTCAGTTATTGTTAATAGTATATTATCTACTTTATTTTCAAACAACTCATGTTTATTTGTAGATACAGGACGATTGCGCAGACGTTCATGGTTTTAGTCAACAATGTCCCAAATTAGAAAATGTCTTGCAAGAGCATTGGCCCTTCATGCCAATCAACTTTCTCGCATTATCAAGATGCCAGTCTCTCGGTGAACAAGGAACAGCGATGGCAAATTTTGCAGCAATTTGTGGATTTACACAAGCGATTGGTGCAATTGACTTTAGCCACATTAAAATACGGAAAATTAGAAGCCACGTTGGCCAATTTTATATTAACAGAAAAGGTTTTTCCTCCCTCAACGTCCAGCTACTATAATACTTTATGTACAACTATTATAATAAATTATAAAATATTCTCCTTTCAAACCGTATCAATAATTCCACACATTCATGTTATTTTACTTTTAAGGTAGTTGGAGGTACAAACCTGAGGATAAGAAACATTGTAGCTCATCCGCGTGGAAGTACACACGATGGTCGAATCTTTAGGGAGAGCAGAATAAAACGAAGATTTGAATCTAGGGTGTTCCAAGGACTTTTGTTGGGAGACTCTGGATATCCTTGTGGCAGTTATTTATATACTCCGATTTTAAATCCCAGGAATGCCCATGAAGAAGCATACAATACAGCACACATCGCAACACGAAACTCTGTCGAGAGACTATTTGGGGTTTGGAAACAGCGTTTTTAATGCTCGCTAAGATCTCTAGAAACGATAAAAACGACAATAGTTGCTCTAGCAGTCCTTCATAATTTAGCAATTGACTTTAATGAGGAAATATTAAGTAAACATAATAACATGGTTTTTGTATTTGAACCTGATTATTTTTGATAAATGTTGATAAATGTTGTCTTGATTACTTTAGATAAATGTTTCCAAACATTTATCTAAAGTAATCAACTAAATTTTCAGATGATGCTGCTCAAATACATTCTTCAGAGGATACTATGACAAGTAATGAGAGCCATGAAGTCTCGCAAACTGCACTAGCGTCAAGAGAAATATTCATAAGAATAATGTTTAATGCTTTATATCTCTTTTATATTATACTACATTATGCCTGAACAAAATATTATACCTTTTTTATATTCAAACACATTATACCTATATATATATTATATCTATGTTTATATTGCAATACTTCCACGTACTTCTTTATGAAGAAGATAAATGTGGAGAAATGCAGCAAAAATGTGTTCTTTTCAGAACTTTGCGTGAAAAGACAGGAGTAACAAATACAGATATAATAATATTTAATAATACAGTAAAATAACAAATGAAACTAACTACTATTTAATTTTTTAAACATTTTTTTTCTAATTGTAAAATAAAAAGTTTTTCTTTATGTATTTCTTCTTTTCTCTCATTTTCTAATTCTCTATGTCGTATTAATTGTACACGTGTTCCGCTTGACGGTGGTCGAAAAGTTGTTGAAATAATTTCTCCCGCCGAGCATTCTCATTCGCTTTTTGAATCTTAGTTTCGTCCAATAACTCTTTTTTTAAAAGCTCGTCCAAATTCATCTGTAAAATGTAAATTATAAATTGTGATTCAAGCTGGAAGCGAAACTCATCGTAATAGATATAAATTAATGAATAATGGGACTTTGGTAATTTATTGGGTAAATTATTGGTAACCCTACCTGATGGCATTCAATTTTACAGGATATGTTTGAATATATTCAAATTGCTAACCTTAATATTATGGGCTGCTTTTTTCCTTTTTCGTATGGGAGTGTCAAGCTGAGTTTGTGTGGACTTCTGTAATAGAAAATAATTTATAAACATTCGTGCACATGATGGCCAAGCTATATACAATACGAATGATTAATTTCATGGTTTTCCATAACAAGTAGAATTCTTTGAGAAAATATTTAATAATTTATTTTATTAAATTACGTTTCGGTTTAATACTAACGTAAAATAAGCAACTTAATATTTTATTTTACTTTCATCGTCTTCGATACTTTGACTGCTTGTCAATTTAGCGGCAACATTTATAGTATTATATTTTAAATTTCCAGATGATTCTCCAGTTTCATTCTGTAAAAAATTATGATGGTGACATTATTAGTGTAATATAAACCTATTAATAGCGACGGAAATACATTTTATCTTATTGTAGTCATGTTTGTTTCCTTATACGAATTTACTTTTAAAAATAAATCAAGAATGCCCTTACCAGATCACAGCCATTGCTGTCAAATTGATTTTGGTCTACCGTGAATTCATCTGGAATAAGGACCATTAATTGTAAATCATCTAAGGATGGACTTGGGGGCTTCGGTCCACCACCTGTTCCTTCAAGTTTATTTTTATGGGCGCTTAACCTTTCTTTTGCGCCCATCTTCATGTTACGCCACTGCTTTTGAATTTGCGCCAGTTCGCAGTGACGGTTGTTCATTCCATTAAAACTAAAAAATACATCGTATATTTAAAATGACTCATATTTACAATAGTAATATAAGCAAATCTTTGAATTATGATCAAATTACTTACGTCTTAAACACGTCAGTCCAAGCTTGTTTTTTTTGTGTGTTGGTGTTTGTATTAACACTTTTGTTCTCAATTGTCCCTATATGCTCCTCCACGCATTTTTTTAAAAGAAGCTGTAAAAATACCATCTTTAATAAATTAAAGCGAAACGATACCATTCGTTATATTTGAACAATAATTTTAAAAGTTAAGTAAGAAATATTTTGGTTCCAAAATAATGTTATCGTAATATATAATGACTATATAAATAATATATATATATATTTATATATATATATCATGGACATACCACCTGGACATAATGGTATTGAAATACACTGAAACACTGTGATCAGTACAAAAAAATTCTTTGGCAATACCAATATATTTAGGATTTTAACCAATTGGAGGAACTTATACTACATTTTTCTTTGACATAAGATAAATGTCATACGGCATATTTACTTTGTACGTAACATAACATACATAACGATGAAGACAATCAATTATGTACTTTTTGAAAAGTATTCTGAATGACGTTCAGACAAGAATAAATATATTTGAAGGGGAAAATTTAGATTCAGTAAGATTGATTAATACGCTAATGGCATAGTCGTGCTCTTTAATTATTCGAATATTAACACCAAGTACTGAAATTCCAGACAAGCATTTCACGATAGTAAATATTGACAAGTATCTTGAACCCCAGTCGCACCTGGGATTTCTATTTGACCACATGCGCTAAAAGCGAATAAACTTTGAAAGCATTTAAAATAATAGGGAAATGTTATGCTTATTTTATTATCAAGTTTGTAAAGAAATTCAATACTGTATATTTAGCAATTATGTGACGTTTGAAAAATGATGGAGCCAACCTAAGAAAATATCCCGAAGAAAATATAAGATAATGCATCATAGAATTTGTGACTAGATTTTAATTAGAAGAAGAAAAACATGATAAAATATTGGAAAAATTTACACTCTGCTAGATGGAGATATGATGAAATTCTGGACTAATTCTGGACTGGGTTATTGACACAATCATTTTTCAAGTATTATAAAATCCAAAGAGATTTATTTAGACGTATGCTGGGAATTTCGATGGATTTTAACGTAGACATTTCAAAGATTTTGTCTTACCCAATTACCTCAGTGGCATTGTCAGTGAGCCATTTGGATATGCTTAGAGAAAGAGGTCCAGCATGAGCAACTACGTCATATAGATATTCTATTAATTGAAGGTTTTTTCGTATTGCATATGATGAAAAATGTTACAAAAAAATTTGGAAATATTTCAAAGAAATGTTGCAAGTGGTAACTCAATTACAAGCGCCGAGAATTGAGGTGATCTTTGATCTGTATTTCACTCTATCGATCAAAGATTGAGAGCATTTCCAACAATTAGAATCTGCACAACTAAGTATACCATAACTGGGCCTGAGCAAGGCCGACCAAGTGATTTTGCGAAAGAATTGAAAAATTCAAATTTCAAAGAAGCCCTTGTTGATTTCTTCATATAACATTGGGCTACTGATGATATGGTGCCATTTATTGGTAGCCAAATTATACATGTAAATTGCAGAAAATGCCTTTCTCTCACTGTTAATGATTCCAACAATGTTGTGTCAAGTATTGATGTCCAGAACATGAGGAAGCAGATACTAAGATAGTATACTGTGCGTGTAACACCAACTATCAAGCAAATATAGTACTCAGAAGTGTTGATACTGATATTGCTGCTATAATGCTTGGTCATATGCTCCACCTACAAAATGATTTGGTTGTTTGGATGCTCATAGGTTCGGGAAATAACTTAATATATGTGGACCTAACTAAAATACACGCAGAGTTGGGAGAATCTATTTGTCAAAGCTTACCTGGATTTCATGCAATCACAGGATGTGATTATAATCCTGCATTCTTTAGAAAAGGAAAAATTAAAACCTTACAAAATATTTCAAAAATACCATGAAGTTTGGTAACAGTGAATTAATTGAAAATAATGATGAACAATAAAACGTCTTTAATATTATTCAAAGATTTATATGTTGATGCTGCTCGACTTCAAATGTTCATCGACTCGTGCAGCATCTCTGATGTGAACGAAGCTTTTGACCGAAAGAAATTGCGAAATTTTGACATTAGCAATCTACCACCCTGTAAAGGCGAGCTATTACAACAATTTCTGCAAGCAAACTTTATATTTACTATTTGGAACAATGCTCATCTAAAAAATAAAACCATTTATCAACCAGACAATAATGGATGGGTAGAGCAAAATGACCGATACCATTTTAAATGGTTTGAAGGGGATCAGCTACCTAAATATGTCAGTGATTCTCTGAAAACTCTATCAGTTATGTAAATATCCTTTTGTCTCAGAATACCAGATTCTCAAAATACCTGATTCTCAGAATACCATATTCACAATATACCAGAAGTATAGTCAAGCAAATGCGAGAAGTGTTATGTCACCAAACATACTGCTTACAATTTAACACATTATATATAAGTAAGCGAGGTGCGAAGCGACCAGCTTGTTAGTTACACCTGCCTCGTTTTATCTACAGTGTAACTAACAAGCTCGTTGCTTCGTTTCTCGCTTACCTGGGCCATATGTTACGAATCACAATTTGTCGACAGTTTACAATCTCAAAATCAAAATCTAAATTTAACGGTATTTACAATTTTACAGTGACAGACGTTTTATTTCTCTTACGAAAGATTGAACCAAATTTTGAGTTAGACTGTACAAAATCTGTTATATTGAGAACCCGGTATTATGATAATCTGGTATTCTGAGACGAAAGGGTAAATATTATGTCAAATTATTATACATAATTTTGTAATTATTCATAATTGTATCAACTTGGCTAATTTTTTACAGAAACTGATGGAGAAGGCGATATTGACATTGATCAAGTCACGGACTGGAGTCAAAGCGACGAAAACAATGAAGATATCGACGACAACGAGGAGTATAATGACAGTCATTGAGAAATTTCTTATTCAATAATACTTTGTTACTTTATTATAATAAACTGATAATTTTTACTTTCTTTAGGCTATTTATGGCTGTAAACATAATAAAACCTTTTCATTGGACTTCTTACTACTAAAACTGCTGTTCCCTCTTGTAACAATTAAATTTTTAAATAAAGTTAACAAAAACGTCAAACATTATGGATTAACTCATCAGTTTTTTTATTGATTTATGGACATGCAAATTTTACTAAATAAATTTATGAAAATTTATTTTTTAGTAATAAATAATTTGATGCGATGAAATTTTTCGATAAATACGAAAACACCGTTCAACACATAATACCGTATAATCGATAGATGGTGCACCGTAAAAAAGCGCAATAGACCGAACGCACTATCTCACTCGCACCCGCTTGAATAGCGCTGCCTCATGCTCGCACCGACAGCAGACTTTCAATGTATGTAAAAACCATAAAAACTGTCTAGCTACAGAGTTAACATCTTTTGATAGTTCACAAAATAACATACATAAAATTCAGCTTTTATACTATGACGTAAATATAAATATAATTTATTAAAGTTTAGGGGTGTCTGGCCGGGGACTTGCAACTGTACTGGGGGAAGGGGGTGGGGGGTTAACTCTGCAGGGGGGTGTAGGTGTCTGACAATGGATGACATGATTTCTAATATTATTCTGAAAGAAATATAAAAAAAACTGACCTTTATACTTAAACGAAATTGAGATCCTATTTTATACACCATTCCTCGAAAGTCAATGGTCTGGCCGTTGCGGGCTCTTGGACTATTAAGATAAGAATCAAAAGTACATAAAATTTTTCTTGGAAGTAGAAGCCTAATATTGTTAAGCGTTTACAAAAATGTTTGGCGTTTAGCATCGCTGACTGAGAGACTCTCGCCTCAGGTGCTGTTTAAGGTAGTTGTCGGGTAACTGTTATATCTAAAAATGAATATAAAAATGTTCAATGAAAATTATGTTTTTTTTCCATAATATAACAGCATTTTAACAGTTTGTAAAAAAAAACAATTCTTCATTTCTTATTGTGTTTTTTAAATTAAATGAAGTGTGGTGAAATAGCTTTCCTTTAAAGGTTTTCCAGAGAGATTTCTACCAAAACCAAATGGTAAATATTTTCCATCCAAAGTTTTAATGTGATATCATTTTACTGACTACTATTAAAATGCCCTTTATTTTGCCCTCCTCGGAGCATTGTAAAGTCCATCAAAGTAGAGACAGCTTTAAGCAGGCAAAAGATGTGTCTTCCAACGCTCCACAATAAAGTGCTAACCCTTTTTTTTTACGAAATTGAAAGTAAAGAACTAAAGTTTTAATAAATTATTTTGTCTTATCCGACTCGTAAAATTTTAATGACACGTGACGTTTACGTGAGAATTTAGTTTGGATTATTTGATATTCCACAAAAAAATGCTTTACCAAATTTTTGTAAAACAAAGCAAAGCTGAGAACGCCATCCATCATTTTAAGATGTCGACCAAATGAAAGAACGTCGAAAGCTACCCTTTGTGTCGAATGCCAGGGATGACTGCCCATGCAATTCTCAACATGTTTTTAAAAAAAAAAATGTCATGAAATTACCACTAGGTTAAAGATAATTTTAAAGTCAATTAGTAGATATATTGTCAAATGAAAATATCTAAAGATATTACAACAATTTCAAATGATAATATAAAAAACACACATGGTGACTAAACGTGACGCATGGAACCTGGACACTTAAAATTGAAATGTTTTGCGGTTAATACCCCCTCAGCCATCTACCCAACAAGCGGTATTCCTTTGACGCTTTCTACTATATCTTTAACAGGAGTAAAACATGGTGCATATTTGATGAATTATAAGGTCTAGGATAATTGCTATAATTTACCAAGAACCTATTTTGTGGGCTTCTAAAATACCCTATCTCTTTCCTAATTTTAGGTGAAGTAGTTTCAGAAACAAGTTTCATATTTTTTGCATATTTTTCAAAATACCTCAATTACGAAAAAAATATTTCTGAAGCTCTTCTTATTAGCCCTTTCAAACGATACCCCCTACTACACATGGAATTAAAAAATTTTTCTCGAGAACTTAATTTCCATTTATTAAGAATTACAAATACATCCTTTTTCTATTAAGAAATACGTCCTTTTTCTCTTACTAGTAGACTTACCGACTTTGGCTACCGCTATTTGTTCAGAAAATGGGTGAAATAATTAAAAGCTTTACCTGTAATATCTAAAGGTATATTGTCTGCCAAAGCATTCTGTCACCTTCCTGAAATAAATATGCCGATTCAAACTTATTATTTCTACCGAGTTTAATGTGCCACATTAGAAACTTAAATGATTTTTATACCGCTTCGCATCAATTTTAGCCAATTTGCTGTTCCCAGTCTTCATTATTCCTGTTTTATTTTTAATGAATCGAATTACAAGTTCCCATTGTCTACCACAAAATATTCGCAAATCTGAAAAACCTAATACTGGTCTTAAAATTTGCTCGAAGCTTGTTCCAACTAGATTAAAACTATGAAAACCGGATTAAAACTATGAAAACAATGCTATCTTGACAAATACCATCAGGTTAACCGGCTATCATATGATAGTTTTTAGATAACATCAATCCGTAGTTCCTAATTTTTTTGCCCAGTTTCATGCTAACCGTTTCCCGTACTTGATCCTCTAACTTCTGCAACGTTTCATGGCTAGCGTGTCTGTTTTATTATTATTGCGTCAATTTTATTTATTATTGCGTCAGTTAGAGCTAGAGATGTGTCAATCACGAACGAAAGAATCAGCGGGACTCTCTCTTTTAAAATGAACGAATGATCGAATTACGAATTTGCGAATGATTCGATCTTTTTCGTCAATACCAATGACGCGATTTCATTCGCGATTGTTTCATTAGATCGATAGCTTCGCTCGAGTCATATGTTACACACTATCGAACTACCGACACACAGGGTCGCGATTGATGATTGATATTTTGGTTTCGATTCGGGTCACGGCTCATTTTATCTTAGGGAACATTTCGTTAGACGGTCGTACCGCGTATCGCGCCAGCCGCAAGGCGGCCGCATTTGCATCGATAAATTGGACGCTGTATGTAAATAAATATTGAATAGGTACTACAGACTATTTAATGTCAGCGGACGCGATGGTTTATAAATGAATACATTCATTGTAGGCCAGTATAACAGATCAACAATTGAACTAATATATACATAGTTTTTATTAAGATAACTTATATACACATTCATTCTTCGTAACGTAGGAGTGCGGTACTGCAGACTGTGTATATACACAGTACAGTATAATGGTGTATCCGTCTGTATATAGAAACTATTGTTCAATATATAATTATTTTCCAGTAATTCATTTATTGGAATAATCGTTTTCACTTAATTACTTTAAATTGTAACATTTTCCAATTACATGAAGTTTTTAGTGTTATGTCTGATATACTATTGGAAAGTTGCTGCTTGATTTTAATCTATTTATGATTAGCATATTCGTATCAATAAAGTGAGTTGTTATAGCTATATAGCCTGGATTGTTAACCGACGTCCAATCACCTGTAGCCAAATGAATTGCTCTGGATTGTAACAACTTATTGTTTACTTTTTCCTCGTTGCAAGAATACAGTTTCGGAATCAAAGAAAGTGAAAGCGTTTTCCTGCCATATCGTAATTGAAATTGTCAGCGGTTATTGACACAATCATTTTTCAAGTATTATAAAATCCAAAGAGATTTATTTAGACGTATGCTGGGAATTTCGATGGATTTTAACGTAGACATTTCAAAGATTTTGTCTTACCCAATTACCTCAGTGGCATTGTCAGTGAGCCATTTGGATATGCTTAGAGAAAGAGGTCCAGCATGAGCAACTACGTCATATAGATATTCTATTAATTGAAGGTTTTTTCGTATTGCATATGATGAAAAATGTTACAAAAAAATTTGGAAATATTTCAAAGAAATGTTGCAAGTGGTAACTCAATTACAAGCGCCGAGAATTGAGGTGATCTTTGATCTGTATTTCACTCTATCGATCAAAGATTGAGAGCATTTCCAACAATTAGAATCTGCACAACTAAGTATACCATAACTGGGCCTGAGCAAGGCCGACCAAGTGATTTTGCGAAAGAATTGAAAAATTCAAATTTCAAAGAAGCCCTTGTTGATTTCTTCATATAACATTGGGCTACTGATGATATGGTGCCATTTATTGGTAGCCAAATTATACATGTAAATTGCAGAAAATGCCTTTCTCTCACTGTTAATGATTCCAACAATGTTGTGTCAAGTATTGATGTCCAGAACATGAGGAAGCAGATACTAAGATAGTATACTGTGCGTGTAACACCAACTATCAAGCAAATATAGTACTCAGAAGTGTTGATACTGATATTGCTGCTATAATGCTTGGTCATATGCTCCACCTACAAAATGATTTGGTTGTTTGGATGCTCATAGGTTCGGGAAATAACTTAATATATGTGGACCTAACTAAAATACACGCAGAGTTGGGAGAATCTATTTGTCAAAGCTTACCTGGATTTCATGCAATCACAGGATGTGATTATAATCCTGCATTCTTTAGAAAAGGAAAAATTAAAACCTTACAAAATATTTCAAAAATACCATGAAGTTTGGTAACAGTGAATTAATTGAAAATAATGATGAACAATAAAACGTCTTTAATATTATTCAAAGATTTATATGTTGATGCTGCTCGACTTCAAATGTTCATCGACTCGTGCAGCATCTCTGATGTGAACGAAGCTTTTGACCGAAAGAAATTGCGAAATTTTGACATTAGCAATCTACCACCCTGTAAAGGCGAGCTATTACAACAATTTCTGCAAGCAAACTTTATATTTACTATTTGGAACAATGCTCATCTAAAAAATAAAACCATTTATCAACCAGACAATAATGGATGGGTAGAGCAAAATGACCGATACCATTTTAAATGGTTTGAAGGGGATCAGCTACCTAAATATGTCAGTGATTCTCTGAAAACTCTATCAGTTATGTAAATATCCTTTTGTCTCAGAATACCAGATTCTCAAAATACCTGATTCTCAGAATACCATATTCACAATATACCAGAAGTATAGTCAAGCAAATGCGAGAAGTGTTATGTCACCAAACATACTGCTTACAATTTAACACATTATATATAAGTAAGCGAGGTGCGAAGCGACCAGCTTGTTAGTTACACCTGCCTCGTTTTATCTACAGTGTAACTAACAAGCTCGTTGCTTCGTTTCTCGCTTACCTGGGCCATATGTTACGAATCACAATTTGTCGACAGTTTACAATCTCAAAATCAAAATCTAAATTTAACGGTATTTACAATTTTACAGTGACAGACGTTTTATTTCTCTTACGAAAGATTGAACCAAATTTTGAGTTAGACTGTACAAAATCTGTTATATTGAGAACCCGGTATTATGATAATCTGGTATTCTGAGACGAAAGGGTAAATATTATGTCAAATTATTATACATAATTTTGTAATTATTCATAATTGTATCAACTTGGCTAATTTTTTACAGAAACTGATGGAGAAGGCGATATTGACATTGATCAAGTCACGGACTGGAGTCAAAGCGACGAAGACAATGAAGATATCGACGACAACGAGGAGTATAATGACAGTCATTGAGAAATTTCTTATTCAATAATACTTTGTTACTTTATTATAATAAACTGATAATTTTTACTTTCTTTAGGCTATTTATGGCTGTAAACATAATAAAACCTTTTCATTGGACTTCTTACTACTAAAACTGCTGTTCCCTCTTGTAACAATTAAATTTTTAAATAAAGTTAACAAAAACGTCAAACATTATGGATTAACTCATCAGTTTTTTTATTGATTTATGGACATGCAAATTTTACTAAATAAATTTATGAAAATTTATTTTTTAGTAATAAATAATTTGATGCGATGAAATTTTTCGATAAATACGAAAACACCGTTCAACACATAATACCGTATAATCGATAGATGGTGCACCGTAAAAAAGCGCAATAGACCGAACGCACTATCTCACTCGCACCCGCTTGAATAGCGCTGCCTCATGCTCGCACCGACAGCAGACTTTCAATGTATGTAAAAACCATAAAAACTGTCTAGCTACAGAGTTAACATCTTTTGATAGTTCACAAAATAACATACATAAAATTCAGCTTTTATACTATGACGTAAATATAAATATAATTTATTAAAGTTTAGGGGTGTCTGGCCGGGGACTTGCAACTGTACTGGGGGAAGGGGGTGGGGGGTTAACTCTGCAGGGGGGTGTAGGTGTCTGACAATGGATGACATGATTTCTAATATTATTCTGAAAGAAATATAAAAAAAACTGACCTTTATACTTAAACGAAATTGAGATCCTATTTTATACACCATTCCTCGAAAGTCAATGGTCTGGCCGTTGCGGGCTCTTGGACTATTAAGATAAGAATCAAAAGTACATAAAATTTTTCTTGGAAGTAGAAGCCTAATATTGTTAAGCGTTTACAAAAATGTTTGGCGTTTAGCATCGCTGACTGAGAGACTCTCGCCTCAGGTGCTGTTTAAGGTAGTTGTCGGGTAACTGTTATATCTAAAAATGAATATAAAAATGTTCAATGAAAATTATGTTTTTTTTCCATAATATAACAGCATTTTAACAGTTTGTAAAAAAAAACAATTCTTCATTTCTTATTGTGTTTTTTAAATTAAATGAAGTGTGGTGAAATAGCTTTCCTTTAAAGGTTTTCCAGAGAGATTTCTACCAAAACCAAATGGTAAATATTTTCCATCCAAAGTTTTAATGTGATATCATTTTACTGACTACTATTAAAATGCCCTTTATTTTGCCCTCCTCGGAGCATTGTAAAGTCCATCAAAGTAGAGACAGCTTTAAGCAGGCAAAAGATGTGTCTTCCAACGCTCCACAATAAAGTGCTAACCCTTTTTTTTTACGAAATTGAAAGTAAAGAACTAAAGTTTTAATAAATTATTTTGTCTTATCCGACTCGTAAAATTTTAATGACACGTGACGTTTACGTGAGAATTTAGTTTGGGTTATTTGATATTCCACAAAAAAATGCTTTACCAAATTTTTGTAAAACAAAGCAAAGCTGAGAACGCCATCCATCATTTTAAGATGTCGACCAAATGAAAGAACGTCGAAAGCTACCCTTTGTGTCGAATGCCAGGGATGACTGCCCATGCAATTCTCAACATGTTTTTAAAAAAAAAAATGTCATGAAATTACCACTAGGTTAAAGATAATTTTAAAGTCAATTAGTAGATATATTGTCAAATGAAAATATCTAAAGATATTACAATTTCAAATGATAATATAAAAAACACACATGGTGACTAAACGTGACGCATGGAACCTGGACACTTAAAATTGAAATGTTTTGCGGTTAATACCCCCTCAGCCATCTACCCAACAAGCGGTATTCCTTTGACGCTTTCTACTATATCTTTAACAGGAGTAAAACATGGTGCATATTTGATGAATTATAAGGTCTAGGATAATTGCTATAATTTACCAAGAACCTATTTTGTGGGCTTCTAAAATACCCTATCTCTTTCCTAATTTTAGGTGAAGTAGTTTCAGAAACAAGTTTCATATTTTTTGCATATTTTTCAAAATACCTCAATTACGAAAAAAATATTTCTGAAGCTCTTCTTATTAGCCCTTTCAAACGATACCCCCTACTACACATGGAATTAAAAAATTTTTCTCGAGAACTTAATTTCCATTTATTAAGAATTACAAATACATCCTTTTTCTATTAAGAAATACGTCCTTTTTCTCTTACTAGTAGACTTACCGACTTTGGCTACCGCTATTTGTTCAGAAAATGGGTGAAATAATTAAAAGCTTTACCTGTAATATCTAAAGGTATATTGTCTGCCAAAGCATTCTGTCACCTTCCTGAAATAAATATGCCGATTCAAACTTATTATTTCTACCGAGTTTAATGTGCCACATTAGAAACTTAAATGATTTTTATACCGCTTCGCATCAATTTTAGCCAATTTGCTGTTCCCAGTCTTCATTATTCCTGTTTTATTTTTAATGAATCAAATTACAAGTTCCCATTGTCTACCACAAAATATTCGCAAATCTGAAAAACCTAATACTGGTCTTAAAATTTGCTCGAAGCTTGTTCCAACTAGATTAAAACTATGAAAACCGGATTAAAACTATGAAAACAATGCTATCTTGACAAATACCATCAGGTTAACCGGCTATCATATGATAGTTTTTAGATAACATCAATCCGTAGTTCCTAATTTTTTGCCCAGTTTCATGCTAACCGTTTCCCGTACTTGATCCTCTAACTTCTGCAACGTTTCATGGCTAGCGTGTCTGTTTTATTATTATTGCGTCAATTTTATTTATTATTGCGTCAGTTAGAGCTAGAGATGTGTCAATCACGAACGAAAGAATCAGCGGGACTCTCTCTTTTAAAATGAACGAATGATCGAATTACGAATTTGCGAATGATTCGATCTTTTTCGTCAATACCAATGACGCGATTTCATTCGCGATTGTTTCATTAGATCGATAGCTTCGCTCGAGTCATATGTTACACACTATCGAACTACCGACACACAGGGTCGCGATTGATGATTGATATTTTGGTTTCGATTCGGGTCACGGCTCATTTTATCTTAGGGAACATTTCGTTAGACGGTCGTACCGCGTATCGCGCCAGCCGCAAGGCGGCCGCATTTGCATCGATAAATTGGACGCTGTATGTAAATAAATATTGAATAGGTACTACAGACTATTTAATGTCAGCGGACGCGATGGTTTATAAATGAATACATTCATTGTAGGCCAGTATAACAGATCAACAATTGAACTAATATATACATAGTTTTTATTAAGATAACTTATATACACATTCATTCTTCGTAACGTAGGAGTGCGGTACTGCAGACTGTGTATATACACAGTACAGTATAATGGTGTATCCGTCTGTATATAGAAACTATTGTTCAATATATAATTATTTTCCAGTAATTCATTTATTGGAATAATCGTTTTCACTTAATTACTTTAAATTGTAACATTTTCCAATTACATGAAGTTTTTAGTGTTATGTCTGATATACTATTGGAAAGTTGCTGCTTGATTTTAATCTATTTATGATTAGCATATTCGTATCAATAAAGTGAGTTGTTATAGCTATATAGCCTGGATTGTTAACCGACGTCCAATCACCTGTAGCCAAATGAATTGCTCTGGATTGTAACAACTTATTGTTTACTTTTTCCTCGTTGCAAGAATACAGTTTCGGAATCAAAGAAAGTGAAAGCGTTTTCCTGCCATATCGTAATTGAAATTGTCAGCGGTTATTGACACAATCATTTTTCAAGTATTATAAAATCCAAAGAGATTTATTTAGACGTATGCTGGGAATTTCGATGGATTTTAACGTAGACATTTCAAAGATTTTGTCTTACCCAATTACCTCAGTGGCATTGTCAGTGAGCCATTTGGATATGCTTAGAGAAAGAGGTCCAGCATGAGCAACTACGTCATATAGATATTCTATTAATTGAAGGTTTTTTCGTATTGCATATGATGAAAAATGTTACAAAAAAATTTGGAAATATTTCAAAGAAATGTTGCAAGTGGTAACTCAATTACAAGCGCCGAGAATTGAGGTGATCTTTGATCTGTATTTCACTCTATCGATCAAAGATTGAGAGCATTTCCAACAATTAGAATCTGCACAACTAAGTATACCATAACTGGGCCTGAGCAAGGCCGACCAAGTGATTTTGCGAAAGAATTGAAAAATTCAAATTTCAAAGAAGCCCTTGTTGATTTCTTCATATAACATTGGGCTACTGATGATATGGTGCCATTTATTGGTAGCCAAATTATACATGTAAATTGCAGAAAATGCCTTTCTCTCACTGTTAATGATTCCAACAATGTTGTGTCAAGTATTGATGTCCAGAACATGAGGAAGCAGATACTAAGATAGTATACTGTGCGTGTAACACCAACTATCAAGCAAATATAGTACTCAGAAGTGTTGATACTGATATTGCTGCTATAATGCTTGGTCATATGCTCCACCTACAAAATGATTTGGTTGTTTGGATGCTCATAGGTTCGGGAAATAACTTAATATATGTGGACCTAACTAAAATACACGCAGAGTTGGGAGAATCTATTTGTCAAAGCTTACCTGGATTTCATGCAATCACAGGATGTGATTATAATCCTGCATTCTTTAGAAAAGGAAAAATTAAAACCTTACAAAATATTTCAAAAATACCATGAAGTTTGGTAACAGTGAATTAATTGAAAATAATGATGAACAATAAAACGTCTTTAATATTATTCAAAGATTTATATGTTGATGCTGCTCGACTTCAAATGTTCATCGACTCGTGCAGCATCTCTGATGTGAACGAAGCTTTTGACCGAAAGAAATTGCGAAATTTTGACATTAGCAATCTACCACCCTGTAAAGGCGAGCTATTACAACAATTTCTGCAAGCAAACTTTATATTTACTATTTGGAACAATGCTCATCTAAAAAATAAAACCATTTATCAACCAGACAATAATGGATGGGTAGAGCAAAATGACCGATACCATTTTAAATGGTTTGAAGGGGATCAGCTACCTAAATATGTCAGTGATTCTCTGAAAACTCTATCAGTTATGTAAATATCCTTTTGTCTCAGAATACCAGATTCTCAAAATACCTGATTCTCAGAATACCATATTCACAATATACCAGAAGTATAGTCAAGCAAATGCGAGAAGTGTTATGTCACCAAACATACTGCTTACAATTTAACACATTATATATAAGTAAGCGAGGTGCGAAGCGACCAGCTTGTTAGTTACACCTGCCTCGTTTTATCTACAGTGTAACTAACAAGCTCGTTGCTTCGTTTCTCGCTTACCTGGGCCATATGTTACGAATCACAATTTGTCGACAGTTTACAATCTCAAAATCAAAATCTAAATTTAACGGTATTTACAATTTTACAGTGACAGACGTTTTATTTCTCTTACGAAAGATTGAACCAAATTTTGAGTTAGACTGTACAAAATCTGTTATATTGAGAACCCGGTATTATGATAATCTGGTATTCTGAGACGAAAGGGTAAATATTATGTCAAATTATTATACATAATTTTGTAATTATTCATAATTGTATCAACTTGGCTAATTTTTTACAGAAACTGATGGAGAAGGCGATATTGACATTGATCAAGTCACGGACTGGAGTCAAAGCGACGAAGACAATGAAGATATCGACGACAACGAGGAGTATAATGACAGTCATTGAGAAATTTCTTATTCAATAATACTTTGTTACTTTATTATAATAAACTGATAATTTTTACTTTCTTTAGGCTATTTATGGCTGTAAACATAATAAAACCTTTTCATTGGACTTCTTACTACTAAAACTGCTGTTCCCTCTTGTAACAATTAAATTTTTAAATAAAGTTAACAAAAACGTCAAACATTATGGATTAACTCATCAGTTTTTTTATTGATTTATGGACATGCAAATTTTACTAAATAAATTTATGAAAATTTATTTTTTAGTAATAAATAATTTGATGCGATGAAATTTTTCGATAAATACGAAAACACCGTTCAACACATAATACCGTATAATCGATAGATGGTGCACCGTAAAAAAGCGCAATAGACCGAACGCACTATCTCACTCGCACCCGCTTGAATAGCGCTGCCTCATGCTCGCACCGACAGCAGACTTTCAATGTATGTAAAAACCATAAAAACTGTCTAGCTACAGAGTTAACATCTTTTGATAGTTCACAAAATAACATACATAAAATTCAGCTTTTATACTATGACGTAAATATAAATATAATTTATTAAAGTTTAGGGGTGTCTGGCCGGGGACTTGCAACTGTACTGGGGGAAGGGGGTGGGGGGTTAACTCTGCAGGGGGGTGTAGGTGTCTGACAATGGATGACATGATTTCTAATATTATTCTGAAAGAAATATAAAAAAAACTGACCTTTATACTTAAACGAAATTGAGATCCTATTTTATACACCATTCCTCGAAAGTCAATGGTCTGGCCGTTGCGGGCTCTTGGACTATTAAGATAAGAATCAAAAGTACATAAAATTTTTCTTGGAAGTAGAAGCCTAATATTGTTAAGCGTTTACAAAAATGTTTGGCGTTTAGCATCGCTGACTGAGAGACTCTCGCCTCAGGTGCTGTTTAAGGTAGTTGTCGGGTAACTGTTATATCTAAAAATGAATATAAAAATGTTCAATGAAAATTATGTTTTTTTTCCATAATATAACAGCATTTTAACAGTTTGTAAAAAAAAACAATTCTTCATTTCTTATTGTGTTTTTTAAATTAAATGAAGTGTGGTGAAATAGCTTTCCTTTAAAGGTTTTCCAGAGAGATTTCTACCAAAACCAAATGGTAAATATTTTCCATCCAAAGTTTTAATGTGATATCATTTTACTGACTACTATTAAAATGCCCTTTATTTTGCCCTCCTCGGAGCATTGTAAAGTCCATCAAAGTAGAGACAGCTTTAAGCAGGCAAAAGATGTGTCTTCCAACGCTCCACAATAAAGTGCTAACGCTTTTTTTTTACGAAATTGAAAGTAAAGAACTAAAGTTTTAATAAATTATTTTGTCTTATCCGACTCGTAAAATTTTAATGACACGTGACGTTTACGTGAGAATTTAGTTTGGATTATTTGATATTCCACAAAAAAATGCTTTACCAAATTTTTGTAAAACAAAGCAAAGCTGAGAACGCCATCCATCATTTTAAGATGTCGACCAAATGAAAGAACGTCGAAAGCTACCCTTTGTGTCGAATGCCAGGGATGACTGCCCATGCAATTCTCAACATGTTTTTAAAAAAAAAAATGTCATGAAATTACCACTAGGTTAAAGATAATTTTAAAGTCAATTAGTAGATATATTGTCAAATGAAAATATCTAAAGATATTACAACAATTTCAAATGATAATATAAAAAACACACATGGTGACTAAACGTGACGCATGGAACCTGGACACTTAAAATTGAAATGTTTTGCGGTTAATACCCCCTCAGCCATCTACCCAACAAGCGGTATTCCTTTGACGCTTTCTACTATATCTTTAACAGGAGTAAAACATGGTGCATATTTGATGAATTATAAGGTCTAGGATAATTGCTATAATTTACCAAGAACCTATTTTGTGGGCTTCTAAAATACCCTATCTCTTTCCTAATTTTAGGTGAAGTAGTTTCAGAAACAAGTTTCATATTTTTTGCATATTTTTCAAAATACCTCAATTACGAAAAAAATATTTCTGAAGCTCTTCTTATTAGCCCTTTCAAACGATACCCCCTACTACACATGGAATTAAAAAATTTTTCTCGAGAACTTAATTTCCATTTATTAAGAATTACAAATACATCCTTTTTCTATTAAGAAATACGTCCTTTTTCTCTTACTAGTAGACTTACCGACTTTGGCTACCGCTATTTGTTCAGAAAATGGGTGAAATAATTAAAAGCTTTACCTGTAATATCTAAAGGTATATTGTCTGCCAAAGCATTCTGTCACCTTCCTGAAATAAATATGCCGATTCAAACTTATTATTTCTACCGAGTTTAATGTGCCACATTAGAAACTTAAATGATTTTTATACCGCTTCGCATCAATTTTAGCCAATTTGCTGTTCCCAGTCTTCATTATTCCTGTTTTATTTTTAATGAATCAAATTACAAGTTCCCATTGTCTACCACAAAATATTCGCAAATCTGAAAAACCTAATACTGGTCTTAAAATTTGCTCGAAGCTTGTTCCAACTAGATTAAAACTATGAAAACCGGATTAAAACTATGAAAACAATGCTATCTTGACAAATACCATCAGGTTAACCGGCTATCATATGATAGTTTTTAGATAACATCAATCCGTAGTTCCTAATTTTTTGCCCAGTTTCATGCTAACCGTTTCCCGTACTTGATCCTCTAACTTCTGCAACGTTTCATGGCTAGCGTGTCTGTTTTATTATTATTGCGTCAATTTTATTTATTATTGCGTCAGTTAGAGCTAGAGATGTGTCAATCACGAACGAAAGAATCAGCGGGACTCTCTCTTTTAAAATGAACGAATGATCGAATTACGAATTTGCGAATGATTCGATCTTTTTCGTCAATACCAATGACGCGATTTCATTCGCGATTGTTTCATTAGATCGATAGCTTCGCTCGAGTCATATGTTACACACTATCGAACTACCGACACACAGGGTCGCGATTGATGATTGATATTTTGGTTTCGATTCGGGTCACGGCTCATTTTATCTTAGGGAACATTTCGTTAGACGGTCGTACCGCGTATCGCGCCAGCCGCAAGGCGGCCGCATTTGCATCGATAAATTGGACGCTGTATGTAAATAAATATTGAATAGGTACTACAGACTATTTAATGTCAGCGGACGCGATGGTTTATAAATGAATACATTCATTGTAGGCCAGTATAACAGATCAACAATTGAACTAATATATACATAGTTTTTATTAAGATAACTTATATACACATTCATTCTTCGTAACGTAGGAGTGCGGTACTGCAGACTGTGTATATACACAGTACAGTATAATGGTGTATCCGTCTGTATATAGAAACTATTGTTCAATATATAATTATTTTCCAGTAATTCATTTATTGGAATAATCGTTTTCACTTAATTACTTTAAATTGTAACATTTTCCAATTACATGAAGTTTTTAGTGTTATGTCTGATATACTATTGGAAAGTTGCTGCTTGATTTTAATCTATTTATGATTAGCATATTCGTATCAATAAAGTGAGTTGTTATAGCTATATAGCCTGGATTGTTAACCGACGTCCAATCACCTGTAGCCAAATGAATTGCTCTGGATTGTAACAACTTATTGTTTACTTTTTCCTCGTTGCAAGAATACAGTTTCGGAATCAAAGAAAGTGAAAGCGTTTTCCTGCCATATCGTAATTGAAATTGTCAGCGGTTATTGACACAATCATTTTTCAAGTATTATAAAATCCAAAGAGATTTATTTAGACGTATGCTGGGAATTTCGATGGATTTTAACGTAGACATTTCAAAGATTTTGTCTTACCCAATTACCTCAGTGGCATTGTCAGTGAGCCATTTGGATATGCTTAGAGAAAGAGGTCCAGCATGAGCAACTACGTCATATAGATATTCTATTAATTGAAGGTTTTTTCGTATTGCATATGATGAAAAATGTTACAAAAAAATTTGGAAATATTTCAAAGAAATGTTGCAAGTGGTAACTCAATTACAAGCGCCGAGAATTGAGGTGATCTTTGATCTGTATTTCACTCTATCGATCAAAGATTGAGAGCATTTCCAACAATTAGAATCTGCACAACTAAGTATACCATAACTGGGCCTGAGCAAGGCCGACCAAGTGATTTTGCGAAAGAATTGAAAAATTCAAATTTCAAAGAAGCCCTTGTTGATTTCTTCATATAACATTGGGCTACTGATGATATGGTGCCATTTATTGGTAGCCAAATTATACATGTAAATTGCAGAAAATGCCTTTCTCTCACTGTTAATGATTCCAACAATGTTGTGTCAAGTATTGATGTCCAGAACATGAGGAAGCAGATACTAAGATAGTATACTGTGCGTGTAACACCAACTATCAAGCAAATATAGTACTCAGAAGTGTTGATACTGATATTGCTGCTATAATGCTTGGTCATATGCTCCACCTACAAAATGATTTGGTTGTTTGGATGCTCATAGGTTCGGGAAATAACTTAATATATGTGGACCTAACTAAAATACACGCAGAGTTGGGAGAATCTATTTGTCAAAGCTTACCTGGATTTCATGCAATCACAGGATGTGATTATAATCCTGCATTCTTTAGAAAAGGAAAAATTAAAACCTTACAAAATATTTCAAAAATACCATGAAGTTTGGTAACAGTGAATTAATTGAAAATAATGATGAACAATAAAACGTCTTTAATATTATTCAAAGATTTATATGTTGATGCTGCTCGACTTCAAATGTTCATCGACTCGTGCAGCATCTCTGATGTGAACGAAGCTTTTGACCGAAAGAAATTGCGAAATTTTGACATTAGCAATCTACCACCCTGTAAAGGCGAGCTATTACAACAATTTCTGCAAGCAAACTTTATATTTACTATTTGGAACAATGCTCATCTAAAAAATAAAACCATTTATCAACCAGACAATAATGGATGGGTAGAGCAAAATGACCGATACCATTTTAAATGGTTTGAAGGGGATCAGCTACCTAAATATGTCAGTGATTCTCTGAAAACTCTATCAGTTATGTAAATATCCTTTTGTCTCAGAATACCAGATTCTCAAAATACCTGATTCTCAGAATACCATATTCACAATATACCAGAAGTATAGTCAAGCAAATGCGAGAAGTGTTATGTCACCAAACATACTGCTTACAATTTAACACATTATATATAAGTAAGCGAGGTGCGAAGCGACCAGCTTGTTAGTTACACCTGCCTCGTTTTATCTACAGTGTAACTAACAAGCTCGTTGCTTCGTTTCTCGCTTACCTGGGCCATATGTTACGAATCACAATTTGTCGACAGTTTACAATCTCAAAATCAAAATCTAAATTTAACGGTATTTACAATTTTACAGTGACAGACGTTTTATTTCTCTTACGAAAGATTGAACCAAATTTTGAGTTAGACTGTACAAAATCTGTTATATTGAGAACCCGGTATTATGATAATCTGGTATTCTGAGACGAAAGGGTAAATATTATGTCAAATTATTATACATAATTTTGTAATTATTCATAATTGTATCAACTTGGCTAATTTTTTACAGAAACTGATGGAGAAGGCGATATTGACATTGATCAAGTCACGGACTGGAGTCAAAGCGACGAAGACAATGAAGATATCGACGACAACGAGGAGTATAATGACAGTCATTGAGAAATTTCTTATTCAATAATACTTTGTTACTTTATTATAATAAACTGATAATTTTTACTTTCTTTAGGCTATTTATGGCTGTAAACATAATAAAACCTTTTCATTGGACTTCTTACTACTAAAACTGCTGTTCCCTCTTGTAACAATTAAATTTTTAAATAAAGTTAACAAAAACGTCAAACATTATGGATTAACTCATCAGTTTTTTTATTGATTTATGGACATGCAAATTTTACTAAATAAATTTATGAAAATTTATTTTTTAGTAATAAATAATTTGATGCGATGAAATTTTTCGATAAATACGAAAACACCGTTCAACACATAATACCGTATAATCGATAGATGGTGCACCGTAAAAAAGCGCAATAGACCGAACGCACTATCTCACTCGCACCCGCTTGAATAGCGCTGCCTCATGCTCGCACCGACAGCAGACTTTCAATGTATGTAAAAACCATAAAAACTGTCTAGCTACAGAGTTAACATCTTTTGATAGTTCACAAAATAACATACATAAAATTCAGCTTTTATACTATGACGTAAATATAAATATAATTTATTAAAGTTTAGGGGTGTCTGGCCGGGGACTTGCAACTGTACTGGGGGAAGGGGGTGGGGGGTTAACTCTGCAGGGGGGTGTAGGTGTCTGACAATGGATGACATGATTTCTAATATTATTCTGAAAGAAATATAAAAAAAACTGACCTTTATACTTAAACGAAATTGAGATCCTATTTTATACACCATTCCTCGAAAGTCAATGGTCTGGCCGTTGCGGGCTCTTGGACTATTAAGATAAGAATCAAAAGTACATAAAATTTTTCTTGGAAGTAGAAGCCTAATATTGTTAAGCGTTTACAAAAATGTTTGGCGTTTAGCATCGCTGACTGAGAGACTCTCGCCTCAGGTGCTGTTTAAGGTAGTTGTCGGGTAACTGTTATATCTAAAAATGAATATAAAAATGTTCAATGAAAATTATGTTTTTTTTCCATAATATAACAGCATTTTAACAGTTTGTAAAAAAAAACAATTCTTCATTTCTTATTGTGTTTTTTAAATTAAATGAAGTGTGGTGAAATAGCTTTCCTTTAAAGGTTTTCCAGAGAGATTTCTACCAAAACCAAATGGTAAATATTTTCCATCCAAAGTTTTAATGTGATATCATTTTACTGACTACTATTAAAATGCCCTTTATTTTGCCCTCCTCGGAGCATTGTAAAGTCCATCAAAGTAGAGACAGCTTTAAGCAGGCAAAAGATGTGTCTTCCAACGCTCCACAATAAAGTGCTAACGCTTTTTTTTTACGAAATTGAAAGTAAAGAACTAAAGTTTTAATAAATTATTTTGTCTTATCCGACTCGTAAAATTTTAATGACACGTGACGTTTACGTGAGAATTTAGTTTGGATTATTTGATATTCCACAAAAAAATGCTTTACCAAATTTTTGTAAAACAAAGCAAAGCTGAGAACGCCATCCATCATTTTAAGATGTCGACCAAATGAAAGAACGTCGAAAGCTACCCTTTGTGTCGAATGCCAGGGATGACTGCCCATGCAATTCTCAACATGTTTTTAAAAAAAAAAATGTCATGAAATTACCACTAGGTTAAAGATAATTTTAAAGTCAATTAGTAGATATATTGTCAAATGAAAATATCTAAAGATATTACAACAATTTCAAATGATAATATAAAAAACACACATGGTGACTAAACGTGACGCATGGAACCTGGACACTTAAAATTGAAATGTTTTGCGGTTAATACCCCCTCAGCCATCTACCCAACAAGCGGTATTCCTTTGACGCTTTCTACTATATCTTTAACAGGAGTAAAACATGGTGCATATTTGATGAATTATAAGGTCTAGGATAATTGCTATAATTTACCAAGAACCTATTTTGTGGGCTTCTAAAATACCCTATCTCTTTCCTAATTTTAGGTGAAGTAGTTTCAGAAACAAGTTTCATATTTTTTGCATATTTTTCAAAATACCTCAATTACGAAAAAAATATTTCTGAAGCTCTTCTTATTAGCCCTTTCAAACGATACCCCCTACTACACATGGAATTAAAAAATTTTTCTCGAGAACTTAATTTCCATTTATTAAGAATTACAAATACATCCTTTTTCTATTAAGAAATACGTCCTTTTTCTCTTACTAGTAGACTTACCGACTTTGGCTACCGCTATTTGTTCAGAAAATGGGTGAAATAATTAAAAGCTTTACCTGTAATATCTAAAGGTATATTGTCTGCCAAAGCATTCTGTCACCTTCCTGAAATAAATATGCCGATTCAAACTTATTATTTCTACCGAGTTTAATGTGCCACATTAGAAACTTAAATGATTTTTATACCGCTTCGCATCAATTTTAGCCAATTTGCTGTTCCCAGTCTTCATTATTCCTGTTTTATTTTTAATGAATCGAATTACAAGTTCCCATTGTCTACCACAAAATATTCGCAAATCTGAAAAACCTAATACTGGTCTTAAAATTTGCTCGAAGCTTGTTCCAACTAGATTAAAACTATGAAAACCGGATTAAAACTATGAAAACAATGCTATCTTGACAAATACCATCAGGTTAACCGGCTATCATATGATAGTTTTTAGATAACATCAATCCGTAGTTCCTAATTTTTTTGCCCAGTTTCATGCTAACCGTTTCCCGTACTTGATCCTCTAACTTCTGCAACGTTTCATGGCTAGCGTGTCTGTTTTATTATTATTGCGTCAATTTTATTTATTATTGCGTCAGTTAGAGCTAGAGATGTGTCAATCACGAACGAAAGAATCAGCGGGACTCTCTCTTTTAAAATGAACGAATGATCGAATTACGAATTTGCGAATGATTCGATCTTTTTCGTCAATACCAATGACGCGATTTCATTCGCGATTGTTTCATTAGATCGATAGCTTCGCTCGAGTCATATGTTACACACTATCGAACTACCGACACACAGGGTCGCGATTGATGATTGATATTTTGGTTTCGATTCGGGTCACGGCTCATTTTATCTTAGGGAACATTTCGTTAGACGGTCGTACCGCGTATCGCGCCAGCCGCAAGGCGGCCGCATTTGCATCGATAAATTGGACGCTGTATGTAAATAAATATTGAATAGGTACTACAGACTATTTAATGTCAGCGGACGCGATGGTTTATAAATGAATACATTCATTGTAGGCCAGTATAACAGATCAACAATTGAACTAATATATACATAGTTTTTATTAAGATAACTTATATACACATTCATTCTTCGTAACGTAGGAGTGCGGTACTGCAGACTGTGTATATACACAGTACAGTATAATGGTGTATCCGTCTGTATATAGAAACTATTGTTCAATATATAATTATTTTCCAGTAATTCATTTATTGGAATAATCGTTTTCACTTAATTACTTTAAATTGTAACATTTTCCAATTACATGAAGTTTTTAGTGTTATGTCTGATATACTATTGGAAAGTTGCTGCTTGATTTTAATCTATTTATGATTAGCATATTCGTATCAATAAAGTGAGTTGTTATAGCTATATAGCCTGGATTGTTAACCGACGTCCAATCACCTGTAGCCAAATGAATTGCTCTGGATTGTAACAACTTATTGTTTACTTTTTCCTCGTTGCAAGAATACAGTTTCGGAATCAAAGAAAGTGAAAGCGTTTTCCTGCCATATCGTAATTGAAATTGTCAGCGGTTATTGACACAATCATTTTTCAAGTATTATAAAATCCAAAGAGATTTATTTAGACGTATGCTGGGAATTTCGATGGATTTTAACGTAGACATTTCAAAGATTTTGTCTTACCCAATTACCTCAGTGGCATTGTCAGTGAGCCATTTGGATATGCTTAGAGAAAGAGGTCCAGCATGAGCAACTACGTCATATAGATATTCTATTAATTGAAGGTTTTTTCGTATTGCATATGATGAAAAATGTTACAAAAAAATTTGGAAATATTTCAAAGAAATGTTGCAAGTGGTAACTCAATTACAAGCGCCGAGAATTGAGGTGATCTTTGATCTGTATTTCACTCTATCGATCAAAGATTGAGAGCATTTCCAACAATTAGAATCTGCACAACTAAGTATACCATAACTGGGCCTGAGCAAGGCCGACCAAGTGATTTTGCGAAAGAATTGAAAAATTCAAATTTCAAAGAAGCCCTTGTTGATTTCTTCATATAACATTGGGCTACTGATGATATGGTGCCATTTATTGGTAGCCAAATTATACATGTAAATTGCAGAAAATGCCTTTCTCTCACTGTTAATGATTCCAACAATGTTGTGTCAAGTATTGATGTCCAGAACATGAGGAAGCAGATACTAAGATAGTATACTGTGCGTGTAACACCAACTATCAAGCAAATATAGTACTCAGAAGTGTTGATACTGATATTGCTGCTATAATGCTTGGTCATATGCTCCACCTACAAAATGATTTGGTTGTTTGGATGCTCATAGGTTCGGGAAATAACTTAATATATGTGGACCTAACTAAAATACACGCAGAGTTGGGAGAATCTATTTGTCAAAGCTTACCTGGATTTCATGCAATCACAGGATGTGATTATAATCCTGCATTCTTTAGAAAAGGAAAAATTAAAACCTTACAAAATATTTCAAAAATACCATGAAGTTTGGTAACAGTGAATTAATTGAAAATAATGATGAACAATAAAACGTCTTTAATATTATTCAAAGATTTATATGTTGATGCTGCTCGACTTCAAATGTTCATCGACTCGTGCAGCATCTCTGATGTGAACGAAGCTTTTGACCGAAAGAAATTGCGAAATTTTGACATTAGCAATCTACCACCCTGTAAAGGCGAGCTATTACAACAATTTCTGCAAGCAAACTTTATATTTACTATTTGGAACAATGCTCATCTAAAAAATAAAACCATTTATCAACCAGACAATAATGGATGGGTAGAGCAAAATGACCGATACCATTTTAAATGGTTTGAAGGGGATCAGCTACCTAAATATGTCAGTGATTCTCTGAAAACTCTATCAGTTATGTAAATATCCTTTTGTCTCAGAATACCAGATTCTCAAAATACCTGATTCTCAGAATACCATATTCACAATATACCAGAAGTATAGTCAAGCAAATGCGAGAAGTGTTATGTCACCAAACATACTGCTTACAATTTAACACATTATATATAAGTAAGCGAGGTGCGAAGCGACCAGCTTGTTAGTTACACCTGCCTCGTTTTATCTACAGTGTAACTAACAAGCTCGTTGCTTCGTTTCTCGCTTACCTGGGCCATATGTTACGAATCACAATTTGTCGACAGTTTACAATCTCAAAATCAAAATCTAAATTTAACGGTATTTACAATTTTACAGTGACAGACGTTTTATTTCTCTTACGAAAGATTGAACCAAATTTTGAGTTAGACTGTACAAAATCTGTTATATTGAGAACCCGGTATTATGATAATCTGGTATTCTGAGACGAAAGGGTAAATATTATGTCAAATTATTATACATAATTTTGTAATTATTCATAATTGTATCAACTTGGCTAATTTTTTACAGAAACTGATGGAGAAGGCGATATTGACATTGATCAAGTCACGGACTGGAGTCAAAGCGACGAAGACAATGAAGATATCGACGACAACGAGGAGTATAATGACAGTCATTGAGAAATTTCTTATTCAATAATACTTTGTTACTTTATTATAATAAACTGATAATTTTTACTTTCTTTAGGCTATTTATGGCTGTAAACATAATAAAACCTTTTCATTGGACTTCTTACTACTAAAACTGCTGTTCCCTCTTGTAACAATTAAATTTTTAAATAAAGTTAACAAAAACGTCAAACATTATGGATTAACTCATCAGTTTTTTTATTGATTTATGGACATGCAAATTTTACTAAATAAATTTATGAAAATTTATTTTTTAGTAATAAATAATTTGATGCGATGAAATTTTTCGATAAATACGAAAACACCGTTCAACACATAATACCGTATAATCGATAGATGGTGCACCGTAAAAAAGCGCAATAGACCGAACGCACTATCTCACTCGCACCCGCTTGAATAGCGCTGCCTCATGCTCGCACCGACAGCAGACTTTCAATGTATGTAAAAACCATAAAAACTGTCTAGCTACAGAGTTAACATCTTTTGATAGTTCACAAAATAACATACATAAAATTCAGCTTTTATACTATGACGTAAATATAAATATAATTTATTAAAGTTTAGGGGTGTCTGGCCGGGGACTTGCAACTGTACTGGGGGAAGGGGGTGGGGGGTTAACTCTGCAGGGGGGTGTAGGTGTCTGACAATGGATGACATGATTTCTAATATTATTCTGAAAGAAATATAAAAAAAACTGACCTTTATACTTAAACGAAATTGAGATCCTATTTTATACACCATTCCTCGAAAGTCAATGGTCTGGCCGTTGCGGGCTCTTGGACTATTAAGATAAGAATCAAAAGTACATAAAATTTTTCTTGGAAGTAGAAGCCTAATATTGTTAAGCGTTTACAAAAATGTTTGGCGTTTAGCATCGCTGACTGAGAGACTCTCGCCTCAGGTGCTGTTTAAGGTAGTTGTCGGGTAACTGTTATATCTAAAAATGAATATAAAAATGTTCAATGAAAATTATGTTTTTTTTCCATAATATAACAGCATTTTAACAGTTTGTAAAAAAAAACAATTCTTCATTTCTTATTGTGTTTTTTAAATTAAATGAAGTGTGGTGAAATAGCTTTCCTTTAAAGGTTTTCCAGAGAGATTTCTACCAAAACCAAATGGTAAATATTTTCCATCCAAAGTTTTAATGTGATATCATTTTACTGACTACTATTAAAATGCCCTTTATTTTGCCCTCCTCGGAGCATTGTAAAGTCCATCAAAGTAGAGACAGCTTTAAGCAGGCAAAAGATGTGTCTTCCAACGCTCCACAATAAAGTGCTAACCCTTTTTTTTTACGAAATTGAAAGTAAAGAACTAAAGTTTTAATAAATTATTTTGTCTTATCCGACTCGTAAAATTTTAATGACACGTGACGTTTACGTGAGAATTTAGTTTGGGTTATTTGATATTCCACAAAAAAATGCTTTACCAAATTTTTGTAAAACAAAGCAAAGCTGAGAACGCCATCCATCATTTTAAGATGTCGACCAAATGAAAGAACGTCGAAAGCTACCCTTTGTGTCGAATGCCAGGGATGACTGCCCATGCAATTCTCAACATGTTTTTAAAAAAAAAAATGTCATGAAATTACCACTAGGTTAAAGATAATTTTAAAGTCAATTAGTAGATATATTGTCAAATGAAAATATCTAAAGATATTACAATTTCAAATGATAATATAAAAAACACACATGGTGACTAAACGTGACGCATGGAACCTGGACACTTAAAATTGAAATGTTTTGCGGTTAATACCCCCTCAGCCATCTACCCAACAAGCGGTATTCCTTTGACGCTTTCTACTATATCTTTAACAGGAGTAAAACATGGTGCATATTTGATGAATTATAAGGTCTAGGATAATTGCTATAATTTACCAAGAACCTATTTTGTGGGCTTCTAAAATACCCTATCTCTTTCCTAATTTTAGGTGAAGTAGTTTCAGAAACAAGTTTCATATTTTTTGCATATTTTTCAAAATACCTCAATTACGAAAAAAATATTTCTGAAGCTCTTCTTATTAGCCCTTTCAAACGATACCCCCTACTACACATGGAATTAAAAAATTTTTCTCGAGAACTTAATTTCCATTTATTAAGAATTACAAATACATCCTTTTTCTATTAAGAAATACGTCCTTTTTCTCTTACTAGTAGACTTACCGACTTTGGCTACCGCTATTTGTTCAGAAAATGGGTGAAATAATTAAAAGCTTTACCTGTAATATCTAAAGGTATATTGTCTGCCAAAGCATTCTGTCACCTTCCTGAAATAAATATGCCGATTCAAACTTATTATTTCTACCGAGTTTAATGTGCCACATTAGAAACTTAAATGATTTTTATACCGCTTCGCATCAATTTTAGCCAATTTGCTGTTCCCAGTCTTCATTATTCCTGTTTTATTTTTAATGAATCGAATTACAAGTTCCCATTGTCTACCACAAAATATTCGCAAATCTGAAAAACCTAATACTGGTCTTAAAATTTGCTCGAAGCTTGTTCCAACTAGATTAAAACTATGAAAACCGGATTAAAACTATGAAAACAATGCTATCTTGACAAATACCATCAGGTTAACCGGCTATCATATGATAGTTTTTAGATAACATCAATCCGTAGTTCCTAATTTTTTTGCCCAGTTTCATGCTAACCGTTTCCCGTACTTGATCCTCTAACTTCTGCAACGTTTCATGGCTAGCGTGTCTGTTTTATTATTATTGCGTCAATTTTATTTATTATTGCGTCAGTTAGAGCTAGAGATGTGTCAATCACGAACGAAAGAATCAGCGGGACTCTCTCTTTTAAAATGAACGAATGATCGAATTACGAATTTGCGAATGATTCGATCTTTTTCGTCAATACCAATGACGCGATTTCATTCGCGATTGTTTCATTAGATCGATAGCTTCGCTCGAGTCATATGTTACACACTATCGAACTACCGACACACAGGGTCGCGATTGATGATTGATATTTTGGTTTCGATTCGGGTCACGGCTCATTTTATCTTAGGGAACATTTCGTTAGACGGTCGTACCGCGTATCGCGCCAGCCGCAAGGCGGCCGCATTTGCATCGATAAATTGGACGCTGTATGTAAATAAATATTGAATAGGTACTACAGACTATTTAATGTCAGCGGACGCGATGGTTTATAAATGAATACATTCATTGTAGGCCAGTATAACAGATCAACAATTGAACTAATATATACATAGTTTTTATTAAGATAACTTATATACACATTCATTCTTCGTAACGTAGGAGTGCGGTACTGCAGACTGTGTATATACACAGTACAGTATAATGGTGTATCCGTCTGTATATAGAAACTATTGTTCAATATATAATTATTTTCCAGTAATTCATTTATTGGAATAATCGTTTTCACTTAATTACTTTAAATTGTAACATTTTCCAATTACATGAAGTTTTTAGTGTTATGTCTGATATACTATTGGAAAGTTGCTGCTTGATTTTAATCTATTTATGATTAGCATATTCGTATCAATAAAGTGAGTTGTTATAGCTATATAGCCTGGATTGTTAACCGACGTCCAATCACCTGTAGCCAAATGAATTGCTCTGGATTGTAACAACTTATTGTTTACTTTTTCCTCGTTGCAAGAATACAGTTTCGGAATCAAAGAAAGTGAAAGCGTTTTCCTGCCATATCGTAATTGAAATTGTCAGCGGTTATTGACACAATCATTTTTCAAGTATTATAAAATCCAAAGAGATTTATTTAGACGTATGCTGGGAATTTCGATGGATTTTAACGTAGACATTTCAAAGATTTTGTCTTACCCAATTACCTCAGTGGCATTGTCAGTGAGCCATTTGGATATGCTTAGAGAAAGAGGTCCAGCATGAGCAACTACGTCATATAGATATTCTATTAATTGAAGGTTTTTTCGTATTGCATATGATGAAAAATGTTACAAAAAAATTTGGAAATATTTCAAAGAAATGTTGCAAGTGGTAACTCAATTACAAGCGCCGAGAATTGAGGTGATCTTTGATCTGTATTTCACTCTATCGATCAAAGATTGAGAGCATTTCCAACAATTAGAATCTGCACAACTAAGTATACCATAACTGGGCCTGAGCAAGGCCGACCAAGTGATTTTGCGAAAGAATTGAAAAATTCAAATTTCAAAGAAGCCCTTGTTGATTTCTTCATATAACATTGGGCTACTGATGATATGGTGCCATTTATTGGTAGCCAAATTATACATGTAAATTGCAGAAAATGCCTTTCTCTCACTGTTAATGATTCCAACAATGTTGTGTCAAGTATTGATGTCCAGAACATGAGGAAGCAGATACTAAGATAGTATACTGTGCGTGTAACACCAACTATCAAGCAAATATAGTACTCAGAAGTGTTGATACTGATATTGCTGCTATAATGCTTGGTCATATGCTCCACCTACAAAATGATTTGGTTGTTTGGATGCTCATAGGTTCGGGAAATAACTTAATATATGTGGACCTAACTAAAATACACGCAGAGTTGGGAGAATCTATTTGTCAAAGCTTACCTGGATTTCATGCAATCACAGGATGTGATTATAATCCTGCATTCTTTAGAAAAGGAAAAATTAAAACCTTACAAAATATTTCAAAAATACCATGAAGTTTGGTAACAGTGAATTAATTGAAAATAATGATGAACAATAAAACGTCTTTAATATTATTCAAAGATTTATATGTTGATGCTGCTCGACTTCAAATGTTCATCGACTCGTGCAGCATCTCTGATGTGAACGAAGCTTTTGACCGAAAGAAATTGCGAAATTTTGACATTAGCAATCTACCACCCTGTAAAGGCGAGCTATTACAACAATTTCTGCAAGCAAACTTTATATTTACTATTTGGAACAATGCTCATCTAAAAAATAAAACCATTTATCAACCAGACAATAATGGATGGGTAGAGCAAAATGACCGATACCATTTTAAATGGTTTGAAGGGGATCAGCTACCTAAATATGTCAGTGATTCTCTGAAAACTCTATCAGTTATGTAAATATCCTTTTGTCTCAGAATACCAGATTCTCAAAATACCTGATTCTCAGAATACCATATTCACAATATACCAGAAGTATAGTCAAGCAAATGCGAGAAGTGTTATGTCACCAAACATACTGCTTACAATTTAACACATTATATATAAGTAAGCGAGGTGCGAAGCGACCAGCTTGTTAGTTACACCTGCCTCGTTTTATCTACAGTGTAACTAACAAGCTCGTTGCTTCGTTTCTCGCTTACCTGGGCCATATGTTACGAATCACAATTTGTCGACAGTTTACAATCTCAAAATCAAAATCTAAATTTAACGGTATTTACAATTTTACAGTGACAGACGTTTTATTTCTCTTACGAAAGATTGAACCAAATTTTGAGTTAGACTGTACAAAATCTGTTATATTGAGAACCCGGTATTATGATAATCTGGTATTCTGAGACGAAAGGGTAAATATTATGTCAAATTATTATACATAATTTTGTAATTATTCATAATTGTATCAACTTGGCTAATTTTTTACAGAAACTGATGGAGAAGGCGATATTGACATTGATCAAGTCACGGACTGGAGTCAAAGCGACGAAGACAATGAAGATATCGACGACAACGAGGAGTATAATGACAGTCATTGAGAAATTTCTTATTCAATAATACTTTGTTACTTTATTATAATAAACTGATAATTTTTACTTTCTTTAGGCTATTTATGGCTGTAAACATAATAAAACCTTTTCATTGGACTTCTTACTACTAAAACTGCTGTTCCCTCTTGTAACAATTAAATTTTTAAATAAAGTTAACAAAAACGTCAAACATTATGGATTAACTCATCAGTTTTTTTATTGATTTATGGACATGCAAATTTTACTAAATAAATTTATGAAAATTTATTTTTTAGTAATAAATAATTTGATGCGATGAAATTTTTCGATAAATACGAAAACACCGTTCAACACATAATACCGTATAATCGATAGATGGTGCACCGTAAAAAAGCGCAATAGACCGAACGCACTATCTCACTCGCACCCGCTTGAATAGCGCTGCCTCATGCTCGCACCGACAGCAGACTTTCAATGTATGTAAAAACCATAAAAACTGTCTAGCTACAGAGTTAACATCTTTTGATAGTTCACAAAATAACATACATAAAATTCAGCTTTTATACTATGACGTAAATATAAATATAATTTATTAAAGTTTAGGGGTGTCTGGCCGGGGACTTGCAACTGTACTGGGGGAAGGGGGTGGGGGGTTAACTCTGCAGGGGGGTGTAGGTGTCTGACAATGGATGACATGATTTCTAATATTATTCTGAAAGAAATATAAAAAAAACTGACCTTTATACTTAAACGAAATTGAGATCCTATTTTATACACCATTCCTCGAAAGTCAATGGTCTGGCCGTTGCGGGCTCTTGGACTATTAAGATAAGAATCAAAAGTACATAAAATTTTTCTTGGAAGTAGAAGCCTAATATTGTTAAGCGTTTACAAAAATGTTTGGCGTTTAGCATCGCTGACTGAGAGACTCTCGCCTCAGGTGCTGTTTAAGGTAGTTGTCGGGTAACTGTTATATCTAAAAATGAATATAAAAATGTTCAATGAAAATTATGTTTTTTTTCCATAATATAACAGCATTTTAACAGTTTGTAAAAAAAAACAATTCTTCATTTCTTATTGTGTTTTTTAAATTAAATGAAGTGTGGTGAAATAGCTTTCCTTTAAAGGTTTTCCAGAGAGATTTCTACCAAAACCAAATGGTAAATATTTTCCATCCAAAGTTTTAATGTGATATCATTTTACTGACTACTATTAAAATGCCCTTTATTTTGCCCTCCTCGGAGCATTGTAAAGTCCATCAAAGTAGAGACAGCTTTAAGCAGGCAAAAGATGTGTCTTCCAACGCTCCACAATAAAGTGCTAACCCTTTTTTTTTACGAAATTGAAAGTAAAGAACTAAAGTTTTAATAAATTATTTTGTCTTATCCGACTCGTAAAATTTTAATGACACGTGACGTTTACGTGAGAATTTAGTTTGGATTATTTGATATTCCACAAAAAAATGCTTTACCAAATTTTTGTAAAACAAAGCAAAGCTGAGAACGCCATCCATCATTTTAAGATGTCGACCAAATGAAAGAACGTCGAAAGCTACCCTTTGTGTCGAATGCCAGGGATGACTGCCCATGCAATTCTCAACATGTTTTTAAAAAAAAAAATGTCATGAAATTACCACTAGGTTAAAGATAATTTTAAAGTCAATTAGTAGATATATTGTCAAATGAAAATATCTAAAGATATTACAACAATTTCAAATGATAATATAAAAAACACACATGGTGACTAAACGTGACGCATGGAACCTGGACACTTAAAATTGAAATGTTTTGCGGTTAATACCCCCTCAGCCATCTACCCAACAAGCGGTATTCCTTTGACGCTTTCTACTATATCTTTAACAGGAGTAAAACATGGTGCATATTTGATGAATTATAAGGTCTAGGATAATTGCTATAATTTACCAAGAACCTATTTTGTGGGCTTCTAAAATACCCTATCTCTTTCCTAATTTTAGGTGAAGTAGTTTCAGAAACAAGTTTCATATTTTTTGCATATTTTTCAAAATACCTCAATTACGAAAAAAATATTTCTGAAGCTCTTCTTATTAGCCCTTTCAAACGATACCCCCTACTACACATGGAATTAAAAAATTTTTCTCGAGAACTTAATTTCCATTTATTAAGAATTACAAATACATCCTTTTTCTATTAAGAAATACGTCCTTTTTCTCTTACTAGTAGACTTACCGACTTTGGCTACCGCTATTTGTTCAGAAAATGGGTGAAATAATTAAAAGCTTTACCTGTAATATCTAAAGGTATATTGTCTGCCAAAGCATTCTGTCACCTTCCTGAAATAAATATGCCGATTCAAACTTATTATTTCTACCGAGTTTAATGTGCCACATTAGAAACTTAAATGATTTTTATACCGCTTCGCATCAATTTTAGCCAATTTGCTGTTCCCAGTCTTCATTATTCCTGTTTTATTTTTAATGAATCGAATTACAAGTTCCCATTGTCTACCACAAAATATTCGCAAATCTGAAAAACCTAATACTGGTCTTAAAATTTGCTCGAAGCTTGTTCCAACTAGATTAAAACTATGAAAACCGGATTAAAACTATGAAAACAATGCTATCTTGACAAATACCATCAGGTTAACCGGCTATCATATGATAGTTTTTAGATAACATCAATCCGTAGTTCCTAATTTTTTTGCCCAGTTTCATGCTAACCGTTTCCCGTACTTGATCCTCTAACTTCTGCAACGTTTCATGGCTAGCGTGTCTGTTTTATTATTATTGCGTCAATTTTATTTATTATTGCGTCAGTTAGAGCTAGAGATGTGTCAATCACGAACGAAAGAATCAGCGGGACTCTCTCTTTTAAAATGAACGAATGATCGAATTACGAATTTGCGAATGATTCGATCTTTTTCGTCAATACCAATGACGCGATTTCATTCGCGATTGTTTCATTAGATCGATAGCTTCGCTCGAGTCATATGTTACACACTATCGAACTACCGACACACAGGGTCGCGATTGATGATTGATATTTTGGTTTCGATTCGGGTCACGGCTCATTTTATCTTAGGGAACATTTCGTTAGACGGTCGTACCGCGTATCGCGCCAGCCGCAAGGCGGCCGCATTTGCATCGATAAATTGGACGCTGTATGTAAATAAATATTGAATAGGTACTACAGACTATTTAATGTCAGCGGACGCGATGGTTTATAAATGAATACATTCATTGTAGGCCAGTATAACAGATCAACAATTGAACTAATATATACATAGTTTTTATTAAGATAACTTATATACACATTCATTCTTCGTAACGTAGGAGTGCGGTACTGCAGACTGTGTATATACACAGTACAGTATAATGGTGTATCCGTCTGTATATAGAAACTATTGTTCAATATATAATTATTTTCCAGTAATTCATTTATTGGAATAATCGTTTTCACTTAATTACTTTAAATTGTAACATTTTCCAATTACATGAAGTTTTTAGTGTTATGTCTGATATACTATTGGAAAGTTGCTGCTTGATTTTAATCTATTTATGATTAGCATATTCGTATCAATAAAGTGAGTTGTTATAGCTATATAGCCTGGATTGTTAACCGACGTCCAATCACCTGTAGCCAAATGAATTGCTCTGGATTGTAACAACTTATTGTTTACTTTTTCCTCGTTGCAAGAATACAGTTTCGGAATCAAAGAAAGTGAAAGCGTTTTCCTGCCATATCGTAATTGAAATTGTCAGCGGTTATTGACACAATCATTTTTCAAGTATTATAAAATCCAAAGAGATTTATTTAGACGTATGCTGGGAATTTCGATGGATTTTAACGTAGACATTTCAAAGATTTTGTCTTACCCAATTACCTCAGTGGCATTGTCAGTGAGCCATTTGGATATGCTTAGAGAAAGAGGTCCAGCATGAGCAACTACGTCATATAGATATTCTATTAATTGAAGGTTTTTTCGTATTGCATATGATGAAAAATGTTACAAAAAAATTTGGAAATATTTCAAAGAAATGTTGCAAGTGGTAACTCAATTACAAGCGCCGAGAATTGAGGTGATCTTTGATCTGTATTTCACTCTATCGATCAAAGATTGAGAGCATTTCCAACAATTAGAATCTGCACAACTAAGTATACCATAACTGGGCCTGAGCAAGGCCGACCAAGTGATTTTGCGAAAGAATTGAAAAATTCAAATTTCAAAGAAGCCCTTGTTGATTTCTTCATATAACATTGGGCTACTGATGATATGGTGCCATTTATTGGTAGCCAAATTATACATGTAAATTGCAGAAAATGCCTTTCTCTCACTGTTAATGATTCCAACAATGTTGTGTCAAGTATTGATGTCCAGAACATGAGGAAGCAGATACTAAGATAGTATACTGTGCGTGTAACACCAACTATCAAGCAAATATAGTACTCAGAAGTGTTGATACTGATATTGCTGCTATAATGCTTGGTCATATGCTCCACCTACAAAATGATTTGGTTGTTTGGATGCTCATAGGTTCGGGAAATAACTTAATATATGTGGACCTAACTAAAATACACGCAGAGTTGGGAGAATCTATTTGTCAAAGCTTACCTGGATTTCATGCAATCACAGGATGTGATTATAATCCTGCATTCTTTAGAAAAGGAAAAATTAAAACCTTACAAAATATTTCAAAAATACCATGAAGTTTGGTAACAGTGAATTAATTGAAAATAATGATGAACAATAAAACGTCTTTAATATTATTCAAAGATTTATATGTTGATGCTGCTCGACTTCAAATGTTCATCGACTCGTGCAGCATCTCTGATGTGAACGAAGCTTTTGACCGAAAGAAATTGCGAAATTTTGACATTAGCAATCTACCACCCTGTAAAGGCGAGCTATTACAACAATTTCTGCAAGCAAACTTTATATTTACTATTTGGAACAATGCTCATCTAAAAAATAAAACCATTTATCAACCAGACAATAATGGATGGGTAGAGCAAAATGACCGATACCATTTTAAATGGTTTGAAGGGGATCAGCTACCTAAATATGTCAGTGATTCTCTGAAAACTCTATCAGTTATGTAAATATCCTTTTGTCTCAGAATACCAGATTCTCAAAATACCTGATTCTCAGAATACCATATTCACAATATACCAGAAGTATAGTCAAGCAAATGCGAGAAGTGTTATGTCACCAAACATACTGCTTACAATTTAACACATTATATATAAGTAAGCGAGGTGCGAAGCGACCAGCTTGTTAGTTACACCTGCCTCGTTTTATCTACAGTGTAACTAACAAGCTCGTTGCTTCGTTTCTCGCTTACCTGGGCCATATGTTACGAATCACAATTTGTCGACAGTTTACAATCTCAAAATCAAAATCTAAATTTAACGGTATTTACAATTTTACAGTGACAGACGTTTTATTTCTCTTACGAAAGATTGAACCAAATTTTGAGTTAGACTGTACAAAATCTGTTATATTGAGAACCCGGTATTATGATAATCTGGTATTCTGAGACGAAAGGGTAAATATTATGTCAAATTATTATACATAATTTTGTAATTATTCATAATTGTATCAACTTGGCTAATTTTTTACAGAAACTGATGGAGAAGGCGATATTGACATTGATCAAGTCACGGACTGGAGTCAAAGCGACGAAGACAATGAAGATATCGACGACAACGAGGAGTATAATGACAGTCATTGAGAAATTTCTTATTCAATAATACTTTGTTACTTTATTATAATAAACTGATAATTTTTACTTTCTTTAGGCTATTTATGGCTGTAAACATAATAAAACCTTTTCATTGGACTTCTTACTACTAAAACTGCTGTTCCCTCTTGTAACAATTAAATTTTTAAATAAAGTTAACAAAAACGTCAAACATTATGGATTAACTCATCAGTTTTTTTATTGATTTATGGACATGCAAATTTTACTAAATAAATTTATGAAAATTTATTTTTTAGTAATAAATAATTTGATGCGATGAAATTTTTCGATAAATACGAAAACACCGTTCAACACATAATACCGTATAATCGATAGATGGTGCACCGTAAAAAAGCGCAATAGACCGAACGCACTATCTCACTCGCACCCGCTTGAATAGCGCTGCCTCATGCTCGCACCGACAGCAGACTTTCAATGTATGTAAAAACCATAAAAACTGTCTAGCTACAGAGTTAACATCTTTTGATAGTTCACAAAATAACATACATAAAATTCAGCTTTTATACTATGACGTAAATATAAATATAATTTATTAAAGTTTAGGGGTGTCTGGCCGGGGACTTGCAACTGTACTGGGGGAAGGGGGTGGGGGGTTAACTCTGCAGGGGGGTGTAGGTGTCTGACAATGGATGACATGATTTCTAATATTATTCTGAAAGAAATATAAAAAAAACTGACCTTTATACTTAAACGAAATTGAGATCCTATTTTATACACCATTCCTCGAAAGTCAATGGTCTGGCCGTTGCGGGCTCTTGGACTATTAAGATAAGAATCAAAAGTACATAAAATTTTTCTTGGAAGTAGAAGCCTAATATTGTTAAGCGTTTACAAAAATGTTTGGCGTTTAGCATCGCTGACTGAGAGACTCTCGCCTCAGGTGCTGTTTAAGGTAGTTGTCGGGTAACTGTTATATCTAAAAATGAATATAAAAATGTTCAATGAAAATTATGTTTTTTTTCCATAATATAACAGCATTTTAACAGTTTGTAAAAAAAAACAATTCTTCATTTCTTATTGTGTTTTTTAAATTAAATGAAGTGTGGTGAAATAGCTTTCCTTTAAAGGTTTTCCAGAGAGATTTCTACCAAAACCAAATGGTAAATATTTTCCATCCAAAGTTTTAATGTGATATCATTTTACTGACTACTATTAAAATGCCCTTTATTTTGCCCTCCTCGGAGCATTGTAAAGTCCATCAAAGTAGAGACAGCTTTAAGCAGGCAAAAGATGTGTCTTCCAACGCTCCACAATAAAGTGCTAACCCTTTTTTTTTACGAAATTGAAAGTAAAGAACTAAAGTTTTAATAAATTATTTTGTCTTATCCGACTCGTAAAATTTTAATGACACGTGACGTTTACGTGAGAATTTAGTTTGGGTTATTTGATATTCCACAAAAAAATGCTTTACCAAATTTTTGTAAAACAAAGCAAAGCTGAGAACGCCATCCATCATTTTAAGATGTCGACCAAATGAAAGAACGTCGAAAGCTACCCTTTGTGTCGAATGCCAGGGATGACTGCCCATGCAATTCTCAACATGTTTTTAAAAAAAAAAATGTCATGAAATTACCACTAGGTTAAAGATAATTTTAAAGTCAATTAGTAGATATATTGTCAAATGAAAATATCTAAAGATATTACAATTTCAAATGATAATATAAAAAACACACATGGTGACTAAACGTGACGCATGGAACCTGGACACTTAAAATTGAAATGTTTTGCGGTTAATACCCCCTCAGCCATCTACCCAACAAGCGGTATTCCTTTGACGCTTTCTACTATATCTTTAACAGGAGTAAAACATGGTGCATATTTGATGAATTATAAGGTCTAGGATAATTGCTATAATTTACCAAGAACCTATTTTGTGGGCTTCTAAAATACCCTATCTCTTTCCTAATTTTAGGTGAAGTAGTTTCAGAAACAAGTTTCATATTTTTTGCATATTTTTCAAAATACCTCAATTACGAAAAAAATATTTCTGAAGCTCTTCTTATTAGCCCTTTCAAACGATACCCCCTACTACACATGGAATTAAAAAATTTTTCTCGAGAACTTAATTTCCATTTATTAAGAATTACAAATACATCCTTTTTCTATTAAGAAATACGTCCTTTTTCTCTTACTAGTAGACTTACCGACTTTGGCTACCGCTATTTGTTCAGAAAATGGGTGAAATAATTAAAAGCTTTACCTGTAATATCTAAAGGTATATTGTCTGCCAAAGCATTCTGTCACCTTCCTGAAATAAATATGCCGATTCAAACTTATTATTTCTACCGAGTTTAATGTGCCACATTAGAAACTTAAATGATTTTTATACCGCTTCGCATCAATTTTAGCCAATTTGCTGTTCCCAGTCTTCATTATTCCTGTTTTATTTTTAATGAATCAAATTACAAGTTCCCATTGTCTACCACAAAATATTCGCAAATCTGAAAAACCTAATACTGGTCTTAAAATTTGCTCGAAGCTTGTTCCAACTAGATTAAAACTATGAAAACCGGATTAAAACTATGAAAACAATGCTATCTTGACAAATACCATCAGGTTAACCGGCTATCATATGATAGTTTTTAGATAACATCAATCCGTAGTTCCTAATTTTTTGCCCAGTTTCATGCTAACCGTTTCCCGTACTTGATCCTCTAACTTCTGCAACGTTTCATGGCTAGCGTGTCTGTTTTATTATTATTGCGTCAATTTTATTTATTATTGCGTCAGTTAGAGCTAGAGATGTGTCAATCACGAACGAAAGAATCAGCGGGACTCTCTCTTTTAAAATGAACGAATGATCGAATTACGAATTTGCGAATGATTCGATCTTTTTCGTCAATACCAATGACGCGATTTCATTCGCGATTGTTTCATTAGATCGATAGCTTCGCTCGAGTCATATGTTACACACTATCGAACTACCGACACACAGGGTCGCGATTGATGATTGATATTTTGGTTTCGATTCGGGTCACGGCTCATTTTATCTTAGGGAACATTTCGTTAGACGGTCGTACCGCGTATCGCGCCAGCCGCAAGGCGGCCGCATTTGCATCGATAAATTGGACGCTGTATGTAAATAAATATTGAATAGGTACTACAGACTATTTAATGTCAGCGGACGCGATGGTTTATAAATGAATACATTCATTGTAGGCCAGTATAACAGATCAACAATTGAACTAATATATACATAGTTTTTATTAAGATAACTTATATACACATTCATTCTTCGTAACGTAGGAGTGCGGTACTGCAGACTGTGTATATACACAGTACAGTATAATGGTGTATCCGTCTGTATATAGAAACTATTGTTCAATATATAATTATTTTCCAGTAATTCATTTATTGGAATAATCGTTTTCACTTAATTACTTTAAATTGTAACATTTTCCAATTACATGAAGTTTTTAGTGTTATGTCTGATATACTATTGGAAAGTTGCTGCTTGATTTTAATCTATTTATGATTAGCATATTCGTATCAATAAAGTGAGTTGTTATAGCTATATAGCCTGGATTGTTAACCGACGTCCAATCACCTGTAGCCAAATGAATTGCTCTGGATTGTAACAACTTATTGTTTACTTTTTCCTCGTTGCAAGAATACAGTTTCGGAATCAAAGAAAGTGAAAGCGTTTTCCTGCCATATCGTAATTGAAATTGTCAGCGGTTATTGACACAATCATTTTTCAAGTATTATAAAATCCAAAGAGATTTATTTAGACGTATGCTGGGAATTTCGATGGATTTTAACGTAGACATTTCAAAGATTTTGTCTTACCCAATTACCTCAGTGGCATTGTCAGTGAGCCATTTGGATATGCTTAGAGAAAGAGGTCCAGCATGAGCAACTACGTCATATAGATATTCTATTAATTGAAGGTTTTTTCGTATTGCATATGATGAAAAATGTTACAAAAAAATTTGGAAATATTTCAAAGAAATGTTGCAAGTGGTAACTCAATTACAAGCGCCGAGAATTGAGGTGATCTTTGATCTGTATTTCACTCTATCGATCAAAGATTGAGAGCATTTCCAACAATTAGAATCTGCACAACTAAGTATACCATAACTGGGCCTGAGCAAGGCCGACCAAGTGATTTTGCGAAAGAATTGAAAAATTCAAATTTCAAAGAAGCCCTTGTTGATTTCTTCATATAACATTGGGCTACTGATGATATGGTGCCATTTATTGGTAGCCAAATTATACATGTAAATTGCAGAAAATGCCTTTCTCTCACTGTTAATGATTCCAACAATGTTGTGTCAAGTATTGATGTCCAGAACATGAGGAAGCAGATACTAAGATAGTATACTGTGCGTGTAACACCAACTATCAAGCAAATATAGTACTCAGAAGTGTTGATACTGATATTGCTGCTATAATGCTTGGTCATATGCTCCACCTACAAAATGATTTGGTTGTTTGGATGCTCATAGGTTCGGGAAATAACTTAATATATGTGGACCTAACTAAAATACACGCAGAGTTGGGAGAATCTATTTGTCAAAGCTTACCTGGATTTCATGCAATCACAGGATGTGATTATAATCCTGCATTCTTTAGAAAAGGAAAAATTAAAACCTTACAAAATATTTCAAAAATACCATGAAGTTTGGTAACAGTGAATTAATTGAAAATAATGATGAACAATAAAACGTCTTTAATATTATTCAAAGATTTATATGTTGATGCTGCTCGACTTCAAATGTTCATCGACTCGTGCAGCATCTCTGATGTGAACGAAGCTTTTGACCGAAAGAAATTGCGAAATTTTGACATTAGCAATCTACCACCCTGTAAAGGCGAGCTATTACAACAATTTCTGCAAGCAAACTTTATATTTACTATTTGGAACAATGCTCATCTAAAAAATAAAACCATTTATCAACCAGACAATAATGGATGGGTAGAGCAAAATGACCGATACCATTTTAAATGGTTTGAAGGGGATCAGCTACCTAAATATGTCAGTGATTCTCTGAAAACTCTATCAGTTATGTAAATATCCTTTTGTCTCAGAATACCAGATTCTCAAAATACCTGATTCTCAGAATACCATATTCACAATATACCAGAAGTATAGTCAAGCAAATGCGAGAAGTGTTATGTCACCAAACATACTGCTTACAATTTAACACATTATATATAAGTAAGCGAGGTGCGAAGCGACCAGCTTGTTAGTTACACCTGCCTCGTTTTATCTACAGTGTAACTAACAAGCTCGTTGCTTCGTTTCTCGCTTACCTGGGCCATATGTTACGAATCACAATTTGTCGACAGTTTACAATCTCAAAATCAAAATCTAAATTTAACGGTATTTACAATTTTACAGTGACAGACGTTTTATTTCTCTTACGAAAGATTGAACCAAATTTTGAGTTAGACTGTACAAAATCTGTTATATTGAGAACCCGGTATTATGATAATCTGGTATTCTGAGACGAAAGGGTAAATATTATGTCAAATTATTATACATAATTTTGTAATTATTCATAATTGTATCAACTTGGCTAATTTTTTACAGAAACTGATGGAGAAGGCGATATTGACATTGATCAAGTCACGGACTGGAGTCAAAGCGACGAAGACAATGAAGATATCGACGACAACGAGGAGTATAATGACAGTCATTGAGAAATTTCTTATTCAATAATACTTTGTTACTTTATTATAATAAACTGATAATTTTTACTTTCTTTAGGCTATTTATGGCTGTAAACATAATAAAACCTTTTCATTGGACTTCTTACTACTAAAACTGCTGTTCCCTCTTGTAACAATTAAATTTTTAAATAAAGTTAACAAAAACGTCAAACATTATGGATTAACTCATCAGTTTTTTTATTGATTTATGGACATGCAAATTTTACTAAATAAATTTATGAAAATTTATTTTTTAGTAATAAATAATTTGATGCGATGAAATTTTTCGATAAATACGAAAACACCGTTCAACACATAATACCGTATAATCGATAGATGGTGCACCGTAAAAAAGCGCAATAGACCGAACGCACTATCTCACTCGCACCCGCTTGAATAGCGCTGCCTCATGCTCGCACCGACAGCAGACTTTCAATGTATGTAAAAACCATAAAAACTGTCTAGCTACAGAGTTAACATCTTTTGATAGTTCACAAAATAACATACATAAAATTCAGCTTTTATACTATGACGTAAATATAAATATAATTTATTAAAGTTTAGGGGTGTCTGGCCGGGGACTTGCAACTGTACTGGGGGAAGGGGGTGGGGGGTTAACTCTGCAGGGGGGTGTAGGTGTCTGACAATGGATGACATGATTTCTAATATTATTCTGAAAGAAATATAAAAAAAACTGACCTTTATACTTAAACGAAATTGAGATCCTATTTTATACACCATTCCTCGAAAGTCAATGGTCTGGCCGTTGCGGGCTCTTGGACTATTAAGATAAGAATCAAAAGTACATAAAATTTTTCTTGGAAGTAGAAGCCTAATATTGTTAAGCGTTTACAAAAATGTTTGGCGTTTAGCATCGCTGACTGAGAGACTCTCGCCTCAGGTGCTGTTTAAGGTAGTTGTCGGGTAACTGTTATATCTAAAAATGAATATAAAAATGTTCAATGAAAATTATGTTTTTTTTCCATAATATAACAGCATTTTAACAGTTTGTAAAAAAAAACAATTCTTCATTTCTTATTGTGTTTTTTAAATTAAATGAAGTGTGGTGAAATAGCTTTCCTTTAAAGGTTTTCCAGAGAGATTTCTACCAAAACCAAATGGTAAATATTTTCCATCCAAAGTTTTAATGTGATATCATTTTACTGACTACTATTAAAATGCCCTTTATTTTGCCCTCCTCGGAGCATTGTAAAGTCCATCAAAGTAGAGACAGCTTTAAGCAGGCAAAAGATGTGTCTTCCAACGCTCCACAATAAAGTGCTAACCCTTTTTTTTTACGAAATTGAAAGTAAAGAACTAAAGTTTTAATAAATTATTTTGTCTTATCCGACTCGTAAAATTTTAATGACACGTGACGTTTACGTGAGAATTTAGTTTGGGTTATTTGATATTCCACAAAAAAATGCTTTACCAAATTTTTGTAAAACAAAGCAAAGCTGAGAACGCCATCCATCATTTTAAGATGTCGACCAAATGAAAGAACGTCGAAAGCTACCCTTTGTGTCGAATGCCAGGGATGACTGCCCATGCAATTCTCAACATGTTTTTAAAAAAAAAAATGTCATGAAATTACCACTAGGTTAAAGATAATTTTAAAGTCAATTAGTAGATATATTGTCAAATGAAAATATCTAAAGATATTACAATTTCAAATGATAATATAAAAAACACACATGGTGACTAAACGTGACGCATGGAACCTGGACACTTAAAATTGAAATGTTTTGCGGTTAATACCCCCTCAGCCATCTACCCAACAAGCGGTATTCCTTTGACGCTTTCTACTATATCTTTAACAGGAGTAAAACATGGTGCATATTTGATGAATTATAAGGTCTAGGATAATTGCTATAATTTACCAAGAACCTATTTTGTGGGCTTCTAAAATACCCTATCTCTTTCCTAATTTTAGGTGAAGTAGTTTCAGAAACAAGTTTCATATTTTTTGCATATTTTTCAAAATACCTCAATTACGAAAAAAATATTTCTGAAGCTCTTCTTATTAGCCCTTTCAAACGATACCCCCTACTACACATGGAATTAAAAAATTTTTCTCGAGAACTTAATTTCCATTTATTAAGAATTACAAATACATCCTTTTTCTATTAAGAAATACGTCCTTTTTCTCTTACTAGTAGACTTACCGACTTTGGCTACCGCTATTTGTTCAGAAAATGGGTGAAATAATTAAAAGCTTTACCTGTAATATCTAAAGGTATATTGTCTGCCAAAGCATTCTGTCACCTTCCTGAAATAAATATGCCGATTCAAACTTATTATTTCTACCGAGTTTAATGTGCCACATTAGAAACTTAAATGATTTTTATACCGCTTCGCATCAATTTTAGCCAATTTGCTGTTCCCAGTCTTCATTATTCCTGTTTTATTTTTAATGAATCAAATTACAAGTTCCCATTGTCTACCACAAAATATTCGCAAATCTGAAAAACCTAATACTGGTCTTAAAATTTGCTCGAAGCTTGTTCCAACTAGATTAAAACTATGAAAACCGGATTAAAACTATGAAAACAATGCTATCTTGACAAATACCATCAGGTTAACCGGCTATCATATGATAGTTTTTAGATAACATCAATCCGTAGTTCCTAATTTTTTGCCCAGTTTCATGCTAACCGTTTCCCGTACTTGATCCTCTAACTTCTGCAACGTTTCATGGCTAGCGTGTCTGTTTTATTATTATTGCGTCAATTTTATTTATTATTGCGTCAGTTAGAGCTAGAGATGTGTCAATCACGAACGAAAGAATCAGCGGGACTCTCTCTTTTAAAATGAACGAATGATCGAATTACGAATTTGCGAATGATTCGATCTTTTTCGTCAATACCAATGACGCGATTTCATTCGCGATTGTTTCATTAGATCGATAGCTTCGCTCGAGTCATATGTTACACACTATCGAACTACCGACACACAGGGTCGCGATTGATGATTGATATTTTGGTTTCGATTCGGGTCACGGCTCATTTTATCTTAGGGAACATTTCGTTAGACGGTCGTACCGCGTATCGCGCCAGCCGCAAGGCGGCCGCATTTGCATCGATAAATTGGACGCTGTATGTAAATAAATATTGAATAGGTACTACAGACTATTTAATGTCAGCGGACGCGATGGTTTATAAATGAATACATTCATTGTAGGCCAGTATAACAGATCAACAATTGAACTAATATATACATAGTTTTTATTAAGATAACTTATATACACATTCATTCTTCGTAACGTAGGAGTGCGGTACTGCAGACTGTGTATATACACAGTACAGTATAATGGTGTATCCGTCTGTATATAGAAACTATTGTTCAATATATAATTATTTTCCAGTAATTCATTTATTGGAATAATCGTTTTCACTTAATTACTTTAAATTGTAACATTTTCCAATTACATGAAGTTTTTAGTGTTATGTCTGATATACTATTGGAAAGTTGCTGCTTGATTTTAATCTATTTATGATTAGCATATTCGTATCAATAAAGTGAGTTGTTATAGCTATATAGCCTGGATTGTTAACCGACGTCCAATCACCTGTAGCCAAATGAATTGCTCTGGATTGTAACAACTTATTGTTTACTTTTTCCTCGTTGCAAGAATACAGTTTCGGAATCAAAGAAAGTGAAAGCGTTTTCCTGCCATATCGTAATTGAAATTGTCAGCGGTTATTGACACTGCATCAAACTTGTTAATGCGCACAAGTCGACGTGTCAGTGGTTATTGATACTGCATCAAACTTGTTAATGCTCACAAGTCGACGTGTCAGTGGTTATTGACACTGCATCAAACTTGTTAATGCACACAAGTCGACGTGTCAGTGGTTATTGACACTGCATCAAACTTGTTAAGGCTAAACCTTAAAAAGTTTGATTTAATAATCTTTACTATTTCATAAAGTGCGGCAAAATGATTTCACTCGTGTATTTCCTTGCGGACATTTGGTATTTCGGTATAATTAATTAAATCGTTATATTAAATCCAGTGTCCTCCTATGCACATAGTATAATTAAATAATGCGATCATTCCAGCTACAGCGCAGTGAATTTCGAATGATCCGGAGCCATCGATCTCCCGTTTCTTGATAAATGCATCCTCAAAGGTTTGCCGTACGTGAAGTTTTTCTTTTCCGTTTCTTGTTTCTTCATTTTCTTGCCACAAGGATTGCAAGAGTTGTCGAACGGAGTGCAGTTTACATGCGGCCATAATTTCCGAACAATTCATTGCAGCTAATCTTCTATTTTTTCAGTTTCGTAGTAATTTTCACCGCATTCCACGCATCATGTATATTATCTTCGGGACCAGAATTTTCACCGGCTAATTCTATCGTTTCTTCTTCCTCAGAACTTCAATGTAATTTCATTTTTTCTTTTAAATATTAAGATTTTTCTTCATAATATTATTGTTTTTACTTTCTCTTTCCTTGTTTTCACTAATATAATCCAGGGATGCGGGTACCTTTGCTACTTGCTTGGACAGTTTCCGAATGCTAGTAAGCAGTTCTACAACTAGGTACGTGTCAGTAAGGCGTGTCTTTTTGTGAGCATCCTCATTAGATCTTTATGTTAAAGACACTGTAGGTGGTAGTTCTTCTTGAACCCGTTCAGATCTCAAATATCAGATCAGATCAGAAATCTCTTTAATAACTCTTGTCATTTTTAAGATTATCAGATATGTAAGCATAATCTGGAATCTAAACTTAGCGCCACTTATGAATTTGTTATTCGATTTTAGGTTATGTTATCGACAGGTTATTGTATTGAACGAAAAAACAGTAAAAACAAAATAAATTTTAAAAATATTAACACTACCACATAAAATATCAACGTACTAAAAAATCTGAGGTAAACTGAAACTCTGAAGTTTAAAAACGCATACTTTTTAATTTTTTTTTCAATAAAAAAATGTATACAGCGACGTATACGTTAGAACAGCAATCGCTCACCAATCTTAGCTCACGACATATAGAGCAGACAGTAAAATTTTTCGGTCGGTCGTTTTATCGAACAGGCCATATCATACTGAATTACCCTACGCTAATACCCGGAAATGCAGCCTTGATTGTATTTATATATATTATAGAGCATTCGCAGTGATACGTTATGACGCATTTTAATAGTCTTAAAAAAATAAAACGCATTATGAGCGGCATAGTATAAATAATATAATGATTAAAATATTATTCTGAAAAGAAAACATATATCTACCTTTGCAGTTTCGTACATCTAGTTTAAAAAGTAATATACGTGTGTCAATGGCTGCGGAAAATGTAATGTTTACCTCATTTCAAAATCAAACAAATAATTAAATATTTATTACAAATTGACATGCCTATATTTATTTTTGTACTACTCGAATAATCTGAAAAATATTTGAATAGATATTAGAAAGAGTACTATTATTAATTAATATACACATTTTTATGGTTAAACCGTACTTTCATTTGACCTTCAAAAAATCATCAGTTTATTGGATGAAGATGCCGATCTGCACTTATGAATTTTGCGCGGCAATAAACTTTTATTCTCCTTTCGGATATGTATGTCTGGTAAAACTAAATTAAATACTAGTTTTTGTTTTAAGGCCAACCAATGCGGGTTCGTATGATTATCTATAATATTAGTTTCCAATTGGCCCGATTAAATGAGAGTTTTGCTGTGATTTTTTGGATGTGCAGCAATTTTTTTATTTCGGTATGCAGGTGATTGGTTGTTGGGGTAACAAGGAGTTTTTAAAGTGCCAACCCCAACCGATCATTTTACAAATTTTTGTCAGACACACGTAACCGAGATATGCGTATAATTGCGTATACAATGTCAAATTGGAGACGCAATTAATGACAATTCCATATAATCTATACTAATTGAAGAGTATGCACAAGTATAGATTACATAATGTAATCTGTACTTGTGCATACTCTTCAATTTCGGAAGGCAGTATCGACAATGTTCAAATACTTGTAATGTTATGACTTACACATACAAATAAAGACGAGTCGCTTACACTTAAACTGATATTCAAGTCACGTATAAACAGGCTGTTATTTAATTTGTATTCATTACAAAATAAGGTTATTATAATCAATAACGTTCTCGTAACTTATTCCATTCCAGAGTCTCCCTATTCCAACGTTAATGTAAATGTTGGGTATTCTCCAGTAGGTACATGCAACCATCCAGTAGCAACATGGTGAACATCTTATATGGCTTTGAATATTGTACGATATGATAATTATTTCACAGAAATAGAAATGTATTTTTCTGGAATTTCAATATTTTTCCCAAGTTTTATTTTCACGAAACTTCTCTTTATGATGATGAAATTTTTAAATGTAATTACGACTTAAAAAATGTTGCAAATAAATAATATTTTGTTATTAAAAAACAGTATTCCCTGTAGTAATTGCCCAAAATAAAAAAAAAATTATTTTTTATTTTATTTTTATATTTTCAAGAGGAAACAGAAAGAAATTCTCACCGTACCAATTATCCAACAGCCGTCTGTATAAAGATTTCATTAAAAGAAATTCCTCAATGTAGGGAAGTTATTTTAGGAAATATATTTTCCTTGTGGATTTTCATTTTAAAGAAATTCGTATGAATTTTAATAACCCCATTTTATTAATCAAAACTTAAAATTCCTCGAAGCGTTACAATATATAGATAAACATTATTTCAATATTGAGCAGGTAGTAATGGCAACACTGAGCAACAATATAACACACTAAATATAATTTTATCAGCATGTATAACAATTATATTGGATTTCAAATAACTTTCCGTGTCCGTATTACACCGTATTGAGCTTCATTGCTGCACAGATATATTTACAAAGAAGTAACCAATTACAGGGAGAATTTTAAATTATGAATTACATTTACTTCTAAATCATATTATACCACACAACAAATATACAACACCATTAAAACTGCACAACATTATAAAAACATCTGTGCGAGCATCAACCAACCACCAATTTTATGACTATGGAGTAACTAAAGGTACATTACTTCATCACTATATCAGAAAGAGTTATTTAACCTTTTCAGTTCAGAGTTATTCTGCCTTACTCCGATAATGAAACTGTACAAATTTATTGTGACATATGGAAAATACAAAAAATACAAAACACAAACCAAAGGAAGTTAATTCTAATAGAACTCAAACTTGCAAATCAGAAACATGCACTCAATTATAAGGAAAATAAAACAAGAGAAGAGAAACTTACACTTACACAGAAACTTATTTTATTATGTAGAATGATGGATAAAAATATTATAGAAAGACGTAGGGGTACAGATTAAAAATATTAAAAGAATTTTTAGAAAAGTATATAAGTGACTAGACAAACCAACCGATAGAACAGGCTGGCGTACTTCCCTACGGTCAACCATACACACTCTGATATTAATAATAGAGAAATTTGACCTTGTATATTATGGTTTTATCAACTACTCAAAGGCATTCGACTCAACATCCCACAAATCAATAAGAAAATCTTTAAACGAACCAGGAATAAACTTTAAGTAAAACTTACCTTTCGTATAATACAAAAAAATTAGAGCAAGAGTAAAGTTACCACCACCAGTCACCAGGTTTAAATTTCCAGATGCGGAGTAAAACATGAAGATACACCTCACCGAAATTATTCATTGCTGTCATAGAAAATATATTTTACAAGTTTGTTTAGGAAAATATGAAGAATAAAACAATCAGAATACATGATAGGGTCTCTCGGGCAAGAAAGTGAGGCTGTGGGTTTGAAAGTAAAGCATGGTAAAACAAAGACAAATGAAAACAAAACACTAACTTTAATTGATTCAATGCTTCTTGAAGATTTATGTGACTGTATACATTTGGGCCACATTACATCATTTAAGTATTGTACAGAAATGGAAATAAATTGAGGAATAAAGAGCACCTGGAATAAATACTGGGCTGTGAAAGAAATATACAAAGGAATCAATGAAAGCCTCATATCTTGTCCAATTTATGCCCGCCCTACTTGAAAAATGCTAGGAAAATTCTAAAAAAACTAAAAGTATGTCAAAGAATCGAACGTAGCTATATGAATATAAAATTGGAAGATCCCTTGAAAAACATCATTATTAGGGAAATAACAAAAAAGAAAGATGTAATTAAACAAGTATTACGCTTCAGTGGATACCAGCAGGCCATATTCAGAGAGTTACAAATGAAAGGTGGTCATTGAGAATCACAGTTTGGTCCATTTTAGAAAATAAAACGTAGGAGAGGGATACCTCTCAAAATATGGAGTGATGACATAATAAAGAGTGCATTACCTGGGAAAACCAAAGACAAGAGAATAGAAGCTTTTGGAGTAGGCTTTTACCGCCGAATGCGGTCCTCACAATAACACTAACCTTCTAACATAAAAAAAAATTAACCAACACATAAACATTACACTAAATGCACATACATACATACATATATATATTTATTAATTGTAAGGTATAAACAGAGCTATTACTGTTATTGTTATTATTTCAAACAGATTAATTTTGCTAAAGTCAACATCAATACTGTCATGTACTTTCAACATCAAATTAACACTCGTGAAAATACCAAAAAAATGTTCAATAACTCGAGCAGTGCAAGAATTGTTTCTTTGTAATTGCGCACATTGGTGCGAGTGGATGCGCTGTAATCAAATAAACCGCTAATTTGTGAAAACACAGAACAATTTATAAATTGACTCAAAATGACATCCGAATTACAATATAATATGCGCACTGCTCTCTTCCATCGCTAACAGTTTGCGATACTTTGGTATAATAAGACCTCTGACAAAACAGAGGTTTAAGGTTTGACTTTAAATTCAAAAAAATTGAGCCACGACAATGCTGTAAGTCACTCCAAAACTCACGAACGTTAATATAAAGGGAATATCAAATTTAAAAAGACCGTATGCTGAGATTTCTGGCGCATCTTCAATAACTTGATACAGACGATTCAACATAGTAGACTCCTCACAACCTGGAGAAGAAACAGAAGTATGAGTATAAATATACCTCTAGATAAATCCTGTTTTGTATCGTGTGGTATATATTAACTAAACACAGCATAGAGTAAACAAATCGGTGACAGAGAGTATGAAACTTCGAGGAAACGTTTATAAATACTTTCTTATTAACTTTGTTCATTTGGAATTAATATCCCCATGTGAATATATACTGGTCACGTTGTTTATTGTAACCCGTGGTTGCAATCTTATTTGGCTTCTTCTTTACTATCCTAATCTGTTACAAAAAGTGAAGTGCAGTGCAATTAAGATACGTGTAACTCAATAGACGAGTTCTAAAATGTTAATGCTTACCAATTTTACACATCGCAAGTAATTTGTTGATAATCAATCTCATTAGCGTGAGTTGATGTTTACAGTTGTGACACTTGTAACAGCATATTATGATCATTCCAAAGTGTAACAAAAAAATATACGCTATAAATTCTATTACGAACATTGTTACAGCTTGCTGAAATGAAAAAATGTGAATAAATTCCTGAAAATATTGTTTCTGAAGCCAGAGTAAAAATCAAATACGACTATTGCATTTTACTGACAGCTTAAATTTTATTTTAAAAATTGAAACCCTTTTTAATGCAGAAAGAAAATTAAAAATTGAAATTTTGAAGTATTTTTATAAATTATACATTGATACGATAAAAAAATTTTAATTTGTAAAATTTTATTTACCTTTGCATAAAAATAGTTGAGCATCTTGTATAAACAATATAAAATTATCAGACTGAATTGGAATATATAAGCCAGCAGCTGTGGACGAAATAAATATGTAAATGTGACACGAGAAAATACAGAATTTATCAAAACTGAAAGCATCTTTAGAAATTGTATCCAGTTCTTGATCATCCGTCATGTTCACACCCAGGATATTGGCCATTCAGTAAGCAATTCCTTCGTTAAAACTAATATAGAGATTAGATATTATAATAGAATACCTGAGCACTAAACATACTATTTACGTAGTTACATATTTCAATAAGTTCTCCATAAACATCGCAGATAATTTTGATTTCTGAACAATATGACTGCTGCGCCATTTCATAATGTTCTATTCTATTCAATCCGGATAAGCTAATATTTCTCACTTGTGAATTTCTTCCAAATTTTGATGAATTAACTTTGCAAATGAATCTTAATTTCTTAACCAAAAGTGAGAAACGAAGTGAAATCGCCTTGATAATGAGCGCGAAAACTATCATTTCAAAAGTCGGTATAAAAAAGAATGCAGTGTTATGTACAGCGAATAAGTAATTAGACCTTATTTCATCAATGAACTTCCAATAACCAAACATTACATAACTCAAGTAACATATTACATATAACACAGATAGTTTACGAAGTTGCACATTGGCATTAAATTTGGAATTACATTCCGTGATTGCTAATTTCTCATCGACTCTACTAAATGTATCAAACATTTTAAAGTTTAATGTTTGATTCAAGAATGTTACAGAAGCGATGTTGCATAGAAATCCAAAAGAAATTAAATATCTCACTACACTTTCAAAATAAATCAGACGTCCTTCATATTGCAAATTTATTTCTTTATAATTAGTGTATATACTGCTAAAGAAAACGAAGCAAGTCAGTAATAAAGTGTATGTTTTATAAAGCTTGTCGTATTTGGCAAACGAATATAAGCAGTTTCTTTTTAGTCCAAATATTAATTGAATAATCGTTAATGGTTTCAGGCTTTCTTTCATAGAGAAAACCATTGCGGTAACCATGTTCACGACTTGTTACTTGTAATATTCTTAACTTTGTACGACACGTAATTCCAAACTACTGAATTTTTTATTCTTTGACATGCGCTTAAACTTGGATGACGTGTCATATATTTCCCTAAATTACGTTCTATTCTATTGTTGCTAAGCCGGTTTTTCTACATTATATATTTCGGCGTATGACCTTATTACAATGTGACACGTCACACATACTTCTTCAAAAGAAAAAAGACAAAATTAAGTAAATAAACTAGCCGCTACTTTAATGAATATTTTATGGAAAATGAATGATGTGTTGTGGGTTAGCGAGTACATTTCTTTGATTAAAGTAGTTAGCGTTATATATTCGAAATATAATTACTTTTTTCTGTCTCTTCAAAATATTTTGCTATCACCCCAAACACAAAATATACTTTATGCCACAGTTGCTAAATACGTATACGTATGAAACATAACATCTGTTTCTTAAAATTTTTTTTTCATAATTCGAAATTTGTAAGCACATAACATTGAAATGCATTACAAACAATTGCGAAGTAGCGAAGTGTTCACTATCCATGCAACCAAACTATGCAATAGACTATATATTCATATACATTACACCCACTCACAGTGAGTCCAGTCCAATTTAGCATGACAGTTTGCAAAAAGATTGTTACGAATGAATATAAATCCTAATAAATGAAAATTATAATTATGCTATTGTCGATAATTAAAAAGTAAAATTAAAATGTTTACCACGGCATGATTTTTCAAACAAAACTAAAAATGTGTAGAATAAATTCACATTAACCATTTCGATGAATCTTTAAGGTTTTATTCTAATCATCATATTGTACCTATTTCTTGTAAAGTTGCGGCTTATATTGTACCTATTTCTTGTCAAGTTGCGGCTGCTATGAGAAGTTGGACCCGCAATGTTTGACAGCCAGTTCACGTTTCTTCATATTAAGAGCCTTTTGAAATCAGTTTTTTATAATAAAATAATCGCATGTTTGCCTATTTTTTAAAATAAGTCGTATTTTTATGTGTATTTTTTCATTTAAAAAAAAACAAATTAATATTTGTGTTAAATTGAACCCATGCCACGACCTATATTTCAGTTATTGTTAATAGTATATTATCTACTTTATTTTCAAACAACTCATGTTTATTTGTAGATACAGGACGATTGCGCAGACGTTCATGGTTTTAGTCAACAATGTCCCAAATTAGAAAATGTCTTGCAAGAGCATTGGCCCTTCATGCCAATCAACTTTCTCGCATTATCAAGATGCCAGTCTCTCGGTGAACAAGGAACAGCGATGGCAAATTTTGCAGCAATTTGTGGATTTACACAAGCGATTGGTGCAATTGACTTTAGCCACATTAAAATACGGAAAATTAGAAGCCACGTTGGCCAATTTTATATTAACAGAAAAGGTTTTTCCTCCCTCAACGTCCAGCTACTATAATACTTTATGTACAACTATTATAATAAATTATAAAATATTCTCCTTTCAAACCGTATCAATAATTCCACACATTCATGTTATTTTACTTTTAAGGTAGTTGGAGGTACAAACCTGAGGATAAGAAACATTGTAGCTCATCCGCGTGGAAGTACACACGATGGTCGAATCTTTAGGGAGAGCAGAATAAAACGAAGATTTGAATCTAGGGTGTTCCAAGGACTTTTGTTGGGAGACTCTGGATATCCTTGTGGCAGTTATTTATATACTCCGATTTTAAATCCCAGGAATGCCCATGAAGAAGCATACAATACAGCACACATCGCAACACGAAACTCTGTCGAGAGACTATTTGGGGTTTGGAAACAGCGTTTTTAATGCTCGCTAAGATCTCTAGAAACGATAAAAACGACAATAGTTGCTCTAGCAGTCCTTCATAATTTAGCAATTGACTTTAATGAGGAAATATTAAGTAAACATAATAACATGGTTTTTGTATTTGAACCTGATTATTTTTGATAAATGTTGATAAATGTTGTCTTGATTACTTTAGATAAATGTTTCCAAACATTTATCTAAAGTAATCAACTAAATTTTCAGATGATGCTGCTCAAATACATTCTTCAGAGGATACTATGACAAGTAATGAGAGCCATGAAGTCTCGCAAACTGCACTAGCGTCAAGAGAAATATTCATAAGAATAATGTTTAATGCTTTATATCTCTTTTATATTATACTACATTATGCCTGAACAAAATATTATACCTTTTTTATATTCAAACACATTATACCTATATATATATTATATCTATGTTTATATTGCAATACTTCCACGTACTTCTTTATGAAGAAGATAAATGTGGAGAAATGCAGCAAAAATGTGTTCTTTTCAGAACTTTGCGTGAAAAGACAGGAGTAACAAATACAGATATAATAATATTTAATAATACAGTAAAATAACAAATGAAACTAACTACTATTTAATTTTTTAAACATTTTTTTTCTAATTGTAAAATAAAAAGTTTTTCTTTATGTATTTCTTCTTTTCTCTCATTTTCTAATTCTCTATGTCGTATTAATTGTACACGTGTTCCGCTTGACGGTGGTCGAAAAGTTGTTGAAATAATTTCTCCCGCCGAGCATTCTCATTCGCTTTTTGAATCTTAGTTTCGTCCAATAACTCTTTTTTTAAAAGCTCGTCCAAATTCATCTGTAAAATGTAAATTATAAATTGTGATTCAAGCTGGAAGCGAAACTCATCGTAATAGATATAAATTAATGAATAATGGGACTTTGGTAATTTATTGGGTAAATTATTGGTAACCCTACCTGATGGCATTCAATTTTACAGGATATGTTTGAATATATTCAAATTGCTAACCTTAATATTATGGGCTGCTTTTTTCCTTTTTCGTATGGGAGTGTCAAGCTGAGTTTGTGTGGACTTCTGTAATAGAAAATAATTTATAAACATTCGTGCACATGATGGCCAAGCTATATACAATACGAATGATTAATTTCATGGTTTTCCATAACAAGTAGAATTCTTTGAGAAAATATTTAATAATTTATTTTATTAAATTACGTTTCGGTTTAATACTAACGTAAAATAAGCAACTTAATATTTTATTTTACTTTCATCGTCTTCGATACTTTGACTGCTTGTCAATTTAGCGGCAACATTTATAGTATTATATTTTAAATTTCCAGATGATTCTCCAGTTTCATTCTGTAAAAAATTATGATGGTGACATTATTAGTGTAATATAAACCTATTAATAGCGACGGAAATACATTTTATCTTATTGTAGTCATGTTTGTTTCCTTATACGAATTTACTTTTAAAAATAAATCAAGAATGCCCTTACCAGATCACAGCCATTGCTGTCAAATTGATTTTGGTCTACCGTGAATTCATCTGGAATAAGGACCATTAATTGTAAATCATCTAAGGATGGACTTGGGGGCTTCGGTCCACCACCTGTTCCTTCAAGTTTATTTTTATGGGCGCTTAACCTTTCTTTTGCGCCCATCTTCATGTTACGCCACTGCTTTTGAATTTGCGCCAGTTCGCAGTGACGGTTGTTCATTCCATTAAAACTAAAAAATACATCGTATATTTAAAATGACTCATATTTACAATAGTAATATAAGCAAATCTTTGAATTATGATCAAATTACTTACGTCTTAAACACGTCAGTCCAAGCTTGTTTTTTTTGTGTGTTGGTGTTTGTATTAACACTTTTGTTCTCAATTGTCCCTATATGCTCCTCCACGCATTTTTTTAAAAGAAGCTGTAAAAATACCATCTTTAATAAATTAAAGCGAAACGATACCATTCGTTATATTTGAACAATAATTTTAAAAGTTAAGTAAGAAATATTTTGGTTCCAAAATAATGTTATCGTAATATATAATGACTATATAAATAATATATATATATATTTATATATATATATCATGGACATACCACCTGGACATAATGGTATTGAAATACACTGAAACACTGTGATCAGTACAAAAAAATTCTTTGGCAATACCAATATATTTAGGATTTTAACCAATTGGAGGAACTTATACTACATTTTTCTTTGACATAAGATAAATGTCATACGGCATATTTACTTTGTACGTAACATAACATACATAACGATGAAGACAATCAATTATGTACTTTTTGAAAAGTATTCTGAATGACGTTCAGACAAGAATAAATATATTTGAAGGGGAAAATTTAGATTCAGTAAGATTGATTAATACGCTAATGGCATAGTCGTGCTCTTTAATTATTCGAATATTAACACCAAGTACTGAAATTCCAGACAAGCATTTCACGATAGTAAATATTGACAAGTATCTTGAACCCCAGTCGCACCTGGGATTTCTATTTGACCACATGCGCTAAAAGCGAATAAACTTTGAAAGCATTTAAAATAATAGGGAAATGTTATGCTTATTTTATTATCAAGTTTGTAAAGAAATTCAATACTGTATATTTAGCAATTATGTGACGTTTGAAAAATGATGGAGCCAACCTAAGAAAATATCCCGAAGAAAATATAAGATAATGCATCATAGAATTTGTGACTAGATTTTAATTAGAAGAAGAAAAACATGATAAAATATTGGAAAAATTTACACTCTGCTAGATGGAGATATGATGAAATTCTGGACTCCGTAAATATGAAAGTGCTGCTGAAATAAACACATTTCAAAAATTGACTGATCTGACTATTACTGTTCTGACAGATCCAAACTAAAATGCAAGAGTGCATAGCGCAATAAATACAGACAAAAACAAAATTTTGTAAAAGTCTTGTCACTACTACATTTTGCTAAATAAAGTTGTTGCACAAATTGCTAAAACCATCAAAGGGCCGAAGGTTATATCCGCACCATTGACTCGTTCAAAAATGCAGAGATTATGAAGGTTAAAATGATATAATTTATGATCTTTTGGTTGATTTTTAATAACTTTGTTTATATGAAAAATATTTGTTCTGTTTAAAATGTAATTTTAACAACATTATATTGTAATCAATAAATTGCAATTTTATGAGTATTCATTTATGCCTAATATTTAGAAATTATTTTTTCCTGATGTACAATGTTGTAACTAATACTATATACTATACTAATAAATAAATAGTAAATTTAAAAAAGATCTCATTGACTCTATGTGGTGTTACATACTTAAAATAGATACGTATAAAAATAACCAGCACATTATTCAGTCCGTTTTATCTGGAATCTGTGAAATAAGAGTGCGTAGGTCATCATCATCATCATCATCATATTTGGCACGACAGCCCAGGGTGGGCCAAGGCCTTCTGTTGGAGATTCTTCCAGAAAGTTCTACTCTTCGCCTGGGTTTTCCAGTTCTTTATCCTGAGAATGTTAAAATCTTCTTCCACTGAATCGATCCATCGTAATTTTGATCTACCTCTTCTACGAGTTGTTAGAGGTTTTGCAATGAAAACTTTCTTTACTGGGTTTTCATCTTTCATTCTAGATACGTGGGCAACCCAGTTCATTCTTTTGATTTTGATAGTTTTTATGACATCAGGCTCACCAAACAACCTATAGATTTCTGAGTTAAGACGTCTTCGCCAAATACCATTTTCCTTGACACCCCCAAAAATTCTCGTCAGAACCCTTCTTTCATAGGCTGCTATTTTATTCTCTCGAGTTCTAGTCAAAAGCCAAGTTTCTGAACCGTATGCTAGAACTGGCCTAATAAGAGTTTTATATACTAATAATTTTTTTTTCTTGTAAGAAAAGAAGATTTAAGGATGTTACTTAGTCCAAAAAATGCTTTATTGGCCGATGATATGCGATTCTGAATTTCAGAGATAGTGTCATTCTTATTGTTAACACAAGATCCTAGGTAAGTAAAGCAGTCAACCGTTTCAAATGTATGCGAGCCAATCTCCAAACGATTATGTACATTATTTGGTGGAGATTTTTGTATAGCCATATACTTAGTCTTGGAGTCGTTTATTGCCAGACCCATTTGATTTGCAGCTATCTCCAAAGACAGAAAGGCCTCTCTCAAGGCTGGTAGGTTTCTAGCAATTATATCAATACCATCAGCATACGCTAGGATCTGAACTCATTTGTAAAAGATGGTACCCCTAGTGTTAATATCTGAAGATATAGTGTTAATATCTGAGAGTGCACAGGCAGCGATTTGTAAAATATAACTGAGCAATGTAGGCATTTCACGTTGGATAATTTATTTCAACAATGGCTGACAACGAAATAATAAAAGTAATTTTGCAAGTTTTCACTAATGAGTATAGTATAGTATAGTAGTTTTCACTAATAAGTAGATTTCAGTATTGTCAATGTTCATTTTTGTTTTTTTGTCGTCTTTTCAGCATATTTTATAGGAAATACACACTTTGCAGGTAATAGTTTAAGAGCCAGCAGTGCGCAGACTTGGGTATTTGCGCATGCCTCATGTTTTCTTTTTTGAGTCTCTCATACCTGCAATATGTGAGATAGGGTCTCACTAAGCACAGCGGTGGTTCCTATAGAGTTACTCAGGTGTGAAAAGTGTAATAATTTGACCGAGTTCAAGAGTAGATAGTAACAAGGCAGCTATTTGGATATTATAAAATTTTACATTATTATTATTGAAAAATAGCACTGGCAGACAATTATCAATCATGGCAGTTGCTATTTAAAGTGCCAAAAAAAATAAACAATTTAAGGTAGTAAAAGCTGAAATTCATATATGTTGTTAATAATAATATTCTGAGTCTACATTTAGAACGGCAGACAAAGGAATGTTACCTGTGGTGCGCATGTTACCTGTGGTGTGGTGCCATACGTATGTATAATACTGTCACACTCCAACATCCATTCAGTCTACATGCAATTTAATATACCTACTAATATGTGTAGAACAGCATGTATACGGGATATATATTGTACACGTATAAATTTACTACTGTAAAATGGATGTTGGGGAAAATGGACAAATCATGAGGTAATAATAATTATAAACGTATAATAATAACAAGAATTAAATTTGAATTTTTATTTGTCATTCATCCACAGTGAGATATTAATTTAATGGATGAAAAATTATATTTTCATATTCGTATGAAAAATAAGAGGTAGAGGTATTTTTAGGAATAAGTAAGGTGAATGAACTTTCAGATCGCAGGCCAAGGCTGTGAGCAGACAAATCTTTAAATTTGCCAGTAAGATAATTCATCATCGTAGTCATTCTTATGCATCAACTTTCCACGTGCATCTGAAGATGCAATTTATATAAACAATGATTTTAAAATTGAAATTAAAAAGGAGATATTGAACAGTCCTGGATTTTAATATTTTAAGTTTAATTCTTGTAAATATTATGATAATTTTGTAAAAATTACCTATATGCTACCAAAACCCATATTAAAATTGAACTAGTAGTTCTTGAGCTACAAACGGACAGATATATGTATTTTACATAGATATAAGTCAACATGTTATTTTTAACATGTATTATATTATGTTATTGTTCAATGATGTTATTCATTATAACAGGTATGTGAAAATAACAATTATTAGTAATTGTCACTTGGGTGTAAACCCGAATTCTAACTGAAGAGAGAAAACAGACCTAGGTTGAGAGAGAGTGTGATAGTATTATACATAAGTATGGGCACGCCAGACGTAGCATTACGTTGTCTGCTGGGGTGTTAAAACCGCAGAAAATAACTGCCGTTCTAAATATAGGCTCAGAGTTTTATTATAAGCAATATATATCAATTTTAGTCTTTTTAAAATACCTTAAACTGTTTATTCTTTTGGGACTTCTTTTGTGACCAATAGCGTCTGTCCATAACCTTGGAACCGCCATTGCTGTCTGCCATTGTTATTTTTCAATAATAATAATGTAAGATTTTATAATATCCAAGTGACAGCCTTGTTTCTATAACTCGAAATCGGTCACAATTTAAACTTTCACACCTGAGTAACTATAAGAACCGCTGCCGAGCTTAGTGACTCCCTAGCTCATGTACAGCGAGTATGAGAGAGTCGATAAAGAAAATATAGGGTTTGTTCAAATACTGACTGTCTGAGTCTGGCTCATAGATAATGATGCACATCTACTTCATATAATGAACAAGTTTCAAGTGATGATGTCAGACGGAATGCTGTGAAGATGGGCCACGCAGATATAAATAAATTGTAAAAAACAGTAGGTTCGAAAAATAATCTAAACATAATGATTATTTATGGAAAAATTAAGTTTTTACATAAAGGCAAAAATTGATGTTTGCCTTTGGTAAGTTTATTTAATTAATGTAATAAGTATTTCATTCTAAAAGACAGATATTTCTGTAATACAATATGTAATTTAACTAATAAAATAGATGTTTTCAAGTTTAGCATAATCTAGAAAAATTATGTGTCGTAGCCGCAACGACTTCAGGAGAAGTGCAGACTCTGGCTGTAAAAATAAAATTGAATTGAAATTGTAACATTTCACATATAAATTTAGCGCACTACATCACTTCTAATTATCTGGAAGGAATTCAATTTTATTATGGTTTACACATTGACGTCGATACTATGAGATAGAGAAACAATACATCATGTATAGAGTGTGAGTGAGACAAATTTTTCAGGGAACTTGGATCTAAACTATGTTACAATACAACATGTCCTGAATATGAGAGAAGCAAATATCTTTATGTATATGTAACATTATGTTTTTGTATATGTAACATTATATTTTTGTATGGGATAATATGTTTAATGTGCTCGGGGCCTATCAATTTTATTAAAATCAACCAATATAATAAATTTCCCAAAGGACAGCATGTTATAGATAATTTTAGATAATTTTATCTTAAACTTACTTTTTATATATAACTCCAGTGAACACTTGTAAAGATCTGATTTTTTTAATACTTTTGTGCAGGTTAATGCAATAAACATTTCATACAAACAAAAGTTTCTGACCATTATATTGATGGAATATGTATTTCAATGTATATTCAATCAATATTATAGTCAAAAACTTTATTACATTGACTTGTACAAACTAATGCAAAATGTTATGGGAGAAAATGTCTGTTCAATATTATTATAAACCAAATTAATGAAGTGTTAATTGTTTACCACAAAATAAAAATTTCTGGTAAACAATTAACACTTCAATTCAAACTCAAAGAGAATATGTAGATGAACACATAGAACAATATTACCAATGCCCATTGAAATCAGAGTCACAATTTAAACAATGTAGAGTTACAGTAAACCAACAAGTTAGATCTGTTATCACTTTATTTTACACATTATTAATCATTAATTTTTCATGCGATATTCGTATTCACATTATTGTCGGCAGTGCCGATAATAACTTTATTTGAGGCCAACCGACAGTCGAATTACACATAATATTAACATTACTTTAAATTTGTGTGAACTTGTATATATATCAATACGTAATTTGTTAACAATTACATGTAAGCAAAAGATCGCAACCTATAAGAGAGGAGCTAAAGTCAAACCTTACTTTTATTACAGAATATAACAACTGTCTACATATAGTCGAGTGCAACTAGGTTTATACCTCGGAACCCAATTATACCAAATGTATTTGTTAAAATTTCTTTTTATTGATTTTCCAAATGAAAATTAAAAAAGGTCACTTGAACAATTGCTGCTAATGATATTTTTTCTTAATGTCATGGCCTGTAAGTGACATTGTACGGGGGAAAAATATCTTATACTTTTTTCTAGAAACCTGCTTAAACTTCTGAGGGACAACATAAATCCTAAAACGCAGGGAGAACTCTATGTGTGGACGTGTTGACGGATCAGGACAGGTGGAAGATCGAAGTTGACCGGTAAATGTTTACTAGCTCCGATAGCAGTTTTGTTTTGTTTCAGAGTTCACATGGAATGTTATTTGGTGTGTATTTTGAGAGTTATTTGGTGTGCATTTCTACAGTTAATTTTTATTTGAAGTTATAAAATAACATTTTAATCAGAAAATAAATATTTTTGCATACAGTTGTTGAAGTTAAACATGTATAAATTTGCCGATACGTTTAAAAAGTGCACAAATTTATAAAACACTGCTAAGGTGTTCCATGATCTGTGCACAGAAGAAATCAATATTTTTCATTTGAAATTGTATATGTTTTTGCATTGTACGAAGCGTGGAAAGTTTCTGAGGATGTAAATGTATTTAGGTATCAACAGTTTATAAAAACTGCTATTAAAAGAGCCGTGTCAACCTTACTACACTGATATCTATATTTAATGCTGTTTTAGAGCATTCAAAAAGAGTACCCTTACAGGTACAATCATGGTTAAGATATGATTGAATACTAGAAGAATGGGAATAAGACTGGGAAGGGAATAAAAGAAGGTGTTTAATTAAGAACCATTACAGTGCATCAGCCACCGGCGTCCGAAAATTTATTAAAATGGTCTTTTTCACCAGTTAAACCGGACATGGCTCAGCTTGTAGATGCTGAAAAAGTGTAGATAGCTCTGTAGCGTGTTCACATTACAAAGGAGCAAATTTCTTGAATGCGTCGCCAACAAATTGCATCGATGAAGTCGACGAAAGTGTGGAAAAATAGTGCTGCTGACTAATTTCCCCTTTATCAACAAGAAATCACCAATAGAGAATTTTTATTATATTCTTTATTTGTGGTTTTTTGGTTCATACTATTTGTGACATGTGTAGTTATTTACTATGAAATCGTAACATTTTCAACAACTTTTATATGTTAGATATACATTTTTATCTAATTATGCACTCTACTAATTATGTATCAGTATTAAAAATTTCAATTTTTAGTTGACAGATTCACAAATAAAAACTTCAAAAATTATTAGAATCTTGTTTTTCTTAAATAACTTGAAATATAACACTTTTTTAATTTAAAATAAATTTTTTGAACTCATTTTTTTTTCAAAAATGTATGGATTTTTTAACATAAACGGTGATATTTAAAAGATATAGTTTTAGTATATGTTAAGAACTCAACATAAAAATTATTAAACACCATTCACTACTAATGGATTAACGAAACAACTACTGTGCTTCGAGGTTTTCCAGTTTTTCTGGCTAATTGCAGTAGACTAGTAGTAGAGATAATACACAATGATACTCTCGCCCACATCAAAGTCGCGAAGATTTGCTTCGCTTTTTTACATAAAATCTCCAAATGCACAATGAAATAATAAATTTTTGTAAAATTTCATATCTTTTTATTGTGAGTTAATTTTAATGATGATAGACTTGATTTTTGAATAAACCCACTTGAAATTGGCACTAAAACGATAACTGTATAAGCAGGTGAACTTCAGATGTCATTAATAAATAAAAACCGACCAAGTGCGAGTTGAATTCGCACACGAAAGGTTCCGTAGCGCTAAGCAATATTAAACTTATAAGTTTATATTTCTCAAAGACACTGTGAAAAACAAAGTTAGTACTGAAGTCGGTACCAAAAAAGTGCAAATCTCAAACATGACATGACATATTCAAACCAATTTTTGTTGAAAATTTATTTTAAGTTCTGCTACCCTAATTTTTTTTAGAATTTTAGGCACATTAATTGAAAAGATAGAGGAGACGGGACAACAGTTTTTAAGACTTTAGAAGTTAGTTTTAGTCTTACCAACTTAGTCTTATCGACTACTGACTTAAATAAAAAAATTATTTTGGAAACTATATCATTTTTTTTCATAATTTCAATATTTTATTGTATAGTGGTTCATAGAAGACACCTGTCATCCATATTTTATCTACATAGTACCAATAGCCTCTGAGTAAAATGGCTGTGATATACGGCCAGACAGACAGATGGACAGGCAGACAGAAGAACAGACGGATAGGACGAAATTATAAGGGCTCCATTTGTGCCATTTGAAAATGATAATAATTTCAAATTCCTGAAATTTTAAGGGACAGAACAAAAACAAATTTGTTTGGAAGTTGCGCAGTTTTTAACTCAGTTAATTGAACATGAATGAAAAAAAATGATGAAATTCTGTTCAAAAAGTTTATTACTGGTGACGAGTCAAGGGTTTATGGTTATATTATCTTCAGGTTTCAAAATGATTGCACAATATTTTAAGAAGAAAACAGCCACAGTTTTGTAACAGCGATGATTGGCTTTTTCATCTCGATAATGCACTTGCATTTTGTGCAAAAATGTTTATTGAAATTTTGAATAGCTAAGGTTCATCAATCTTCATACTGTCCACATACATTCTTATTTGACTTCCGGCTCTTTGATGAAAATTCCATTGAGAAGTGAACTGGTCGACGAAGTAAAAATAATTAAAGGAAACGTGATGAGGGTACTAAATGCAATTTTTAAATCAGAATTCGGAAAGTGCTCCAACGAATGGAAACAGTGTCAGGAGAGGCTTTTAGGTTCAAAGGAGGACTACTTTGCAGCGACCCGCTCGAGCAGTGATTTTGATTAGCAGCAAATTGTCTCCACAAAGCAAGGTCAAATGATTTCTGTACAGAACTCACACTAACCTTGTAGACAATTATGTTCACGAAACCATTTGTCTTATTGTCGTAATGCATATGATTTATTGAGAAGCAAATAGTCATAAAAGATAGGTAGAGATGCTTATCAGGTTGATATTTATATCGACAAGGGTATATAGGTATTTACCTGATAATTATACCTAACTGCCAATGTGGCAGAATACAAGTCACTTCAGGTACTTTCATTGCAAGAGCCATGGGATGAGTCAAATAACTATATTCATGTTGGGAATAGCAAGACAAGGAATTAACATTTTTTTGCAATCTGATAGAAAGACAGCACAGCCTTTCTACTCCGTTCGGTGTAGCTATGTTAATTGATTTAACTGAAAAATTAATATTTTTCATTAATTGTTAAGTCTGCAGTTATTGAAAAAATAAGTAAAGACTGAACACTATAGAGTGTAGCACGAAGAAGGCAAAGTTTAACGCCCAACAAAACACGAAAGCTCTGCATGTAAAATAAAGGAGATTTTTATGGCAGAAGAAATGTTTTGATCAAAAGAAGAGTTTAGTGTATATTAACTTGTCAAGACAAGAATGAAGTGAAAACATACAAAAACCATCATTTTCAACACTATTCTTGTTTTTTTTATAAATTTTTAAATACTTTTACGCGGTCAAATGTTACATTAAACTAGTAGGAAGATTGTTTCATTGCTTTTTTTGAGTAACATTTTACAAAGAAGGGTAAGTCTACATATTTTTGAAGCTTTCTGGCTCAAACAATTTTAGTTGTAAAGTAATTAATAAAAAAAAATGTTAAAGTAATTCTAACTTTGTCCTACAATATTAAAATTTCTGTATACAATAAGTAAAAAGATAAAAGTTATAAAGAAAGTAAAAAATATTTTTTTATTAGTTTAATAAAAATCTATATTCTCTAAAATATCTAAAAATAACTGTTCTCTTTGAAAGGAACAGTTAAATAATCAACACTGTACTCCATATTGATATATTAATGTAATTTATTAATATGACAGTGACTACAATTATGTAATTTGTATCTATTACAAGTATTTTATTCCTACCGCCATTCAAACTCAGTTTAAATATTTACGTACTTCAAATTAATTATTACAAAGCAGTATATAGCCTCAATGGTTGCGAGTCAAGACGGCCAGCAGTGGAGGAAAGGTAGCAACAGATTGTTTGCAACCGCTTACCATAAAGGTAAATTGCAGCGTTACAACAAGGATTTTGTCTGAGATGAAACAAAATATCCATTACTTTTATTATGTTCACAGTTTAGGTCTTAAAACTTAAACTAATTCTAATTAACTTGTTTGATATTTTCCATTAGAGTATTCATTTTAAGAACCACAGTAATCCTTAGCTTTGCTAAATATATAAGACAGTGAAACAAAATTCTGAAATACAACTAGTTTGATCATATCATGGCAAACACATCGTGCACAGTAAGTATACTCATGTAATCACAACAGCTATTTCATATAGAGTAAAATATTAACGTCATGTCAGAACTTTGCACATTTTGTGATGTCTGTCCGATCTTTAAAGTTCATTAATGTTGTGTAAGATAAGAACTTGAATGTCTTGGATGACGTATTTCAGATGAGGCTACTCTGTTACATGCTTCTGAAAAGAGAAAATATTGTTATGTACAGTCTGTACTGTTAGGTGCCTCTTATGTGATTTGTTGGAATAACAACAAAATAATTAAATTAAAAAGAATTTATTTTAAATCAAATTGGCAAGTAATTTTTGCATAATAAACAATTACGAGAACATGTTAACAACATGAGCTGACACGATCCAAACAACGACAATAACACAACAACCATGCTCGATTTCTTACTTGCAGCTCTATATTACTTTTTGGCATGAAGCAGGCAGTAATTTTAAGATCATTCCACATAATTAAAACTTCGACAAAAGTCTTCGATATTCGTAAATTATCATTCACATTAAAGTGGTATTTTTCATACAGAAATTATTTTTATGTGAACTTATGTTTTTATGCAAAGTTGTAGCAAATAATGACAAATACTACTTAACTATATAAGTTTCATAACAATTTTATCTCAATTGTCCCTCCCCCCCCCCCTTTATAAAATATTTTGTGTTACTTTTACTAAAAATAATAAGTATTTCGATAAAAATTTTTACTTTTAAGACAAAATAATTTTGGCTGATAAAGAAATAAATGGAAAATATATAAACTTTAGTCAAACTGCCATATTCAATTCAATATCTCCAATGCTGATTGATGTTCAGACTCATTGTTATAATATTTTCAAAATACATTTTTTTCTTTGCCTGACCTGGAATAAAGAGAGCATCGCCAACAACACAAATTATGTGGTATTCCTTGTATATTTCTCCATCAGGTTCATGTTCTCGTATGTAACTAAGGAAGAAATATACAAAATTCATTACAGCCTTGAATCATAAAATATCAATTAATTTGTAATTATAATTGACTGATGAAGCCACAGCTTTGTTGATACAATTTTTTTCATATTAGCATAAAACTCAACCTCTAGTGAGAAAGTGTATGGCTCCTGCCCTGCTCTTTGTTTTTATTTTTAATTAGGGGCGAATAATAGCCAAAGTACCATACATAATAATAATATTGAGTATAAATAAAACAATTTATTATTATAATAAGGTCTAGTTCTTATAATAACTGGGTTGTGCTGTGTTCTTCTTAAAGTGACTCACTATTTCTATTATATTTATACATATTTTCTTTACTTCTTTTCAAATATAGAAACTTCCCGAGTACATAAGTGTACAGAAAGAAGTTATGGACTTCAATAACACAAATTCTTTTTTAATCACAGTTGCATCAGTAACATCTAATGTGTTCTACAGCAATTCCTCATCATCATTGTCTTCTGACAGTGCATCCTTAACATACATTAACTGTAACATACATAAAACTGTTTGCACAAACATTGTATTGCAACAAAATGTTGCCAAAATGCTAACAAATAGAAAATGTAACGTTCAAATTTTAGCATTGTGGACATCATAACGTGATATTAACTTTTGATTATTTTATTTTTGTTTGAATAAGATTATAAACAATTGTAAACAACCATCACACAAAAACATTATATTGTTCTTTATATTTATCTACAAGCATAAGTTTCAAAAATAAAATTGGGGGGCAATAAATTAAATAATAATGTATATTCATTTATATTCTCATTCGCATTTATTGACTCAATAGAAATATGGGGTACGGCACATTGTGTGAAGCTGTTTGTAGAGTTCACACTCACAATATCCTACAAGTGTGCATTGGGAAGTTCAGTGGTGGTTTGAGCAATATTAATTTAATTGGGTAATATAATTGAGCAATATATAATTACGCCCAGTTCTCTCCACCTGTTGTTGATAAACAAATTTTATATAATAATGTTTGCTTACTGGTTTTAGATCACCCAATATTTGTCATCTGTTTGAGCGGTAGAGGTCCATAAAAAAAGTTTAAATAGATAAAAGGCTTCATATAGTATAACAACCAATACCTTTTTCAATTCTTCCCATAGACAGATCATAATATTTTGGTGCAGAACTACTTTTAGATTTAATCATGGCATGAATTTTCAATGGCACGCGTTAAAATATTCCAATAAGCCATTTGATCGACACATAAAACAATATGATTTATAAAATAAAATGATGAAGCTGCACATAGAGCGATGAAAATAATGCGAAATAAAAAAGCAATATACAATTATTGCAGCAACATACAACAGCAACACACAACAGCATATAAATATTAATGAAAACATTGCAATGTACTGATAAGTAATGATGAACGGCTTTATGTGTTTACAAATTGTCTCTTTTAAAGCTCCACTTGAAACAGTTCACAAACAGACTCCATACAGTTTTCAAAGCTTAAACATTACATTTTCGATATCTCTCTCTTCTATACGTATACATATATTTAGGGAATTATATTAAATTTTGCAGTTGCTGTATGTTTGAATAAGAATACAAAATAGTTCATGTTTTTATATCGTTTAGCATTCACCTGTCGGCTTTAATGTACTTTTACTGTTTAGTAATAGATTTCTTGTGAATGATGAAAAACTCACTGTGTGTGTCTGCGAATGGTCCGGTGTTGATTGTTGGGCATGCATAGTGTAACAAATACAGGTCTGAGGTGTAGAGTAGGTAGAGGATTAGGCCGAGTACACTTCTCTGCGGGAAACCCGCTGATATTAGACACAGGTTTGTCACTTCATTTCCACATTGAACATGAAGTGCTTATCTATTAAGAAGGCTTTAACGGTCGCATATAAATAAAAGGGGCATGCTTGTTTTAATCTTGTATAATAATCCTTCGTTCCACACGCAATGAAATGCCTCTGATATATCCAAAAATGCGGCTGCACAGTGCTTTTTTTCTTTGAAGCATTTTACTATTTCGTCTGTGAACTTGATCTATAGTGGCATGTTTGTGCCGCAATCCAAACTGGTGATGGAGTAAAAGGTGTTTATCTCTCATCACTGGCATCATGCGGATCAATAACCATGCCTCATACACTTTAAAGTTAAAGGTAATAGGTGGCTAATGAGACCGTATGATTTTGGGTCGTCTAGTTGTTTGTCAGGTTTTTGGATCATTATTATCTTTGCTACCTTCCAGAAGGTGGAAAGAAATTAATTTAAGCATGGCCTTATAAATGGATGTGAGTAATTTTATTCCGGAGGATGCCAGTTCAGCCAGGATGCGGCTTGTGATGAGGTCATGATGTTTCTTATAGTGGATTTTTTTAATTACACCTATTATTTCACTCTTTGTGAATTTGGATATGTGTCTTTCCATCTCAGTGGGAGTGGATTCTTCTGCCAGGAAGTTACAGACTTCTTTTTTATGCTTAGGTGGGCATTCTTTTGGTGAGGCTTGAGTACTCATATAAAGTGCGTAGAGAAGGTTAGTGCTTTTTCAGTGTCCGTACGGGCCAATTTCCTATCGGGCATCCATAAGGATGGTGAAACAGTTATAGGCCGGCTTTGATAACGTGTTCAATAGCAACTGTAAGGTCGTGTTCTGATTTGAGTCTCACCGGATCTGCAAATCCCGCATCAATAAGGTGCCGATATAGAGTCCAGTCAGTCCCGCAGTTATGCAGGACGCACTTAGGTCCTATTTCTGTAAGGGTAGTGGACAGGTTTACAATAATGGGTGAGTCTCTGATGACATTTCGTAACATCTGCTGCAAAAGATATGTTTATTGGAAATTCCTTTGGATTACGCAGAAATCTATTCGGTCTGGTGTTTTATTTTGGTCTGTGGGCCAGTATGTATGTTGCCCTGTAGAGAGTATACCTAAATTGTTGTCTTGGATGCATTTCAACAGTTCACACCGACGTGGTATTATTAGTTTTGATCCAAAATATGCATGCTTGGCATTATAGTCGCCGCCAGCTATGAATCGATTACCTAGCAAAAACACATGTGAATACGAAAATATAATTTTTTTGAACTACTTTTTTATCTACTAAATTAACATCTCACCGGACGAAAGACAAATAGAAATAAAAATTCAAATTTAATTCTTGTTATTATTACACGTTTATAATTATTGTTCCCGTATAATTGGACCATTTTCCCCGTCATCCATTTTACGGTAGTAAATCTACATGTCCGTACAATATATATCCCGTATACATGCTACTCTACACATATTAGTAGGTATATTAAATTGCATGTAGACCGAATGGATGTTGGAGTGTGACAGTATTACACACACATATGGACGCACCATAGGTAGCGTTTCGTTGCCTGCTGGGATATTAGAACATATTTATAATAGAAAATATATAATTATAATATAATATATGATAATAGAATATATCATATCATATATTATATAAAAATATATAATATATGATAATAGAAAATATTTGCCATTCTAAATGGAGGCTTAGAATATTATTATTAACAACATCTATAAATTTCAGCTTTTTTAAAATACCTTAAATTGTTTATTTTTTGGGATTTTCAATAGCGTCTGCCATGACCTTGGAACCACCATAGCTGTCTGCCATTGCTGTTTTTCAATAATAATAATATAAAATTTTATAATATCCAAGTAGCTGCCTTGTTACTATATACTATTACACTTTTTATACCTGAGTAATTCTATAGGAACCATTGCCGAGCTTAGTGAGTCCCTATCTCCCTATATAGTCCCTATCTTCCTATATCCAGTCCCTATATACGGCATGTATGAGAGAGTAATTAAAGAAAATATAGGATATGTGCAAATACCTAAGTCTGCGCACTGCTGTTCTATTACCTGCAAAGTGTGTATTACCTATAAAATATGATGAAAAGACGACAAAGAAACCAAAGTTAACATTAACGATACTGAAATTATTAGTGAAAACATGCAAAATTAATTTATTGTTTCGTTGTCAGCCATAGTTGTTGTTTAAACAAATTATCCAAAGTGAAATGCCTACATTGCTTAGACAATGTTATATTTTACAAATCGCTACCTGCGCACTCTTGCTTGCACATTCCAGATGAAATGCACTGAATAATGTGCTGGTTATTTTTATACGTAAATATTTTAAGTATGTAACACCACATAGAGTCAATAAGATGTTTTTTAAATCTACTATTTGTTTATTAGTATAATAGCATTAGTTATAGTATTAGTTACAGTTTATATTATTTATATTGATGAAATTACATTTCAAACAAGACAAATATTTTTCATATAAACAGAGTTATTAAAAATCAGCCATAAGATTATAAATTATATCATTTTCTTTCATCATTTCTGCATTTTTGAGCACGTTCGGCACTTTAATGGTTTTAGTAACTTGTGCAACAACTTTATTTAGCAAAATATAATAGTGACAAGAATTTTCCAAAAATTAGTTTTAGTCTGTATTTATTGCGCTATGCACTGCCGCATTTTAGTTTGGAACTGTCAGAACGGTAATAGTCCAAATCAGTCAATTTTTTAAATGTATTTATTTCAGCAGCATTTTCATACTTACCGAGTTCAAAATTTCATCATATCTCCATCTGGCAGAGTGTAAATTTTTTCAATATTTAATCATGTTTTTCTTTTTCAAATTAAAATCTAGTCACAAACTATATGATGCATTATCTTATATTTTCTTCGGGATATTTTCTTAGGCTGGCTCCATCATTTTTCAAACGTCGCATAATTGCCAAATAAACAGTATTGAATTTCTTTACAAATTTGATGACAAAATAAGCATAACATTTCCTTATTATTTCAAATGCTTTCAAAGTGTATTCGCTTTTAGCACATGGGGTTAAAAAGAAATCCCAGGTGCGGCTAAGGTTCAAGATAATTGTCAAGATTTACTATTAGGAAACATTTGTCTGGAATTTCAGTACTTGGTGTCAATATTTTAATTATTAAAGAGATCAACTATGCCATTAGCGTATTAATCAATCTTACTGAATCCAAATTTTCTCCTTCAAACATATATATTCCTGTCTGAACGTTATTCAAAATACTCTTTGAAGAGTATATAATCGATTGCCTTCATCGTTATATATACAGCACAAAGTAAATCTGTTGTATAACATTTATCTTATGTCAAAGAAAAATGTAGTTTGAGTGTCTCCAAATAGTTAAAATTCTAAATACATGTTCTAAAACAACCAATGTGCGATACAACCTTGAGAATTGTCAAAGATTTTTTTTTGTACTGATCACAGTATTTCAGTGAAGTTCAGAACCATTAATCTTTTATCAAAAATATAATGTTTATATTGTATACTGATTTTTGAAGCATGACTCACAGCCAATTGTAAAGATGGTACATATACGACTTATGGGAATCCGATTTGGTAAATTGTATTAATTTTTCATACTTCCCAAGTAAGCCGGGTCCTGTCACTCCTGATGTGATATTGCCCAATGTTTTTAATGGATAGACTATCTGATTTCGAACACTTCACTAATGATTTAACAATACCATTCGCATCTGAATCGTCTGCAGGTTCTAGTGATACAAATTAAGTTACAACTGTATCTAAAGTCAAAATAAAATACCTAATTACAATTCCAACAACTTTATTCACACTCTCGCTCGTCCAATATAAGATTATACTTTTGAATGCCTATATACTTATTGTGTGCCGTTTTGTTGGCATGAGTTTTGCATATTTGCAATCAAAATATATCAACAATAAAACCTGCCAACCTCTGCATGGGCTTTTAAAAACTTTTTTTCATAACTGTAAGTTCACTAGACTCGGAAATAAGAGGGCAGTGAACAAATTATTTCTTCCATATTTTTCTGTACGTCTTTGAGAATATAATACTCAAAATTATAAAAAAAAACCAGTGTGCTTTAGACCACACGACTGAAGTAAAACTTCAAATTCACAAAATATGAACTTTAAAATGAATTTACAATTTTATTCACTTTAAACGTAGAATATTTAATGTATTGAACAAAATAATAATTTATAAAATTGTTCAAGAACAAAATGACATTACAAAATAATCAAAAAATCACCGTTCGCGTAACGCTAGCAAACTCGCATATATATATATATATATATATATATATATATTTCACAGTACAGTAATATACGAAACGTAACTCTCTCTCTTTCTGTCTTCACTAACTAATATCTCCCTCTCAACTTCCGTTCGCCTCACCCGATCACACATTTCGTAACGCTCTCGTCACGCATTCACCAGCTTACTGCCCAAGTCAAGCATGCGTAAAGAAGTTTTACTTCAAAAAAAGTATTTTTGAGATCCTTGTAATTAGTTTTTTCAAAATGTGGAGTATCCACATTATAATGTAATAAAAAAATTAAAAATTTTTTTAAGTACTGCATTTCCATACAAACCGTTTTTGGCTGTTATATATTGAAATTATACCAATAGCTAAAATAAAATAACAATGTAATTGCACACACTTTCCAACGTTGTTGCGTACTTTAAATAAATTTTATTACCACTTTCGTGTTGTTTGAATGTATTTTTCAATGCTTTCACTTAATTACCTATTGCTTGCTTTAATACACTAAAGTATTCTTTGTTTAACGTAATGTGACATCACAGATTGATTGCCATTGAATTATTACGAGGGACAAAGTATTGCAATCATCTTAATCATACGTTACACAATGTATAATTACACTAAGTGTTAAATTTAGTAACTTTTCCAACTTATCAGTGCAGTAAAATTTGTCCTAAAATGCATTTTACTCTTCTTACTAAAATCACGGAATACATTCACATTGTTCAATCTTCTGATCTGTATTTAATATTCGTACAACACATTGTGCTGACATTTTATGCTCTCAACCATTTCCCTAATTGGACGTGTTGCTTTAATCGTAGATACAAGAAATAGGTACAACCTTAGCATGATGATTAGAGTAAAACCTTAAAGATTCATCAAAATGTTTAATGTGAATTTATTCCGAGTTTATACACATTTTTACTTTTGTTTAAGAATTATTTCAAAAATTATGCCGTGGTAAAAATTTTAATTTTATTTTTTAATTATCGACAATAGCATAGTTATCACTTTCGTTTATTTGGATTTATACATTCGTAACAATCTTTTTGCAAACTTTGAATTCTATTAAATATGATAGTAAATTCACTTTCTGTAAAAGTTTAATTTCCGACTATCATGCTAAATTGCACTGGACTCACTGCGAGTGGGTGTAATGTATATGAATATATAGTGTATTGCATAGTTTGCTTGCATGGACAGTGAACACTTCGCAACTTTGCAATTGTTTGTAATGTATTTCAATGTAGTGTTTACAAATTTTGAACTATAAAAAAAATTTAAAAGAAACGTATGTTATATTTCATCATACGTATTTAGCAACTGTGTATATTTTGTGTTTGGGGTGATAGCAAAAAAATTTTGAAGTGATAGAAGAAAGCAATTATAATTCAAAAATATAACGACAACTACTTTATTCAAATTTAATCAAAGAAATGTACTCGCTAACCCACAACACATCATTCATTTTCCATAAAATATTCATTAAAGTAGCGGCTAGTTTATTTACTTAATTTTGCCTTTCTTCAGTTGAAGAAGTATGTGTGACGTGTCACATTGTAGTTAGGTCGTGCACAGAGATATATAATGTAGAGAAACGTTCTTAGCAACAATAGAATAGAACGTAATTTAGGGAAATATATGACACGTCATCCAAGTTTATGCACATGTCAAAGAATAAAAAATTAAGTAGTTTGGTATTACGTGTTGTACAATATTAAGAATATTACAAGTAACAGGTCGTGAACATGGTTACCGCAACAGTTTTCTCCGTGAAAGAAAGTCTAAAACCGTTAACGATTATTCAATTAATATTTGGACTAAAAAGAAACTGCTTATATTCGTTTGCCAAATACGACAAGCTTTATAAAACATACACTTTATTACTTACCTGCTTCGTTTTCTTTAGCAGTATATACACTAATTATAAAGAAATAAATTTGCAATATGAAGGACGTCTGATTTATTTTGAAAGTGTAGTGAGATATTTAATTTCTTTTGTTTCTATGCAACATCGCATCTGTAACATTCTTGAATCAAACATTAAACTTTAAAATGTTTGATACATTTAGTAGTGTCGATGAGAAATTAGCAATCACGAAATGTAATTCCAAATTTAATGCCAATGTGCAACTTCGTAAACTATCTGTGTTATATGTAATGTGTTACTTGAGTTATGTAATGTTTGGTTATTGGAAGTTCATTGACGAAATAAGGTCTAATTACTTATTCGCTGTACATAACACTGCATTCTTTTTTATACCGACTTTAGAAATTATAGTTTTCGCACTCATTATCAAGGCGATTTCACTTCGTTTCTCACTTTTGGTTAAGAAATTAAGATTCATTTGCAAAGTTAATTCATCAAAATTTGAAAGAAATTCACAAGTGAGAAATATTGGCATATCCGGATTGAACAGAATAGAACATTATGAAATGGCGCAGCAGTCATATTGTTCAGAAATCAAAATTATTTGCGATGTTTATGGAGAGCTTATTGAAATATGTAACTACGTAAATAGTCTGTTTAGTGCTCAGGTATTCTATATATAATATCTAATCTCTATATTAGTTTTAACGATGGAATTGCTTACAGAATGGCCAATATCCTGGGTGTGAACATGACGGATGATCAAGAACTGGATACAATTTCTAAAGATGCTTTCAGTTTTGATAAATTCTGTATTTTCTCGTGTCATATTTACATATTTATTTCATCCACAGCTGCTGGCTTATATATTCCAATTCAGTCTGATAATTTTATATTGTTTATATAAAATGCTCAATTATTTTTATGTAAAGGTAAATAAAATTTTACAAATAAAAATTCATTTATCGTATCAATGTATAATTTATAAAAATACTTCAAAATTTCAATTTTTAATTTTCTCTCTGCATTAAAAAGGGTGTCAATTTTTAAAATAAAATTTAAGCTGTCAGTAAAATGCAATAGCTCTGTTTGATTTTTACTCTGGCTTCAGAAACAATATTTTCTGGAATTTATTCACGTTTTTTCATTTCAGCAAGCTGTAACAAACTTCTTAATAGAATTTATAGCGTATATTTTTTTGTTACACTTTGGAATGATCATAATATGCTGTTACAAGTGTCACAACTGTAAACATCAACTCACGCTAATGAGATTGATTATCAACAAATTACTTGCGATGTGTAAAATTGGTAAGCATTAACATTTTAGAACTCGTCTATTGAGTTACACGTATCTTAATTGCACTGCACTTCACTTTTTGTAACAAACTAGGATAGTAAAGAAAAAGCCAAATAAGATTGCAACCACGGGTTACAATAAACAACGTGACCAGTATATATTCACATGGGGATATTAATTCCAAATGAACAAAGTTAATAAGAAAGTATTTATAAACGTTTCGTCGAAGTTTCATACTCTTTGTCAATGATTTGTTTACTCTATGCTGTGTTTAGTTAATATATACCACACGATACAAAACAGGATTTATCTAGAGGTATATTTACACTCATACTTCTGTTTCTTCTCCAGGTTGTGAGGAGTCTACTATGTTGAATCGTCTGTATCAAGTTATTGAAGACGCGCCAGAAATCTCAGCATACGGTCTTTTTAAATTTGATATTCCCTTTATATTAACATTCGTGAGTTTTGGAGTGACTTACAACATTGTCATGGCTCAATTTTTTTGAATTTAAAGTCAAACCTTAAACCTCTGTTTTCTCAGAGGTCTTATTATATAAAAGTATCGCAAACTGTTAGCGATGGAAGAGAGCAGTGCGCATATTATATTGTAATTCGGATGTCATTTTCAGTCAATTTATAAAGTGTTCTGTGTTTTCACAAAATAGCGGTTTATTTGATTACAGCGCATCCACTCACATCAATGTGCGCAATTACAAAGAAACAATTCTTGCACTGCTCGAGTTATTGAACACTTTCTTAGTATTTTCACGAATCTTAATTTGATGTTGAAAGTACATGACAGTATTGATGTTGGCTTTAGCAAAATTAATCTGTTTGAAATAATAACAATAACATTAATAGCTCTGTTTATACCTTACAATTAATAAATATATATATGTATGTATGTATGTGCATTTAGTGTAATGTTTATGTGTTAGTTAATTTTTTTTATGTTAGAAGGTTAGTGTTAATGTGAGGACCGCATTCGGCGGTAAAAGCCTACTCCAAAAGCTTCTATTCTCTTTTGTCTTTCCCAGATAATAATCTCCCTGCACTCTTTATTATGTTTTCACTCCATATTTTGAGAGGTACCCCTCTCCTACGTTTTTTTTCTAAAATGGACCAAACTGTTATTCTCAATTCTTTTTTGTTATTTCCCTAATAATGATGTTTTTCAAGGGGTCTTTCAACTTTATATTCATATAGCTACGTTCGATTCTTTGACATACTATTAGCTTGTTTAGAATTTTCCTAGCATTTTTCAAATAGGGCGGGCATAAATTGGACAAGATATGAGGCTTTCATTGATTCCTTTGTATATTTCTTTCACAGCCCAGTATTTATTCCAGGTGCTCTTTATTCCTCAATTTATTTCCATTTCTGTACAAGACTTAAATGATGTAATGTGGCCCAAATGTATACAGTCACATAAATCTTCAAGAAGTATTGAATCAATTAAAGTTAGTGTTTTGTTTTCATTTGTCTTTGTTTAACCATGCTTTACTTTCAAACCCACAGCCTCACTTTCTTGCCCGAGAGACCCTATCATGTATTCTGATTGTTTTATTCTTCATATTTTCCTAAACAAACTTGTAAAATATATTTTCTATGACAGCAATGAATAATTTCGGTGAGGTGTATCTTCATGTTTTACTCCGCATCTGGAAATCAAAACCTGGTGACTGGTGGTGGTAACTTTACTCTTGCTGTAATTTTTTTGTATTATACCAAAGGTAAGTTTTACTCAAAGTTTATTCCTGGTTGGTTTAAAGATTTTCATATTGATTTGTGGGATGTTGAGTCGAATGCCTTTGAGTAGTTGATAAAACCATAATATACAAGGTAAAATTTCTCTATTATTAATATCAGAGTGTGTATGGATGACCGTAGAGAAGTTTTCCATAACGCCAGCCTGTTCTATCGGTTGGTTTTATTGTTTGTTACATGTCTTAGCAGAGTTGATGAGGCTATATTGTAAACACATAATAATAGACTAAAGACTCTGTAATTTGTTATTAAGTTTGCATCACCATATACTAGAACTAATACAGAGAACGTTCATTTTTTGGCAGTTTCTTTTGCTTTAGGATCATGTTCTGGTTGGCTCTAAGAGATTGCTCTCATAACAATAAGTCCATCATATGTATCAATTAGATAAATTGAAATATATAAATAAATAAATAAATGTTTAAAAGTTTTGTGTATGATTTAGTTAATACTTCTAAACCTGCTATTAATACATTATTAGATATTCCATTAGGGCCGGGACTTTTACCTTGTTTTAAGTTTTTTTATTGAGAGTTCTAATTCAGTCTCCAGGAAAGGTAATGCAGGGTCACTGTTAACCAAGTTAATATTTATATATTTGGAGATACTCACATGATAGTATAAGTTTTGGTAGAATTAAGTAACTTAATAATAATAATAATAATAATATAGTTTATTTGTGGATATAAAATACAACAGGTAAAGTAATAGACATGTAAAGAAATTTTCTTAGGGCTAATGACAATATTAGAGTTAAAAATTAAGTTACACGCCTTAACCTAAATTTTATTCAATATTTTATCCACAAAAAGGTTACTAGCTCGGCTTGTGCAGTTATGCTATAAGCAAAACCGACACCGGTTTACAGCTAGCACCTGTTGATATACATACATATACAAACAAACACTCACATATACATATACACACACACACATATACAGTTTACACGCGCAGATACACAATATATAATAATATTAATAATTATTTTTAATACAGGTATTATATACAGACATATAACTACATACACATTATTATCCAAAGAGAAAATATAGCACAAGAAAATATAATTTAGATGAAATGATTTCGAAGATAGAAGCCGATATTTTCCGTTTATTCCGTTTGCATTTGCTGGGTCAAAAGCCACTTACGGATTGACCTTTTAAAAGTAGTCATGGATACAGCAGTTTTCAGGGGCGGAGGGAGGTCATTCCAAATTTTAGTTGCGGAAAATTTGAAACTACCCCGATAACCGGTTGTGCGATGTTCCGGGACTAAGAGAAGTCGGTCTCTGGCGCGCGTCATGTGGCTATGAGCACTGCCGGACCAGTTTAATATGTCGTAGAGATATTTCGGCTCTTTTGCTGTGAAAAGTCTACGCAAAAAACAAAGAGTGTGATAACTGCGACGATTGTGCATTCGGAGCATTCCATGCTCATTTAAATACGGTGATACACGGGATCGCCGCGGGATGCCGAAACAAAAACGCGCGCATGCATTTTGTATTCTTTGGATTGACTTGGCTGTTTTTGAAAGTAAACGCGGGCCGTATACGATATCACCATAATCGAGTACAGGAAGAATGAGGCTTTCAACTAGAATTTTCCTAATGGGAACAGAGAGATAAGGACGGTATCTGTATAGCGTTTTGAGACGCATAAAGCAACATTTAATTTTTGTGGTTATGTGTTCATGAAATCTCAGCTGTGAGTCCATTATAATGCCTAGATTTTTGGCGTGTTCCAACATTGGAATGGACTGCCCGTTTATGGCGAGCTTCAGTCTTCCTGATCTTGATACCTGAGCCCTACTTCCCGTAATTAGAAAACAGGATTTGGAAGGGTTTAACAATAAGGCATGTTTACACGACCAATTCCAGATTTTCATAAGATCTTCATTAACTTTTTCACACACTCTGTCTTCATCTCCCACACGAAAAGATTTGTACAGCTGTGTATCATCAGCATAAAAATGAGTTTTTACATGCTTTAAATTGCTCGAAATATCTGATGTGTACAAAGTGAAAAGTAGCGGCCCTAGGATTGACCCCTGCGGTACACCTCTAGAAATGGCATGAACTTTCGAGGTAAGAGTTTTACTACCATCGAATACTTTGACATACTGACACCGTCGCTTAAAATAGTTTTTAAACCATTCACAAGCGCATTCCGATAAGCCGTAATATTGTAATTTAGCCATTAAAATTGGCAAACTTAGGCAATCAAAAGCACGCGAATAATCCAAAAGAACGACAGCAGTAGCCTCCCCTTTATCAGCTGAGGATAGGATATCATTAGTAATGGATAGAAGTGCTGTGGATGTACTGTGTTGACCACGGAAACCTGATTGAGTAAGGGGGAGCGCTTTGATTGATTCTAAAAATCTTTTAAGCTGATTGCAGTCAATTTTTTCTATGATTTTAGACATTGCTGGTAGAATACTTATGGGGCGAAGATCGCTTAATGATTGAACGCTACTTTTCTTGCCTATTGGGATAACAACAGCTTTTTTCCATATCTCCGGATAGGTAGAAGAAGTGAGCGACAGATTCACAATTTTGGTAATTACGGTAAGGGTGTACGGTAGTGTCAGTTTCAGCATCCGTGCAGAGATACCATCCACACCGATAGCTTCGGACTTTAAAGAATACACAATCTTCGCCACAATATCTTCACTCACCTTCTGAAAACGCATTTTTGTCTCAGCAAAACAATGGGTATCATAAAAAGAAATAAGATCAGCGTCCGCACTTTCGGCGCAAGGTAACGTTGCAAAGTGATCGATAATCTGATCTGGATCGCAGAGATGGCGTGGCAGGATATTTTCTCTACTTTTACCGATGGGATATATTGTTTGCAAGCCTTTCCACAGCTGTTTGCTATCTCCACGATGTGCGTTTACATAAAAAGTAAAATATGCTTTTCTCTCCCGTCTCAAAGCTGTGATGACTAGATTTCTCAGCGATTTATAATAATCTAAATGTGTATCTTTCTTTGATTTAATAGCTTTAGAGCGGGCTCGATCACGCAGACGCACCATGAGACGGATCGTGTCCGTTATCCACGGTTTGGATGAATGGATGCGCGTTGTTCGCTCCCTTACTGGTGCATAGGCGTCGAAAATCGACAACACGCTAGTATTAAAATTATTAACAATTTTGTCGATATCGTCGCCGACTGCCACATTGTTCCACCGAAATTTTGATACCGCTGAAACGAACAACTCCATATCCATTTTATTAAGACAACGGGAATGGAATTTACGATCAGGTATTGGAGGTTTTATGATATTGAGTCTACCGACCAAGAGAGCGTGGTCACTTAAATCTTGATTGTGATGAATCAGTATATTAAAATTAATATCACACGGACTACAACAAAATAAATCAATTAACGTTTCTGAGTGTTCAGTTATCCTGGTCGCCTCAGATACGAGTTGTTTGAAACCAAACATCTCCAGCCAGTTAATGGTCTTGGCGGTGCTTGAATCGGCCTGTTTCAGTAAATCTGTATTAAGGTCACCGGTGAAGAAAAAGTATTCAGCGGTGCAGTTAAGGCTGGTCATCGCCTCGCTCAGGCAATCGAGCGCTAAATCTAGAGACATAGTTGGCGGTCGGTATGCAGTACCCACAATCACGCTTACGCGACCCATCTCCAAGCGAATCCAAAGTTGCTCAAGCTCTGTGTTCGGGATGGTTATCTCGCGGTACCGTATGCCTTGGCGTACATAAAAAGCTACACCTCCTCCGCGGCCGACAGTGCGATCGCGGTGCGCAAACGAGTAGCCAGGCACGGTGAGGGTGCACGTGTTCGAACCGCGTACAATCCACGTTTCATTTATAGCCAGTATGTCTAGATCATGCTCTATTATCGCTGCGTATAACTCATCGTGACCCGTCCACAAAGACCGAGCATTTAAATGACCCAGGGTAAGACAACTTTTTCTAAAACAGACTACTGTAGCCATTGGTCCAACAGATGTGTAGGTCTTATTATTACCACCACAGGAGATATTTCATTTATCATAAGATGAGTGGAAAATCCGTTATAATTGACAGGGAATATTTTTCCGAAGTATTCCAATTTAAAGAGCAACAATTTAGAGAAAAGAAAGAAACATAAGATGTACATATACATATACACAGGATACAAATACATATACATACACATACAAATATATACACATATACGCACACATATACATATATGTACACACATACAAACATATATACATACACATACCAATATACACACATATACACACACACACATATACATATATATGATGAATACCTCCCTAACAAGAAGTGTATGTAAAATCCAACTAAATATAATGGTTGAAATAAATATATACATATATACATACATATATATGCACAATAAAAGATACATAAAGCTATAACAGAATAAATAGGTATAAAGGTCAAAAAAATGGCACGAATGGAAATAATTGAGAACGTTAAATATTAAACAATAAGATCTAGGTCGGCGATCGTTTTTATTTTTATATACGGCTGTCCATGTTCTTTTCGTACACGCACTTGTGCATTGCGTGTCCACACAAAGGCGTACGAGTTTTGTCGGGCTTTCTCCTTGGCTCGACGCCTGAACGGTCGAACTTCTTGCCTCAAAACTTATACATTTATGACAGTAGATCCAGACGAATTTTTAAATGTATCCATAATTTGTATGGTGTTGTCTAGTCACTTATATACTTTTCTAAAAATTCTTTTAATATTTTTATTCTGTACCCCTACGTCTTTCTATAATATTTTTATCCATTATTCTACATAATAAAATAAGTTTCTGTGCAAGTGTAAGTTTCTCTTGTCTTGTTTTATTTTCCTTATAATTGAGTGCATGTTTCTGATTTGCAAGTTTGAGTTCTATTAGAATTAACTTCCTTTGGTTTGTGTTTTGTATTTTTTGTATTTTAAATATGTCACAATAAATTTGTACAGTTTCATTATCGGAGTAAGGCTGAATAACTCTGAGCTGAAAAGGTAAAATAACTCTTTCTGATATAGTTATGAAGTAAAATACGTTTAGTTACTCCATAGTCATAAAATTGGTGGTTGGTTGATGCTCGCACAGATGTTTTTATAATGTTGTGCAGTTTTAATGGTGTTGTATATTTGTTGTGTGGTATAAAATGATTTAGAAGTAAATGTAATTCATAATTTAAAATTCTCCTTGTAATTGGTTACTTCCTTTCTTTGTAAATATATATATATCTGTGCAGCAATGAAGCCCAATACGGTGTAATACGGACACGGAAAGTTATTTGATATCCAATATAATTGTTATACATGCTGATAAAATTATATTTAGTGTGTTATACTATTGCTCAGTGTTGCCATTAATACCTGCTCACTATTGAAATAATGTTTATCTATGTATTGTAACGCTTTGAGGAATTTTAAGTTTTGATTAATAAAATGGTGTTATTAAAATTCTTGTGAATTTGTTAAATTGTTATATGGAAATAGGTTTAAACTGAAAGTCCACAAAGAAAATATATTTCCTAAAATAACTTCCCTACATTGAGGAATTTCTTTTAATGAAATCTTTATACAGACGGCTGTTGGATAATTGGTACGGTGAGAATTTCTTTCTGTTTCCTCTTGAAAATATAAAAATAAAATAAAAAATAATTTTTTTTTTATTTTGGGCAATTACTACAGGGAATACTGTTTTTTAATAACAAAATATTATTTATTTGCAACATTTTTTAAGTCGTAATTACATTTAAAAATTTCATCATCATAAAGAGAAGTTTCGTGAAAATAAAACTTGTGAAATAATTATCATATCGCACAATATTCAAAGCCATATAAGATGTTCACCATGTTGCTACTGGATGGTTGCATGTACCTACTGGAGAATACCCAACATTTACATTAACGTTGGAATAGGGAGACTCTGGAATGGAATAAGTTACGAGAACGTTATTGATTATAATAACCTTATTTTGTAATGAATACAAATTAAATAACAGCCTGTTTATACGTGACTTGAATATCAGTTTAAGTGTAAGCGACTCGTCTTTATTTGTATGTGTAAGTCATAACATTACAAGTATTTGAACATTGTCGATACTGCCTTCCGAAATTGAAGAGTATGCACAAGTACAGATTACATTATGTAATCTATACTTGTGCATACTCTTCAATTAGTATAGATTATATGGAATTGTCATTAATTGCGTCTCCAATTTGACATTGTATACGCAATTATACGCATATCTCGGTTACGTGTGTCTGACAAAAATTTGTAAAATGATCGGTTGGGGTTGGCACTTTAAAAACTCCTTGTTACCCCTACAACCAATCACCTGCATACCGAAATAAAAAAATTGCTGCACAACCAAAAAATCACAGCAAAACTCTCATTTAATCGGGCCAATTGGAAACTAATATTTCTAAAATATACTGTTTGGACGCATCGACTAAGCATCTAAATAGTATATTTTTCTCCGCTTCTAATCAGTAGACAGTATTTCACAATGAACCTTGGTAATATTTATTTAATATAACATTCAAAGAGTCAGAGAAATTAATTTTTAAAATTCAGACCTATTTTTCGATGTTTGGGTTTCTCACATAAAAACTGTAAAACCATCTTTAGTCGCCTTATTTTCTCCGTTTGTGCAAGCTAAATTTTAATTCCAACTTAATTTCATTGTAACAATTAAATTACTAAATAAAATACTAATAAATTTACTTAATAATAAATGTGTTGTGTTAAATAGATTTTTGTCTTTTCATTTGTAATTTTACGAGATATTATAAAACCAAGATAATAATTTAATAAAGTAGATTAAATATGGAATAAATTAAACAAATATTTAAATCATTCATTTATTAGAGTATACCTGCAATATGCTTATTACATTGAAGCCTACCCGTTGGTTGACATCTCTATTCCTCTAAATATAGATGGAATAATGATTCCGTCAGTTGCCATTTGACATATTGATAATAAATATAACAAAATTGGGATGTTGTCTGTTGTGCGTAAACACACTCAAAATGACGTATCATTCAAAAACAATATGAATACGTACAATTAATGAATAATGAAAGTTATATTTAAGGTGGTTGCCCACAATTTATCAAATTACATTCTATTGTTCCCATATTAAAGTTATTTTTGTTAATAAATTGACTAAACCATTGTAAAGATGGTGGAGCGAATTATTTTATTGTATCTTATATTTTTTATTATATTTAATAAAAGTATAATAATTACTTTAGAAGGTTTGCTTCTGATGTGTTGTGCACTGAGTACACACTCTTTCAAGGGCAGTTGACAATAAACACATTTACCCTCGAAAAGGTCAGTATATTTGTGTACTTGTAAAATTAGAAGCAGATAATAAGCAGCATTTACTTCACGACGGTGACTAGCAATTGTTGCTACCATTGTATGTTTTTGATTTACAAACAATGTTTTTGTTATTTTCAACATAAATACTTTGTGGGTCGCAACTCCTGACGGATTCACCTAAATGTCTTTTTTTTTACTTCCTTATATCATTAGTATCGAGCGTTAAAGACTTTCTTTTAATCGAGTTCACAAATTAAATGTTAAGATATTTATAATGTAGACATTGTAATGATCGGGAGTCGACACGAGTCGATCGGGGGCGCACAAAGTAATCAGATGAGGTACAAGAGATGGTACGACAGTTTGAGTCAGTTCAATTCAGTTCAAGTATTCGCTGCGGTTCAACAATCATATACAGTATGACTTCGTAAATGGTAAAATATAAAATAAAGGTAATTGTATTATATTTGAATGGAGGAGGGAAAGGGGTTGGGGTACTTTTATGAATAATTAAAGAATTAAAAATTGAGAAAGAATATAATAAAATATGAGTCTTATTCATCAGAGTAATAATATAACATAATAATAACTAAGTTTTACAGTATTACTGTTTGTATCGGTCAAACTAGCGGCAGTGGTTATTCACTCGTCTGCCTGCTTTTGTGCTTACTATAACGCTGTACTTGTTTTATGGTTTATTTTATTGAATGAGTTTTCAATTTTTCCCCGGACATCAGAGTGTGTATCTAACTGAATGAGTGTTTTTACATAAATTGAATGTATTGGTAATATTAACTTATTATTTAACTGTTTACCGTTTTTATATTTTTACTTTGAATAGAATATCTTAATTTATTTTCCGAAGTGAGCAGTCATCACTTCTTTTTACCAAGGGACTATGTAAGTGATGACTGCTCACTTCGGAAAATAAATTAAGATATTCTATTCAAAGTAAAAATATAAAAACGGTAAACAGTTTAATAATATGTTAATATTACCAATACATTCAATTTATGTAAAAACATTACTGTTATGGATACGCAAGATGTGACAACTCAGAAGCAATGACACACTACAGAGCATATATAGAGAGTATAGGTGGGTCTTAATTCAAGCAATTCACTGACCACTGTATAATCTGAAGAATTCGTAGTGAAAGAGACACGTCAACAAGTGTAATAGTATCAGAACATCGGACCGGAGTTCCAGCATCTGAGATAGCTCGCATACTCTGGGAAAAAGAACATCACTGGTTTACGACAGAAGAATGTGATTTTCTTAGAAAATGTTGGGAAGCCAAGAGGAAAATGCAAATGTTTTCTATTATATTGCAAACAAATTATTATATTGCAACCCCAATTTCAAAGAACAATATAGTGTCAGTGTTTAGTTAGGGCTACTAAACAGGCAGCTAAGTGACACTTTTCGAATGATAGATTGTTTGAACGGGAGTCTTCAATGAAACTAGCTGTGTCGGCAGCTTCGATGTGAAATTCACTCATGACTATTGTTTAGAATAACCATCATACATAAAATATTGACAATGGATGAAAGATGGATGGATTTATATCGACACAACACAAGTTTGTTCAAAAAATCAAAACACGGACTTCATTTTATATGAGCGTAAAACTTCACTTTTAGGCTGCTGTAAATATATACTGGTGGGTGAAAAATTTGAAAAGGAAAACCTTCATTTCTGAAATATCAAAAAGCAAATGAAGGGCAAGCGTTTCGAAAAATAGTAACCTTTACTTCGTAACGTACACATCACAATGCGTTATGTCAGAAGGATACCTGCCACGAAGTACAGATTTAACCTATAATTATAATGTACAGCCTACATTGAAACTTATAATATCAAAATTTTACTGAGAAATTAAGTTTTTGGGGGATAAGATAAAAACACACCCATGGCGACAGCCCATGACGCGTCGAACCTGGACACTTAAAATTGAAATGTTTTGTGGTTACAGCCCCCTCACCTGTTTGCCCGACCAGTGTTCCTTTAACACTTTCAATAATTTACCTTGTCTATGGGTGAGTCATTTTAATGGAAAGGTGGAAGAAAATGTTTTGTGGCTATTTGTTGTTTAAATAATTAGAAAGTAAATAATTAATAGGGGGCATACAGACTGGCAGATATTTTCTTTTATAATACATAGGGACTGATTTGTAAGCTTACTTAGACGTACATTTATAATACACGGTGTCTCTGTTAAACTATTTACAAATATCAATTTTCCACAGAGTAAATATACCGCCTACTATATCTTTAACGGGTGTAAAAACATGGCACATATTTAATGAATTATAAGATCTAGGATAATTGCTATATTTTACCAACAACCTTTGTGTGGGCTTCTGGAAACCCTATTTCTTTCATAATTTTAGATGAAGTAGTTTCAGAAATAAAGGGCGAGTTCATATTTTTTTGCACATTATTCAATATACATCAGCAGATCACTATCTGAAATTATGAAAAAAGTGTTCTTGAGATCCTCATTACTAGCTCTTTGAAACAATACCCGACACTGCAAATGGTAATTAAATAAAATATTCTCGAGTATTTAATTTGTCACTCCAAAATTTCCACTTTATTCTATATAACAATACATTTAAGTGTTATATATTCAATACGTTTAACTGTTATATATATGTACAATACATTTAAGTGTGATATATAATAATACATTTAAGTGTTATATATAACCATACCTTTAAATGTTATATATACAATATGTTTAAGTGTTGGCTATTGAGATATACGTGCAAGTTAATATATTTCAATGCTGTGCCAAATTAGAAATTAATTATGTGATGCGTACCTGACAATTTTGAATACAAATCAGTGATTTTAATTGCACAATTTGAATGAAGCCATCTTTTGTGGAAAAAATTTATCATCATTCCGAGGCCACGACAATGAAAAAAAAATTTAAAAATATTAATTTGAGGCTTCAACATGTACAGGAGTGAAATTATACGACCTCATCTATTACCTACAGTTCCATCCTGATCAGACTTGAAATAAGTTCTCTAGTAAATAATTAGTGAATCATAACTTTGCATGAAAATATAGATTTTTTTAAAAGAGAAAAAAAATTTTCCAAACAAAATATCACAATTTGTCAAAGCAATATGAAAATTCAGCTACACCCAAACTCCCTTTCTATGGAGTTTAAGAATCTGTTTTTATTTTCTTGCAGAAAAACTTCCAGATATAGAAACTATCATCATGAAACAGGTAACCTTTTACCTGCGTGTGTATTAATATGTCATTGGAGATTTTCAACAGGCATTCATTTCATTAAGAAATATATCCTTCTTCTCCTACTGGTAGACGTACCTACTTTTCCTACCACTATTTGTTCAGAAAATGTGTGAAATAATTAAAAACTTTACCTTTAGTATCTAAAGGTGTGCCGTCGGCCAGACCAGTTTGTTGAACGAGCTGCCATCTTCCTGAAATAAACATGTGCAGCATCAAAAGCAGACATGGTTTACATACCGCTCCATTTTAGCCACTTTTCGGTTCCCAAACTTCATCATTCCTGTTCCAAACATCACATTTTATATAAAGGAGTCATTTATAATTAATTAAATTACAGATCCTCACTGTCTGCCAGAAATTGTCTAGAAGTATGAAAAACCTAATGTTGGTCTTAAAATTTGCTCGAAGTTGTTCTAACCAGATTAAAGCTATGAAAACGGTATTAATACCAGGGGTGCCTGGGTTCGAAACGCGACACCAGCTATTCCACCGTTTCCGATAACATAATGCATAGCGCCAACAATTATTATTCGATTTCAATGAAATTTTTTCATATATATTACATAGTATAGAGCAAGTGTAGTTATGAAATAATCGAAGTATTTCTACTATAGTCATGTAGCTATGAGTGATAACTTTTTATGAATAAATTAAAAAGAAAATTTCCCCGTTTCTAAAAGAATACAGGCTTATGAATGAAAATTCTTTACAAAATGCAATTTTCATTATTACCATAAAAAAGCGTAAATAAAAATTAACCGTAAACATAAATAAAAAATCACTATGATAACCAAAAATTATTGCAAGTATTTCGTGAGCTATCTCAGTTCGGTCCGCAAAGTACGACAATTGAAAGCGACGAACATAAGAGGCCACTTTAACCAAACGCGAACATTATTTTGATTATGAAACAGTAAATCCTACAATATTTTATCTATTACTCTGCTGCACTCATGAAATTTCCCCAACTATAGCAAACTTTTTATTCTTCTCTGTTAATGTCCCTTTAACTCTTAATTATTTATCCGTTAAGGGTTTATTTACACTCCGGTGAATGATTGTAGCCAACAAGCACCTTTGTTTACTCTAGTCATTGACCAAAGTAGGCAGCTGAAGTAGGCGACCGACTGCATTTCATGATCAACTGGACATGTTTTGTAACGACAGCAATATATTTAGCAAAAGCGTCATATTCATCTTCTTTTTTATGTTGGAGATTGATTTCCAACAGTAAATATTGCTATTTTTGGAAAGCAGAAACAATGACTTCATGCTCAGAGCTTTTCTTGATCCTGATTTAGAATCCAGTCGTTTCACATCATGAGAAATATTATTTTCTATTCACCCATTGTGCACAGCTAATTTACCTAAACAGCAGGTAAACCTGTTATAGCGTGTGCTTTCTTTGAGACTAACAAGTAAACAAAGATATCGGCTGACTGTACAAGTGTTTCGTCTGACTGCCATGACTAGATCGACCGAGGCTATATACATTGGTTGATGACCACATGCGGTAACCGATCCAAACAACTGATTGACGAATATGTGTAAACGGCCCCTTAATTACACATTTACCAGCAAATTAGATATAAATTCATTTTAAATCATCTAACTCACTCCAATCGAGCCCCTCTCTCACTTCCACTCGCCAGTCCCACGTACTGATTCTCAGTGGATCCCAACTTGTACTTCTTCTTGTAGCTCTTGCATGACATCTTGACTTGCACTTGTGTCGTTGGTTCACACTACTGCAGGGTTTCTTCGCTTCCGCGCATATAATATATGACATCGATCTATTCAATAACAAATAGTTCTCTCAAATATATTTAATGCTTCATAAGTTGATTTAAAAGTATAATCATCTATCGTCTTTCATGGTAGTTGGGTTCCTTAAAGTTGCCACAAATTCCCCATCGATGGCGAATGGAAATATAAAATCACAAAAATAAAATATAACATTACAAGGTTTCCATGGACTGAGGTTTGTACAGCATTTGTATAATCAATTACTTGCGCAAAATTATTAAAATAAAGCTAGGCTTCCAACCAGAGCAGAATGAAGGTTCTATTGAAATAGTTTAAGTCAGAGATGAACTCTTGTAATAAAAAAGTTGTAATTAATCCAAGGTGCCTAATTAAAAAAATGTCATGAAAATATTTAAGTGTTTACGAAAACATTTGGTTGGACAAAGGTAATTTCAATCGTTTTATTAAAATTCATCCTATTGTATGAACAAGTATTCTGTCCATAACTTTTTCTAACATCCTTTAATTGCTGACAGCATCTAGACTTGTAGTCTAACATTCTCACCTAACAATAGTAAAACTAAAATGAAGAAAATAATTGCAAGGACACAATAGAAACTAATTTACGTGAATTAAACAAGATATAATATTAACTAATTTAAGTTAAACAAATACATTTAATTAAGAGCCATACTGAATTCTGTAATGGATTTCCTTCAAATAATAATTGATACAATGAAGATAAAAATAAACATGTAAAATTTTAATTATGAAGATAGAAAAAATAATAAGTACAAACTAATCTTGACTTTAAATTAAAATTTACAAAAATAAAATATAATATAGCAAAGTTTCCATGGACTGAGGTTTATGTCATCAATCAACAGCCTGTTTCATTTCACTGTTAAACTTCTCCCCTAATACCCAGCATGCATTTATCATATCATCTGCACAGTGCGGCGGTAATACCCAGAACCGCCGCACTGTGCAGATGTGTTGTAGCTTCAGCAGTATATAGTCTCCCACCAGTGACGCTTCTGCCCATCACTGGTCTGTCGCATTTAGCTAAGTAATTTCAAAAACCACTTCAGCCCCGCTCAACTAGCAGCCAGGAATCGAACCTAGGACCCAGCAGTATGCTGCGCTGTAAAAGACCGGAACCAGTGATCACACCACAGTCTTGAGGTTTGTATATTTGTACAATCAGTAACATACATTGAGATGACGGCCAGTGATCACACCACGGTCTTGAGGTTTGTATATTTGTACAATCAGTAACATATATTGAGATGACGAACTGGTAGCTACATCGTCCCTGTATTATATCTCGTTAAATTTGTCCATATTAATTTAGACTCGGTTTTTTTGTTACATAGTCAGAAGTATTTCAAAATTCCTTTTTGCTGTGATGAGCAACAACACATCAAACATTTGTTCTGTTAATAATGGTGCAGTAACCGAACAAATGTTTGATAGACAGATGAGAAACTCGAGATCGTGGTTTATGACGTATTGGGTGTCTTGCAACAATTCCAAAAGCCGTAATATATGTATGCATGCTATTCCACAAAAGCATACCGTGTGTGTGCGTGTGTGTGTGTGTGCGTGTGTGTGTGTGTGTGTGTGTGCGTGTGTGCATGCATGCGTGCGTGCGATTTTGTAATTGCGTGCGTGCGTGCGTCTGATTTTGGAAAAATCTATATAAGAATAGCTCTGTAGTTTTTTTAGTAATATTGAAGGTTTCCAGAAAACTTTGATGTGGTTTTTGCTATATTGCAGACTAAACCTTTACAAATATTTAGTGATATAGAAGGCCAAGTCTTTATAGTAGAAGCTTGAACCACCTGACTATAGATGGTTGTAACAGTAGTTATAAATATTTACGCATCTAATAACAATGCAGACAAAATGGCATTAAATGTATTGATTAAATTTTAGAGTACTTCATTTCATTTTCGAAGTTATTAACGTAAAACCACGTAACGTAAATCCAATTACAACCTACAACTACCTTAATCCGATTATTTGAGTTTCATATCACCTTTTTAGTCATGTGCACGAATTTTAAAACTTTAACAGGCCAGAAAATTTAGGAGGTCTTATACCTATTCTAGTGCCATAGAGACGTACGTTACATTTTTCGTCTTTTGTTTAGTGTCGATTTGCCATTCACCATAGAATGATTATACTACACGTCTATGTCGATCTGTCAGAATACTGTTTTGCATAAATAGAGTACATTTCGAAAATATGAACTGTTTACGGTAAGTATTGTGTTTGTTTTACAAATTTATTATTAAAACGAAGTTTAAAACATGAAGTTGTGGTTGGGAATAAGAATTATGCGAAATTAGTAAAGTTCAAAAAACGACCGGTGATCATTTTATGGGTAATTCACACATACATGTTAATTGAAAAAAATAATCTGATATTAACCTGTCTCCCTAAGTTAGTTGATTATTTGAGAAGCTTTAATTTCCTTTAACTAAAATTTCCTATTTAAACAATATTTTACATGGGAAATCACAGTTCTGTGGTTATTATGCAGTATTTAGTAAATGGTATACATAATAGATTTATTTCAAAGTGAATTTCTTTCAATAAAAGTACAGCTATACAAACAATTTAAAAGTGGTAGGTTATTAGGTCCAACAATTCTACAAATTTTCTTAATTCCGACCGAGTGCTAATTCTTTTATATTAACTTATTTTCACATTACCTTGAATATGTATTTATAAGCCTTATTTCCCATTTCATGTTATCTAGTAATGGATCAACAAAAGAAATTAAATTATTCAATAAAATCTTTAAATGAAGCTGTTAAAACTGAATTAAAGTCTACGGCAAAAGCTCCAAAAGCTTACAATAAGCACACTTATTGACAGATTAAATAATAAATATACTAAGGTTGGGACATTTGAGCCGCTGTAACTGAAAAAAAATTCATAATTATTTGGGCCGTGTTTGTTCTTACCTAACAGAGAACAGCTTATTAGATTTAGTGCCTAGTCCGAGAAGAATTTTTAATAGAGACAAGAGTGGCTTTTACTTGTCCTAAGAACAGTTTGTGTTAACAAGAAAATAACCAAATCAAGTGGATTGTAGAACTTGTAACGATGGAAAAAAGTATTGGACTGTATTGATTACAGTCAGCGTTCAAGGAAGAATGCCTCCTCTTACAGTTTTGTATCCTTACAAAAGAAGGATACCCCCTCCATTCATACTGATTACCTTATGAATTGTGCAACAGGAAAATCAGATGATAAACTAAGTGCAGGTTTCTACGAATATGTAACAAACGTTTTACATCTGGTTGGAAAAAATTAAAATTCCCCTTCCAGTAACATTTTTCATTGACGACGGTCATTCTTCACACATAAATTTATATAAAACAGAATTTTGTAAAGAAAAAGGTATAATGTTAACTGCTTTCTATCCTAATGCTATTCATCGGCTGCAACCTCTTGACATTGATGTGTTTCATCCATTCAAAATATTTAACAGTGGACAAAAGTCGAATTGTGAAGATTTAGAAGACATTCTTGAACAATCAAATACTGCAGCTGTGACTCCAGGAATTGCAGTCTACTAACTTTTGATGAAAATAACATAGATTATTCTAGATTAGTCAAAGAAATCAACAACGCTTTACATGAAAGCAACCCTGCTGTAATAGAAACTGAAGAAAAATAATGCAAAATCTGAACGGACAGGTAAATAAGAACTTAATAGACTTTTTAAATTTTGGGTAAAACTTGACCAACATAATCATAATATTATATTACAAAACAACGATGAAGTATTGAATTTGAAACACATCTCCAAAAATATCACCATTCATGAAAAGTGTTGAATAGTGACAAAATTGAAGGAGAAATTGTCCTCGATAACATAATAACATTATCAAGTGCACCGCTTCCTGAAAATCCAGTCGAACAAACACCCGTTAAAAGCAAAAATGAGAATAAAAGTCAGAATATCCAACTTCTATAAAAAATGCTCTTGCTAGGTCTGAAGAAAATATAAGGAAGAGAAAATAACTAACACGACACATTTGGTGCCAAAAAAGAAGTTCTTTGGTTGCAATCAAGAAGAAAAATTGGATGCATAAAAAGGAGGGGCGAAAACAAAAAGTGTCCAAGACAAAACTAATGAATATGACGTACGTACAATTACTCAAATTAAATCAGAAAATCGAGAAAACGATACTCACATTATGAACCAAAACAAGAAAGTGAACAAACAAGAGAATCATGTCAGTTTTGTGCAGAGTGAATTTATCATACTTCGTTACGAAGCAGAGGTCTTCCCAGGAAAAATATTAAAGGTAAACAACGATACTGAAAAAGTGAAAACAATAACTACGAGTTCAAATATTGGAAGTGGTCGGACTTCGACAATGTGTGCGACTTGTAGTATTTGAAGATATTATATGTAAGATTAATACTCCAACATTAATGAATAGTCGAGGAATCTACAATGTTCCAGATTAGATAGTTATTTAAGAGAATTAAACAATAAAGATAATTAATGCATCTAGATCTGAATACATCCAGCGAAGAAAATTGTCTGAATTGTTAATTTATTAAATAAATGCTTACATTACTTTCTATCTTGCACAGATGTGTCAATGGATTATGGACTTTATTATAAAATACAAAAGGTATAACTTTTAATTGAAATTCAAAATTGTGTCAAATTTAATTACGTAGGATGTAGTCCTTAAAAAATATTAAAGTTACATTTCTTCAAATTTTGATTAGAATCAACAAATCAAATTAGATGAATATCATATTGATACTCACATGTATAATACAATATCATAGTTACCCATTAACAACATGGTTTGTATAAAAAATATAAATATGTGTTAAAGTTAAGAATAATGTTAAAAATAATATACAAAATTTAATTCTTACAGAGATAATAAAAAATGGATGCAGTGAATAATTATTTCACAAATTCAATAACAATTCAATGTCATTGTTAATAGTAACTAATCTATTACAGGCACACATTAGAGTGACAAAGTAATAGTTAATTAGGTGAACGTACTGAGTAAAAAATTACTTATTGACTATATTTTTCACAATACAAACAATAATATATTATTCTAGTGAAACATTTTTGTATTGACTTTTTCATCGTAAAAAAACTAAAACTTTCCCATATTACCAAATTGTACAAAAATAGCATTCACTGTTGCAAGCGATATTGAATAATCATTAGGTTACTGCATTACCGTACAATGAAATGTTTGTTAGGTTTTCCTCAAGCAATATTACCCATTTATTTTTTTTTTAGTAACGAAACTATAATAAAATTGAAAATAATAAATTCATAGGCGACTTACAATTTAATCGATAAAGATGACCACGTCGATTACACAAGAAGTGATTCATTCGCGATAAGAGCAACAAGTTTTGATTGAAACTCAATACAAATTTTCCAAACTACTAATTGTTCAACTGAACATATTTCACCGTACCAACCCATTATTTAACGTAAAAGATAATTACTATATTAATTCTATTCATTTTTCCAAGGCAATCTAAGAAAATAGCACATAATGCACATAATAAAATAAATATTACCGTCCACATTTTAAAAATTTCTGTTTGAAAACATTGAAATATTTTGATAATTATTTTTTCTTATTTCAAGTAAAATGCACTTAGGAAAGTTAGGAACAACAAAGTGACATTAATATTTTTTTAAATATATCTGGTATCATCTAAAATAATTACAAAACTATTAATTACAATATAATATAAAAATGAAAGTCAAATAATAAAAGTGTAGGAGAAAATTTTTTTGTAAAATATAATGCTCATGAACGTTCTTTTCTAGTCAACATGCATTTTAATACTGTTGGAAATTAAAAAATCAATTTATATCAATTCCAAACCTTTCAATTTTTTATATGTTTTAAGATAGTAATGGTTTTGATATTAAATTCAATTTTGATAATTTTCTTATTAGAAAAGTTTCAATCAACCAATGAATTATTTCAACTTCATAAATTCTTTTCCAAAGACATATATTTTTTTTAATGCATAAATTAAAACTAGTGTGTTTGTTTTCGTAAAAAGCACGAGTATCATTTAATGTTCGAGAATTTAATGAATAATTTCAAAATAATTGATTTTGTCAAGGTCAGATTAAAAGAAATTTTAATAGTGTCCGTATAAGAAATCAATATTTCTACGTTAATATTTTTAAATTAAACATTTATAAAATGTTACAGGAAAAGATAAACTGTAGTACAAGAAAAAGTGAAACATGGAAGTAGTTAAGAGGCAAAATATTTACGTTTACCTAAGAATTTTTGATGAAAAATTCTGTAAATCGTTTAATTAAGAAAATTAATATGTACTCAAAGTGTAAATTTATTTCAAAATCTCTTTAGAGATGGAAAGTTATTGTAATAAATTGTAAATCAAATTTTTTTAAATATCATATCTTACAAAAACTTGCAATGGAATATTTCTCTTATGCGGTGCACAATAGTTTTAATAACTATTATTATTCTAGAAAAGTATAATTACTATGGCAATACAGAAACAATAGATGCGCGCCTTTTGTTTGACGTTGCATTTGTTCGGGGATTATTTGTAAAGTTTTTGTTATTTTTAATTTAGAACACCGTGTAATAGTTTCAGTTATTGTTTAGCTGTTTTGTCGTGAGGTTTTATTATATGTTGCTATATATTGTTGGTATTTTAGTGTTTTATATAGAGTGCAATATGAAGTGTGTTGCGTGTATTTTTTTTGTTTAGTTTGTAGTGCAGTGTTTGCTATCGGCGGTTCTATTGTCGAAATATTCACTCCGTTTTCATTCACTAACGAAAATATTCAGGTGAGAGCAAGTACAACTTCTCTAGAGCTAACATCTACAACTCCTGTTTCATATATGGGAGATATTTTCTGAGTGTAACTGATGCCATTTATTTATCGTGTGTGTGTAAGCTAATGTTGAATAAAAACACTTGTTGGCAATAGTTAGAATATTTAACTGCCAGTTTCGAAGTTTAAGTTTACAGTTGCCTAGATAAATAGAAAATATTTTTTTTAATTTCTACCTCCATTTTTAGCCCCTTTCCGGATTATAAATGATTATTTAATAAGCTTTCGTACCTAGAATCTTTTATGTTTCACGTTTCTATAACCAGCAGCTGGGGCTGGGCGTTGATCTAAAATTTAATTAATATGGGCAAAATGGAGGCTAAGTGTGTTGCGTTGATACGTACCACAACTGTATTTCGTGATTCGTCGTAAAAATGAAATAATAATATTTACAAAAAAATGTTAGTCAGTCGAATATGGGCGGTATTAATAACTTAAGTACATTGTTTATTATATCTTTTAAATAAAAAGCAAAATAAAACAAATCACCGTTTTGTAAAGAACGGTTCTTCAAATACTCGTAGATAGATAGAATCAGAATCTGCTCAGGAAAATATTGCCCAACCAATCAAATTCACGTAGTTTTTTACATAATTTAGTTTTATCACTGAAAACTTAAAATCCGAATACAAAAATAATTGTTTCTTGTTTTTTTGAAAATATAAATTTTTCCATTAATTTTTATTTACAATGTTAAAACCAAACTTGAAACTTTACAGTATTTTAACTAATATTAGTGTATATGTTCTTGTCAGTATATCTCATACTAAGTAGTCGGCAATGTAATTGCTGTTCCTGTTATTCATTATTCAGTTTAGGGTTGATGTAATTCTTTCCTGAACCTCTTGATGTTTCGCGGAACAATCACGGGAAAAATTATATAAATTATCGCTAACTAAAAATCGGTCTTTCAAAAACCGATGGCGCTTTCACAACTGTTGGTTGTTACACGGTAGTAAGTTTGAATTTGTATTGTGATTTGATTCTTAACGCTTTAGTTATGAATTAAATTTATTTTGATACAAGGTTACTTTGTTGTTTTTCTTTTTTTGTTGCATTTGGGAAGCCAAGTCATACAAAAAAATCTTTGAAATTGTTTATATTCAGTTGGAGTGCATTTCTTCCTGGCCGCTCACTAGAAGTTCACCTTTCGCGTAAAAATCGAATATACGCATCACAATTAATGGAAAGGCCACAGCCAGATAAGAAGGACGGATGAGCCTCCGCATGGATCATGGTCATTTTGTACACATCGACCGACACTAATATAAAGATGATTTTCTTAGAATATAATATTAGCCCGCAATATTTTAGTGCTCGTCTATAACGGCTAACGATGAACAATTTACGAACGATTTGTGTCTGTTCAATGACTGACCTGGGTTTAATAATATAAATATGCGTTAAAAGTATGACTGAGACATGCTTATGGAGGAATAAACAAAGATAAAGAACGATAATTATACAGAAAAAAACCACTTTATCGGCTTTGTGCAATTATAGTATATTTTTTGGAATTATCTGATGCCGTTAACATATATCTTTTATGAAATTTTGAAAAATATATACTTACTTGACATAAAAAAATAAACGTTCATTACTTTTTTTTATTGTATCTAATATATTATTACAGGCTCGAATTATTTTTCTGTGTAACTCTTTACGATAAATCATTTTTAATATTTACAATATACACTAGAAGAGAAAATGAAGGGGTCATCCAAATTTTTAAAATTGTTTATTGATTTTCAAAAAATGATCACAAAAAATACGGGCTTTAGAGAAAAGTTTTAAACATTTTCCAATGACAACAAACGGTCGTATGAACCGAAGTAAATTTTATGACAAATTCTAGTAAGTACGTTTTGTAGGTCGCACTTTCTCTTCAGTAAAAGCATTCCTCATTTACACGAATAACAATTATTTATTTCATTTAAATCGTTCCAGCCGTTCAGCGAGTAATATGTTTAAAATTGCTATTTTTACCTTGTACAGAAAACGGCATTGAGGGCTAATGTTCTATGAAAATTGTCTGTATAATAATGTAATTGTCATGGGAATGACCGTGTCAATGACCGTGACCCCAGCGGGATGTAGGGACGAGGTACATTCGCCTTTCTTATCCGGCTTCAACCTTAAAGGGTTTTTTCCTTCAAGTTTAAAACGTAAATAAAAAAGATGTTTCGAATTATTCAGGTCGCTCACAAGTGAATTTCTTTACGTTGAATTTCCTTCTTTATACAGGTTTTCTTCTGTAAACACGACACTTAAACTAGAAGATCAAACATTTTTAGTGGGCGGTGATTATTTTGTTAACTACACGGCTGACATTCGACAACAGCTTTGAATAACCATTATTTAATAAAACTTATGTAAGTTTATTTCCGAACTCGTTATTCAAGTTTTCGTTGTAAACATACGTAACTTATATAGGTTATATTTTATATTTTAAAGAAATTCAGACAAGTCAGATGAACAAAGACCGATATTTAGTTAGCAATAAATTTATGTAATTTTTTTCGTGATTGTTCGAATAATTTAAAAGTATTACTGTTACATAAATGAAAGATATATTATGAAATAATGTCAAACATTTGGATAGAAATAGTCGTTTATTTAAATGCTAAGTTATACAGAAAATTATTACAAAAGTAATCTTTAATTTAATACTTAATTTTTAAGTAATGATTAAAATATTTTTTAAAAACGAACTAATGTATAAAATACAACAAATACAACAATATTTCACAGAAAAAATACACTGCATATACATACAATTACATCACTATTAATCTGGGCTTCACACCGATATCCAAAGATGGTCGTGCCTAATGCTAGAGCCGGCGAGGCCGGCCTTTGCTAATATCACTGAGAAATAGTATTACGGAATAGAGATGTGTAACTCACGAGTGAGAGATGTAAAAGATATAGCTCACATGTTACGATTATATCTATCACTCGCTCACTTGAAATCAAAATGTATCAGTATATCACTAGCTCAGGAGTGATCGGCGTCTCTTTCGTTTCACCGACTCAATCATTTCACTCACTCGTCGCGTCATGAAGACAGATATAAAAGGATCAAAATGTTTAGTCAAATATGCAACTGGACCTATGTGGACGTACGTAGCTACTCGCGATCGAATGTGTAAGCTGTGATAAAGTGTACTTTAGTTCGCTCAAAATATTTGCGTAAACAAACACTTTTTTGTTTCATTTCAAAATTCTAATTTATAATTGTATAAATACGCCAATTTATTTAATTATCCTTTGGACAAGAAGTGTGTCCCTTGTAAACATAATAATGAATGTCGCAAATAATCATACTAGCTATGCTGTGCGTTGGATTAATTCAGATTTATTAGTCCTACGTACATTTACATATGGCCACTCCAATACAATTGTTAGATTTCGTGTGCAACAGGCGGAGAGATAGATAATTATACGAACCCGCATTGGTTGTCCTTAAAACAAAAACTAATACTTAAGTTAGTTTTACCAGTCGTACATATTTGAATGGAGAATAAAAGTTTCTTGCCCCACAAAATTCATCAGCACAAATCGGCATTTTTATTTGATAAACTGATGATTGTCTAAAAGTCGGATGAGAGTACGGTTTTAAAATAATATTACTAACCAAGTCTCAAGGTGTATTGACCATAAAAATGGGTTTTACATTTCTTCACTTTCTAATATCTATACAAATATTTTTCAGATTATTCAAGTAGTACAAAAAATAATATAGGTATGTCAATTTGAAATAAATATTTAATTATTTGTCGAAGATTTTGAGATGAAGTAAACATTACATGTTCCGCAGCCATAGACACACATATATTACTTTTTAATATAGATGTACGAAACTGCAAAGGTTTTTTATGTAATGTTTACTTTTCAGAATAATATTTTAATCATTATATTATTTTCCACTTAGTACACTATGCCGCTCATTTTATGATTTTTTGCGTTTTGTTTTTGTAAGACTATTAAAATGCGTCATAAGGAATCACTGTTTATGCACTATAATATATATAAATACAATCAAGGCTGCGTTTCCCGGTATTAGCGTAGGGTAATTCAGTATGATATGGCCTGTTGGATGAAACGACCGACCGAAAAATTTAACTGTCTTTGCTCTAGGTGCGGTGAGCTAAGATTGGTGAGCGATTGTCACTCGAACGTATACGTCGCTGTATACATTTTTTATTGAAAAAAAATTAAAAAGTATGCGTTTTTAAACTTCAGAATTTCAGTTTACCTCAGATTTTAGTACGTTGATATTTGATGTGGTAGCGTTAATATTTTTAAAATTTATTTTGTTTTTACTGTTTTTTCGTTCAATACAATAACCTGTTAATAAATTCATAAGTGGCGCTAAGTTTAGATTCCAGATTATGCCTACATATCTGATAATCTTAAAAATGACAGAGTTATTAAAGGATTTCAATGGTACTTGAGGATCTTATATCTGAACGGGTTCAAGAAGAACTACCACCTACAGTGCCTTTAACATAAAGATCTAATGAGGGTGCTTACAAAAAGATACGCCTTCAAAGTACCTGACTGACACGTACCCAGTTGTAAAACTGCTTACTAGCATTCGGAAACTGTCCAAGCAAGTAGCAAATGTACTCGCATCCCTGGATTATATTAGTCAAAAAAAGGAAAGGGAAAATAGAAACAATAAGATTATGAAGAAAATTCTTAATATAAAAAGCAAAAAATGAAATTACATTCAAGTTCTGATGAAGAAATAAAGATAGAATTAGCCGGTAAAAATTCCGGTCCCGAAGATAATATACATGATGCGTGGAATGCGGTGAAAATTACTACGAGACTGAAAAAATAGAAGATTAGCTGCAATGAATTGTTTGTAAATTATGGCCGCATGTAAACTGCACGCCAGTCAACAATTCTTGCAATCCTTGTGGCAAGAAAATGAAGAAACAAGAAACGGAAAAGAAAAACTTCACGAGAATAAAGAAAAAAGTAACTAAAAAGGCAAAGGGAAGGAAAAATGACCCGGAAATTAAATGGCCATCTTATCCTTATATGAGCGGCCCACTTCTAACGGATTCCCACTTCTTAACAGTAAAGTTTTTTCTAATGTTTTTGAAATAAATATGTCTAATATTAAGAATGTTTTTAGAAAATATACATCGAAATAAGAGTAAAGGCTCAGTTGTTATAAAAACATTATTCTAAAGTACGCATACAATTTGTAGGCTACAATGGAAAATATTTTAGTACCAACACTTATTTGAAAAGAAAATAACACATGTCACAATGTTTGATTAATTATCTATACGCCAAATATACCATAACTATATCTGTATATAAGGTAATCAAATCTAGAAATATAGCAGCGCAAGCTGACACATTGTAGATGTCTCATTCCAACGCCTTATGAAATTAATGCATATCATATATGGTCTAGACTTTTTCAGCGTCGAGATTTCGAATACTTTCACGAAATGTTTGAAACGCCTGATTATTTCGCAAAAAAATGGAGGGTTGTCCAATTTTACCGTGTAAAATTTCACAGTTTGTATCAGTAAAATAATGATGTAACACTTGTATTTATAACATTTTTATAGTGGAACTTTCTGAAGTTAATATTTTGATTACGTATATAATTTTATAATACTCTGCGTATAATACAATGAATTTTACAAATAGTCGTCAGCTGATCGAATATATATTTGTGCCGTCCATATTTTAACTGTCAAATTCCATTGTTTACAAAAATTATCTCTTGAAATTGAATAGACTAGACGTTGTTGATGGCGCTGTCTCGGGAGCATCGTGATGGTGTTATGTAATAGAACGTTTTATGTATTCTTATTAAATAATTTAAAAAACTTAAAAAATTGCATTACAACTATTTTTATTTTCACAACTTATTCATAATTAAATGAAACTGCGTGATGTAGTATTATTTCTACTTTCTTTAATTTCTTTACCTCGGCCTAGGTTTCGTTGTATTACAACATCTTCAGGTGGGTTATTAGCAAAGATTCAGAAGATTAGAATCTTTGCTAATATCCCACCTGAAGATGTTGTATTACAACGAAACCTAGGTCGAGGTAAAGAAAGTAGAAATAATACTACATCACGCAGTTTCATTTAATTGTGAATAATGAATTTCTACAGAATTAACGCCAAATATATTCAATATTCACAAGATATATTAAAACTATTAAATGATATTAACATTTAAAAAATCATAAGTACCAATTATATTTTCAAGAATTCAACACATTTCAGATGAAGTTTGATAAACCATATAAAATCAGACCAATTTTAAGAAAGCTTCAACATCCCATTTCTTAAGTCTACAAAAAAATAACATCAAATGTACGGCAAACCTTTGAGGATGCATTTATCAAGAAACGGGAGATCGATGGGTCGAGATCATTCGAAATTCACTACGCTGTAGCTGAAATGATCGCATTATATAATTATACTATGTGCATAGGATTTAATAAAACGATTAAATTAATTATACCGAAATTCGGAAGAAAATACATGAGTGAAATCATTTTGCCGCAACTTTATGAAATATTAAAGATTATTAAATCAAACTTTTTAAAGTTTAGCCCTAACAAGTTTGATGTAGTATCAATAACCACTGACACGTCGACTTGTGTGCATTAACAAGTTTGATGCAGTATCAATAACCACTGACACGTCGACTTGTGTGCATTAACAAGTTTGATGCAGTATCAATAACCACTGACACGTCGACTTGTGTGCATTAATAAGTTTGATGCAGTATCAATAACCACTGACACGTCGACTTGTGTGCATTAACAAGTTTGATGCAGTATCAATAACCACTGACACGTCGACTTGTGTGCATTAACAAGTTTGATGTAGTATCAATAACCACTGACACGTTGACTTGTGTGCATTAACAAGTTTGATGCAGTATCAATAACCACTGACACGTCGACTTGTGTGCATTAACAAGTTTGATGCAGTATCAATAACCACTGACACGTCGACTTGTGTGCATTAACAAGTTTGATGCAGTATCAATAACCACTGACACGTCGACTTGTGTGCATTAACAAGTTTGATGCAGTATCAATAACCACTGACACGTCGACTTGTGTGCATTAACAAGTTTGATGTAGTATCAATAACCACTGACACGTTGACTTGTGTGCATTAACAAGTTTGATGCAGTATCAATAACCACTGCCACGTCTACTTGTGTGCATTAACAAGTTTGATGCAGTATCAATAACCACTGCCACGTCTACTTGTGTGCATTAACAAGTTTGATGCAGTATCAATAACCGCTGCCAATTTCAATTACGATATGGCAGGAAAACGCTTTCACTTTCTTTGATTCCGAAACTGTATTCTTGCAACGAGGAAATTAAACAATAAGTTGTTACAATCCTGAGCAATTTGTTTAACTACAGAAGTTTGGACGTCGGTAAACAATCCAAGCTAGATAGCTATAACAACTCATTGTATTAATACGAATATGATAATCGTAAACAGATTAAAATGAAGCATCAACTTTCCAAAAGTCTGTTAGACGTAACACTAAACAGTTCATGTAATTCTTAATCTTAATAAAATTACGTATATATTAGTTCAATTGTTCGTCTGTTACACTGGCGTACAATGAATGTATTCGTTTATAAACAATCGCGTCCGCTGACATTAAATAGTCTGTAGTACCTATTCAATATTTATATACGTATTGTGTACAACTCATCGATGCAAATGCGGCCGCCTTGCGGCTGGCGCGATACGCGGTACGATCGTCTAACGAAATGTTCCCCAAGAAAAAATGAGCCGCGAACCGAATCGAAACCAAAATACCAATCATCAATCGCGACCATGTGTGTAGGTACTTCAGTAGTCTGTGACATATGACTCGAGTGAAGCTATCGATCCACTCAAACAATCGTGAATGAGATCGCGTCATTGGTATTGACGAAAAAAACCGAATCATTCACAACTCCGTGATTCGATCGTTCCTTCATTTAAAAAGAGAGGGTCCCTCTGGTTCTTTCGTTCGTGATTGACACATCTGTAGCTCAAACTGACGTAATAATAAATAAAATTGAGGATGACACCAGACACAAGCACAAAAATAGCCTAAGATAGGAACTAAGATATGGCCACTGAGATCACTAATCATGGAGGGGTGGGGGGAGATCCCAGACACGCTAGCCATGAAACGTGGCAGAAGTTAGAGGATGAAGTACGGGAAACGGTTAGTATGAAACTGGCCAAACAATTTGAAACTGGATTGATGTTATCTAAAAACTATCCTGTGATAGCCGGTTAACCTGATGATATTTCTCAAGATGGCATTGTTAAGATCAAGTGCCCCATGAGTGAAACAAATTTATATAAATTATACAAAAAATGGGAAACCAGCTAATATATGTTATTCACAGATGCAGATGCAAATGCATTTGAGTGGACTAAAAAAGTGTTACTTTCTTGCGTAAGCCAACTCTAATTACAGCACAATTTAAAAATGTACAAATTTTATGTTTAACATTTAACGAATAATATGTGGGTGATTTTCTTAAAATTGTAATTGCATTCTGGAAATCTTATTGGTTGGATCTATGGTAAAGTCTTCAGCGAATTGACGGAATGAATTAATTAATCTAATACACAGCAAAATATGGTTAGCGGGTATATTTGTCTGCTCCTGAATCAAATTACTTAATTAGTAACAGCTTATAGGAATGCCGATGTGCGAACGTGGATTCCTCATGATTTTCTTCAATGTGCATTCTAGAATGTTCAAAGCCTCTTGTTTTTTTACCATCTTCTATCATCTTGCTGCAGTCAGAAGCGGAATCCATTTGAAGAGATTTTGGTGATGGTGATATTTGAAAAGATTTTGTTAATGGTGATGATTCTGGGTGAGTTACAGAAGGCGTATATGTGTATATAAACAATAGACAAACAGTGGATTATAGCCGTTAATATCTAAAGTAACAATACAGAGATGATGAAATAAACCTTTTTCATAGACACATATTTTTACCTGTTGATTTTCATAAAAACGGTAAACAGGACAGGCGGGTACAGTAACATTTGATAGATTAAACAAACTGCCAACTTTCTTCATTATTTAGTTAATTACATAACACTTGAAGAATGTGTACCTGAACTTCCGAATGAAATTTCTTCCAAATCCAAATGTCCCGTAACCAAACTACTTTCTTCTAATTGTTTTTCACGTTCTTCAAGAGCCATCGTCTTTCGTTTCTTAAGTATATACAGTCGTTCTATGGTGTTAGACGTTAGTTTTATTTCTAATTGGTTGACTTTCAAATTTTGTGAGAATACACTCTGCTTTCATACGCACTTGTGACACCGGCCCCATCAAATAATACTGCACATAATTTTCCATATCATTTGGCGGCTGAAGTGAGAATAAAGTTGTCCATTGAAATTGATAAAGGATAATAACAAAGACCAAATTAACCATAACCTCAACAATAATTTACTTATCAATAATTTGTTTCATCTCAAACTAAGGCTGGTTTATGCACCTATCGATATATAGTAAATACTTACATCAAAGTGGTCTTCCCAGAATTAAATTGGCGAATGCGTAGTTGTAACTGCTGGGTCTCGCCGCGCGAGCTTTAGCCGCTTATCTCTCATTATTTTCTTGTTTGGAACGTAAACAAATAATTTGTTAGTGTTTTTATTGATCTTTTTTTACACTGAGGAACTCCACAGTACTTGTAAACTTTCCAATTCATTTTCAACACTCGAAATGTGCAATATAATATGTAACTTTCTTCGTTGAACGTAGACACAACGCAATGTTTACTTGGCTGTGACGTCGCGGCGGAGGCCATGACATTTGCGAGCGTTTTAGCGCAAAATTCAAAGTAAGTAGAGGAAATGCAATAATTTGCTATTAATTCTTAGTTTGTTGCAGAAATAATGTTATTTCCGGAAATAGTAGACGCGTGCGTCCATTGTAGAAGGGGATGTCAAATTTATCCGAAACCCAACGGCGCTTTCGATTTGGTTAAAAACCTCACAACTCTTGTATGCTTTAAGCTACACGTTTGTATTTGTTCAGATAGATACAATAGTATGCTATATTATAATTACAACAATCAAACCAGAGCAGTGTCCATATAAATATCAAATAAAAATAATACATTCGAAATCCAACGGACGGTTTCGATTTGATTAAACATCTCAAAGTCTTACACCAGTAAAGCTGGATGCTTGCAATTTTATATACCTTAATATTTTATGTTACAATTATAATACCTTGACATCAAATAAAAATTATTGACAGATCCGAAATTTAACGTACGCCTTAGATTTGGTTAAATATCCCACAAGTCTTGCACGGGTGAAGCTAGACGCTTGTAATTTTTCAAATAGATACCTTTGTATATTATATTGTAACTGTAATAGTCAAATTCAGAAGAGCGGCCTTAAAAATATGATAATATAAACATTATTAATATGTCCGAAACCTAACGGGCGCTTTCGGTTTCATTAAAAATCTCACAAGTGTTACATACTTGAAGCTAGATGTTCGTAATTTTAGTATGTCATATTACAGCTATAATAATTATATTCAGAGCAACGGCCATATAAATATCAAATAAAAATTATAAATCTATCCGAAACCCGAAAGACGCTTTCAATTTGATTAAAAATCTTACAAGTTTTACACGCATAAAGCTAGATGGTTGTAATTTCGGAAAAATTTGACATACAGTCTTTGGTTGGTTATCCAAATAACCAACCGTTACCTACCGTAGAGTGTACGATCGATTATTTATTTAAGAAATTAGTTTGAAAATAGCATTTTTTCATGGAATATGCCGAAAAATTATATTTTTTTGAAAAAACTAATTACTCCACTTGAAAGAATAGACAATGTTACATAGAAAATGTGTAAAATAAAAACTGAGTTACTTTACTTTCAGTGCTGGAAAATCCGAGGTGGCCCCATTCGAGTTCAGCGCTCGGGAAGTGCGCGGCCGCCAGCCCGCTGCACTAATTCTTTTATAACTTTCGATGTAATTGATCAAATTGAGAAACAAACGAAGTCTTAAAATATTGCGGACATACATAAATCGAAATCGAGGTAACGTGACAGGCCTACTACGATTCTCATTTGCCAAAAGAAATTCGCTGACTATTAATATACCGACGCCATGTAACCCGTCATTGTGATGAAGTGAAATCAGCAAAGACAAACAATGACACCAAGTCCTACACAATTTTGTTTTCTTCCCTTTACACTTTTTTACTACCGCAATTACATTTTTACAAATGTTTTAATAAATTAGTTTACAACTCTTGCAAGTAATTTGAAAATATAATAGTGAACATTATACTCTCACAAATTTATTTTATACGTTTAACAGCGCCGTCGTTCATTCAACAACCCGCAGAGGGCAATCCCGGTATAGGGGAGAGTGGGGCGATGGGAGCTAGCGGGTAATGGGAGCCACTAAAATTTACACAGACTGGAACGCACTAGTCGCACGAAACTGACAGGAATGCATTCGAGAACATTCGTTCGTGTCACGTGATCGCCGCCGGTCGGCCCAGTAGCACGCGCACAGTGGTGACGAGAAGAAGTGCTTTTGTTGTGATCTCGCCACAAAAAAGTGCAAAATCTCTCAAATAAAGTGAGTACCTAAACTTTAATTATTCTGTCGTATTTTGCCTCTATTATATGCATTATTTATTCAATTTTATGATAACATTGAAAGAGAAACTTATTTAGCGAAGTTTTTTAGGTTATTGTCGGTATTTTGAGATGGTTAACTGCCGGATAATGGGAGCTACTCAAGCTCCCATTACCCCGCCGTGGCTCTTATTACCCCTTACGAGTAGCAAAATTCAAATTTAACAGTATTGTTTATCTATTTTTTTAGATGCCAAGAACGTTAGAGTCTGCAATAAAATCTATAAGAAATGAAGGAATATCGGTTAATAAAGCGGCACAACAACATCAAATACCTTACAGCACACTGAAAAAACGGTACAGGTTAGCAATTTCTGATGATGATACTTACAGTCGTTCTCCGTCGCTCGGTAGAAAAGCCGTGTTCACTAGTGAATAGGAACAGATACTGGTTAACCACATACTTAATATGTCTAATATATTTTATGGTTTAACAGGCATCCAACTGCGTAAAATATGCTACAATATGGCTGTGACCTTCGGTGTCCAGAATAGATTTAATACTGAAAAAAAAATAGCTGGGAAAGATTGGTGGTACGGATTCATGAACCGACATCGAGAACTCAGTATTAGAAAGCCTAAAGCGACCAGTATAAACAGGATTCTGGGCTTTAATAAGACTGAAGTCACACGTTTCTTTAGTAATCTGGAATCTGTAATGACAAAATTTCATTTTGAGCCCCAAAACATTTTCAATATGGACGAAACAATATTTCCTACAGTCCATGTGCCAGATAATATTATTGCTCTTAAAGGACGGAAGCGTGTTGGTGCAGCGACTTCATGGGAGAGGGGCAAAAATGTTACAGTAATTTGTGCATTGAGTGCTACAGGCATTTATGTGTCTTCTTTATTTATTTTTCCACGACAAAGACACTCTCCACAGCTAGAACGTGATGGGCCACCGGGAACTATTTATACATGTTCCAAAAATGGGTGGACTAATTAGCAAATATTCATAACATGGCTTGAACATTTCATAAAATTTACAAGTCCTACTGCAGAAAAACAGATTTTGCTCATTATGGACAATCATAACAGTCATGCTACATTGGAATCCTATGAGATGGCCAAAAAGAATTATATAACTATGATGAGTATTCCTCCACATTCGTCACATCGTCTACAACCTTTAGATGTGACGTTTTTTTGGTCCACTAAAAACAGCTTACAAAAGGGAATGCGATATGTACATGAAATCTAGAAACATGATTAAAGTAATTCCATACGAAATAGCTGGACTATTTAATAAAGCTTACTCAAAGATAGCATCTCTCGACAAGGAAATATCTGGCTTTAAAACTACTGGAATATTTCCTATGGACCCATCTGTTTTTTCAGATGAAGATTTTTTACCTCTTGGCCAGAACGAAAGTAATGACACAACTAACGTGGTAAACACTGTTAGCCTTTCGGAAACAATTGCTACAGTTACTTCACAACCAGTGTCTTCCGCTCAAGAGGCGCTGCAAACATCAACCACCTCTCGACAGCCCGCCAGGGACCAATCATCACAACACGATGTGCAGAGAAGAGATTCGCCACAACGTTCTACAAGTTTTGCCCATATCTTAAATGTTGTAAGTCCTCCTCCCAATATATCAGCAAAATCAGCAAAAGATAACAGAAACAAACAACATTCGGAAGTTTTGACTAGCACTCCTATGAAGGAAGTTTTTGAGGAGAAGAAGGAGAAAAAGAATAAAAGAGAGATGAAGGGGAATAAATCAAAGAAAATACAAATATATAAATCTAAGAATAAGAGACAGGTTAAGAATAAATTATCTCAAAAAAATATTATCAGAGGAACTAAATATTTGTTCCAAGACAGCACTTCTGACGAATCATCTATCAATGAATATAATATTTGTGATGATGATTCTGAATACTCTGAGGAGGAAAATGTATGTATGATGTGTAACGATGTTGGTAAAGATGAAGAATTATGGTATCGTTGCAGAGCTTGTGGCAAATGGGCCCATTCTGAGTGTTCAGGTGGCGATCACCCTATAGATTATCTTTGCAATTTTTGTTTAGATCCTAATGTTCTATTTTATGTTTTGTTGATTACTTAAAAATTTTGGATTGTTTAAGTTCCTCTTTAATAGATAAAAATAGGATTTTATTTTGTTTAGTGTTATTTCATGGCTCTCATTACACATATGAAGGCTTCATGGCTCTCATTACCCGATGCGTGGGGTAATGGGAGCGAAAGTAAGATTCATAAAAAACGTGATTTTACCTATTTAAGGCTATATTTTTTTATGTTCCTTGGCAATTATTGAAAGACGGGTAACTAAAAGACCGATTACTGTCTATAAATGCTTGCGATTGTAACCGAAACTGCATTTTTTTTTCTTTTCCTTACATGGCTCCAATTCCCCCACTCTCCCCTACATTTCGATCCTGTTGGCTCTTTAAAACTCAATCAATGGCCACCTTAGAGTTGTTATCCCAACGGACATATTTTTCATAAAACCACATTTGGAAAAAGTCAATTTTATTTCCGGAACACTGAAATTTCGTTGCAGACAGCATAATATATTTGACAACATGAAGTGTCATAATCTCGTTCAACCACTTTCCACTCATTATCATGATAAAGTTAGTAATTCCGGTTCCATGTCCCATTTAATTTCTACAATACTCAAACGCTCAGCTTGGTTTAGGGTTGTTGGAACAGTTTTTAAACATCTTTTAGTACAATGGACGGAGATGACGCGGTAAACTATAACAACTCCATTCAAACTGTAGAAACAGATCAAAAGAATAGCAGAATTTCTGGAACACAATATTTTAATTAAATCGTCAACACTTTCAGCGCTTCAAGAAGCGTTAAACAAAATAAATGGTAACGAACAAGGTCTGAATAGGGCTGCTGAGAGTGTTACCTTGAATGTAAACAATCTGACTGCTGTATCAAATAATTTACTATATAAATCTGAATTTATGGGATCGTTAAGTATATTACAGAATATTTCATTGACGTTATCATTCGAGATAGAAGATGTAATGAATTCTGTTATGTTTGGAAAAAATAATATTTTATATCCATCCATTATTTCACGGAAACAATTGTATCAAGAAATATATCCTTAGACTCAGACAATATACATGTTTTGATTACTTTTTCCCATCTGCTAAGCTGGAGATAACAATTACTTCTGTAACCTGGATCATTTAAGAAATTTAAAAACATTAATTTAGATTCCCCTAATGGTAACGATTGAACATTTTAAGAAATCGTTCGCATTGTGAACTCAGTTGTATACAAACCGCATATTTTAGAATACGGTAATTTCTATTCATATACTATACATATATACATATTAAGTATTATGTTTTACATATGTTATACGTTTAAGATCTATAATTTTAATAATTTTCTTAGATATCTTATAAACTCCTCGTCAATCCAAGGTAACATAGATCCCAAACATATTGCTGACACCGATACAGTCAATTCTCCGATTCGTATGCCTAAGGTTAGGAGGCCTACGACATACACTCACAAAGGGGTGTAAGTTTAGTCTTTAACGGGGAACCAGTTATACCCCTTGCCAGCCACAATGATTATTCAGCGTGATTCGCAAACATATATATTAACATAGTAATGTCATCCGGTCCCCAGCGTCTCACCATCCTGACATAAGGATTTGTTCGCAGAAACCTCAACAAATAACATTTCCAGATGAATCAGCGTTGCTCAAGTTTATAAACTCCAGGCACCTGCCAGCCCTACTCAGCTCAGAAGTCCGTAGTCACAGTTCACGTCAGTCGTCGTTCCAGTTCAGTCTTAATTTAACACATAAGATGGTATTTATAATAATCATATTTAAAAGTGTTTGTAATGTTAAACTGCATCGTATTTAATTAAAGTACCGATCATAAATTATTTTTAGTGTTTTTCACAATTCCATTATGACTACGTAAATATATCGTTATTAATCTACATGTTATTGAGTAATTGTAAAGTGAGTGATTGAAAATGTCTTAGGCTCCGTCGCGTCGCACAACGGTTCGTCGTGGGCATCCTTTAGTTACTGCAGAATTGCTGTAAACGATGCGTGAAGATGGATTTATCCAGTGCAAGTGTGTAATGGACCTGTGAGTAGAGGTGGAGGGGGAGAGGGGTGTCGCCTATTTGCCCCCATCTTTCGTTCGATCGAAAAGTTACTTCGTTTTTGGATGATTTGAAACAGGAAGAAAAGTCGTGTGAAGTAAACCGAATAAAACTGTCACAGGACGGTAAATACGGCTGTATTGTTTGATGTAATTTTCAATAAAAAAACATGCCTAATGCGTCTCAAGTTCCGACATCGAAATGTGTAAATTGTTTATAAGGCGACATTTTTTATATCGAATTGTTTAGGAAAGTCGGAGTACTTGAACTGCCTTTTAGTATTTATAAGAAAAATATTTTTTTGGCTTTTTTTATTTGTTCCGGAAGACTAATAATTTGAAAGATCGTTGCTAAGACTTGATAATTGGCATTCACCGCCATAACTCTTCCGCACGCAGATCCTGTCAAACGTGAACTTCTTGCAGAATTCTGGAATGAAATGGTTTGAACAACCATTCTCGAGCCTTGTGACTATCTTTTTCAATTATAAAAGACCAATCGAAAGGAAACCTGTATACGATCTCTTTGAAAGATGACGGAAATAAATATTTAATGGCTGATTTTTACGCATCTATTGCGGCGGTAATCACTTTCAAACTTTGTAATAATTCATTGTTTAAGGTAATTATTTACATAAATACGTTTTTGGATTCGTTCTATGTAAATATTGACTAATTAATCGGAAACGATTTTGTCAAATTTGAATTAATCAAATGTGTCGTGTCGGATATATACATATTTAACTTCCGTTCGATTTAGTTTTAATAAACAGCAAAATAAGCGGCTTTGCCGAGTACTAAGGACGTCCGTACAGTTAGCGGCATCAACGCCATCTAACCGCGCCTCCTCCAAATAAAAGAATCGAAAGGTATTTCGTTTTATTTGTAAAAAAATCACAATAACAGTCTAACAGGAAGCCTTCCTTAATGTTCAATTGGTGTTATTTTATTACCGATCAAACAGAAAAATGTGGGAGTGTAGGTGAATGTGGGAAAAATGGCGTGTAAACTAAAGTATAGTTTGCAATATATTATATTATTTCATATTTTTATAAAATTTGCAAATTAAAGTAAACCAAGTATTACATTAATGTGTGTCCGAAGATGACAAGCTAATTTAAATGGGTCATATTAAACCGTTAATAAACAATAATAATTCGTTTTATTTTAATAATAAAAGTAAAATTTCTTATATTTAACTAAATTAAATTTGTAATTCTGAAAAATTCAATCGTTCGACATTAATAAAACAATTATTTAAGAACAATTATATCATGAAGAAACAACAGTTAACGTAGGAACATAGCGAACGGCGACCGGTTCAATCCGAAGGCTATAGAATGAGCGCCATCTAGGGGAACCGTGCCCGGGTGCGAACGATCGCCATCTGACGGCGGATGTCGTCATACTGTTCCACTGATAATCACCCATCCGGCCATTATTATTAGTCTCGCTCAATGCACCTTATTTTAACTGAACGGGCAAAATAATTCTAATTACTGTTCGACACTGCTGACTTCCACAAGAGACTTCTCTTTAACTTATAAAGTTTTCAGAGACTGATTATAGAATAATAAGAGCCAATTCAACACATCGAATAATCGCTATTCAACTCGCGAAATTAATTCTAAGAATATCTAAATATAAATATAATTAATTCTAAGAATAGCTAATAACACTCAATAAGAACCAACAATGAACGGTTCGCTTAATATTTGTTTATAACGATTATTTAATTGCTTAACTGTCAACTGACCTGCTTGTGTTGAATGTTTACACTTATAGCATACAACAATTTACGCGTCTGCTGTTTATTTCTTGTCGAGGCCCTTATTTCGTATTCTCTCACAATCTTGACATTTTGGCATATAAGGCTTTCCCATTTGCGCAACGGGCGGTATTGTTTGGTTATCAGAGTAGAAAGTACCACGATCTAACGATTAGACGTGTGCAACTGTTTGTTCCGGAATATTGCTGTGTTCCAAATGATCCAAAACATTTTCGTTATGTCGAACCCATCATTTGGAACATTGCATCTCGACTTCCGAACGAATGAAATGAAACGAAGCGAACACTGTTCCGCTGAGTGAGACAGAGATACGGATGCGGCGCTACACACTGGGAAGCAAACAAATGTTTATTTACACATTATATTTTATTCTCTTTGATTTATATATTACTAACTGCTTAGTTGATTTTATAGTCAGCGTACGAACGTGGCAAGGTTAAATACTTGCCGGTGTATCTTTAAATATATTTAAATTAAGCAATTTAATATGTTAACACATTGCGTTGTACCTTTCGTCATATTAGATGGAATATAACAAAATTAGAGTGTTAAAAATGTTAATGTTTCATGAAATATTTCATGTCAAAAATTTTAATATTAAACACCTCTAGTGTTTAAATATTAGTAGGTCAAGTTCCTAGTGTTGACCATTCTTGTGATAATTTTTTTAAAATTTATTTACCTACATCACATCGATTGATAAAAAAACAATGATCGTGTATCGAAATAAAGGAGAGTTATAAACGGTTAGTTTTACAAATAATACATACATTCGGTTTAAGTGAGCCCAAACTCAATATTATACATACAAAATTATATTAAAAATAATAATTTTAAACATGTTCCATCCGGACAGTTAAATTTCAAATTAAATATTTCAACTTTTTAATCGCAACAAAATATATTCGGCGCGTCGCAAACACCGTCGATACATTTTAGCAATGTTTCGTTTTGTATCTGTTCCGTTTGGAATTCGCGAGTCGACTTCCGAATTTTCCAAATGTAACGTATCATTGTTCCGGCGGAAGATTTCAATGATCCAAATTCAAATGTTCCAATCACCACAAAAATATGTACGGCACACCTCTATTGAGCGCTCAAATAATGTTTTGGTCACAATGCAACTCTTACGTAAGTTTACTTGATTTATCAACATGACTAATAGTTTTGTATTGTCGTTAATTAAAAATATTTCGAATGTTTTTATTTAAAGGTTTATCACAATATTTCGAGAATGTTAGTTAACACGACACCGATATATCAAAATGTAGATACTCTAGCAAATTCGTTATTCCTACTTTGAAATTCGGTCGATTAATCTCGCTTTATAACGATAGAAATCGTATGTACGTACGTGATAAACAAAATGGAAAAAATAAGACATATTCCGAATAACAGAAACTCGTGTGGCAGCCCTGAAAAGGGCTTTATGGTCAAGTCGGTGATGGATGGACAGGTCGCCATGAAACCCAATTGTTAGCAGCTGATAGCGCTCGCTGCGAACCTTCTGCGTGGATCATCTTCGAAGGAGTCTCACTTCTTGGGGGCTGCCTTCTTAGCGGAACTTTTCGCTTTCGACGCGGCCTTCGCTTTAGGCGCTTTAGGCTTCTTTGTAGGCGGCTTGGCAGATTTCTTTGCTTTTGGAGACTTCGTCGCAGCAAGCTTCGCTTTTTTTGCAGGCGCGGCTTTCTTTGGAGATGCGGATTTTTTGACGGCAGGTTTGGCGGCGGCCTTCGCCTTCTTCTTGGGTGTCGCCTTGGCCTTTACCGGTTTGGCGGCCTTGCTCGCAGGTTTCTTGGCGGCTCCCTTTACCTCGAGTTTGAAGGAGCCCGACGCGCCTTTGCCCTTCGTCTGGACGAGAGCGCCGGACTCGACTGCGCTCTTCAGGTACTTCCTAATGAAAGGAGCCAACTTCTCTGCGTCCACCTTATATTGGGCGGCGACATACTTCTTGATGGCTTGAAGCGACGAACCGTTTCGTTCTTTCAGCTCCTTAATCGCGTTGTTGACCATCTCTGAAGTCTTCGGGTGCGTGGGCTTCGCCTTGGGTTTCTTGGCGGCTGCCGATGCCTTCGTTTTTTTAGGAGTTGCAGACGCAGGAGCCTCACTAATAACCGCGGTGTCAACCATATTCTGATGAGGGGGAAGATACGACGATTAACAAGTAAAATGCGTATGCGTGAGCAAATGCAATATCTTCACGTACACCGACAAACGAGCGTAGCGCTTGGAAGTGCGTGATAGCGTATTGATTCGACAGGTCGCTGGGGGTCCGTTGCTCGAAGACTGACGACGCAGAGAACGTATCAACGTCTTCATATTTTGTGGTGAAAATGTTGATCTTTACACTATCGCCGCACCGGTTTTCATTTATTTTCACATATTTGTTGCAGGTTAAAAGTAACGCTGATACGATCGAGGGAAACCATGCAGGCGACACAACACTTTTTCGTACGTGCACGGACCGTTTGACTTTCTCCTAAGCCGAAGAAGAGATTTAAACTGCCTTGATGTTGCTCCGAGACTCGTAGTATTCAACAATAACTTCAATTATCCCAATTCGGCGCATTAACTAAGACCAGAATTAATTTTTATCGATTCCGCGAACTATGTATTTGGTATCGGTGCAGCCGCAATTCTTTTTCCACGCAAGGTTCGGGCGAATAGCTCCGTCATAAAACAGTATTCGCAAGCTGGTTGAGCGGGGCATACCGTCGTCGCTCCACTGCCGCTACAAGCGAGCGTCGACGAAGAACGTACAGCCCGCTGAAGAGAAACGCCGGCACCTTTATCGATTGAGCCTGATCAGCCATTAGCCGAAGAATTTATTCGAATTCGTCGCGCCTGCCCGGTCGAGGGAGCCCTGGCAGAATATCAGCGGCCCGTCCCTCACTCGCCGCTACCAGCGAAAGTTTAATAACGACTGATCGACTATTTGATCCATACAATCATGATTTTTATATACGCTGTTACATAGTCAATATTAAAGAAACGTTACAGTAAGAACTTATGAACGTCAGCAGTGATAAACAAATATACAGTTATATTTGGCACAAATAATAATGACGTCGAGTGTAACGTCATTGACGAATGACGACGCCATATTTCAACAAATCTATGTTCATTTTCTAACGAAAAAATCTCACTGTGTGCAATCGTGATCGAATGTACTTTAATACTGTGTGATATTGGCGTTGCAAAATTATGATGGCTTCATAAACGCAAGACGTTATCGGGTACGAACGCTGAGAGCGTTTCCAATAGCACACGGTGGAAAGTTTTTCCTCGCAACGGGAGAGAAACGCCTTTCCCGATTTAAAGACTGTGGAAGGATTTGTATGGCTGTAAGAAAATTGATTGGAATCCAAAAAAGACGAGGAATAATCATAACGCCTGATGGAAAATGTCGTTGGGAACAGATTTGGTACTCGTTTATCATTAGACTGACTTTTGTCTGTGGTCCGGTATCACTGGAGCTGTACTCTTACTTCCTCGGCACCAGCGAAGTATACAGTGAATGAGCTTGCGAGTGAGGAATGATGAACCGATGGCACATTGCTTATTTCTAGAATTGTACAATTATAAATATTAACATTTTTTTTAAATTTCAACGTGTTTACTGCGTACAACGCGAAATCAGCTCAGTGTTAAATTTAGCACCCAAATCGATGATTGGATCAAATCGACATGGAAGTCTCATATACTACACATTCAATTGCCAATACACAAACGAAATGCTATTCAGGTCACGATTTCTGTGCAAATAGTGCAAATGCATCACTCACTATATATGTATATGTGTATGTATGTATATATAGGTATTCACCTTCAGTCCTATTTACGAAGTCCCATTGAGGTCTTAAATAATGATACGCTCGCAGGTTTGAAAAAGGCACCTTTGGTTCTGTTCAGGCACGAGTCAGAAGTATCAAAACGTAACCAGAAACGATTAGGGCTTAAAGTTTACATCGTGTATCGATGTGCCACACACAAGTAACCGTTGTCACATAACCAAACCAATCGATTCCTGATCGCAAGCTAAAACGACGAATAAAAACAGTAATCAAATATGACAAAACCTATCATTTACATAACCAATAAACTGCAAGATGTTCGCCGTCTCTGTTCAACTGAATGTTCTACCGGACGCGAAAAAGAGACGAAGTGTAATCAGTCGCGCTGTGAACGCATTTGGTTGGCGCCATTCGCTGGAACGGAATGAACCTCTTTATTGCCCGATAGGAGCTATTGAAAAATAGACCTTCCGTTGGTTAAAACAAGATCGCAACTAGAAAATTAGGATGTGAGTTATGAAAGTTTAGACAATTTTAAATTTTTAATGAATATAAAATTTATTTCCCTGTAAGAATGGTTTGCCACTTACATGAAATCAATGCAGTGCAACGTTGGTGATTTTAAAAGGCTCTACAAGAATTTTGATTACGTATATTTTTTTAATGTCTCGAGTAACCGAAATTAGCGCTCCATAAACAAAGGTGGATTTCGACCTGTACCGGTTGACGCAGACCGTGAACAGGCGACGGTCGGTCGCAACAGTTCGCTAGCTCTCAACCAATCGCGAAAGGACACGTATGTGTATCGTCGCCTTCCTCCCACCGCTTTTATTAGAACTCGCGGTCAAACACGTCAATGAGCAATTTTATGAAGAGAAAATTATACAGAAAGCTGTCGTTTACTAAAATAAATTCCTTTGTGAACGTAGGAGCCATACGAAACAATAAATTAGTTATATAATCGTTTCAAGAGAAACGCTAGTGACGAAAAATGTATTCCAGCACTGCGAGTGGAGAACTATTTATTTATTCTCGGTTCCGCCGCTGAAATCGACAGAGAAATGTGACAAGCTACAACCGTTTACTTGACATCCACACGCTCAACGATGAGTACGATTTTCGTACAAATTTATCGTCTCATTCTTTTGAACGAACTAATCTTTGAAATTAATTTCACAATATCTCACATTCATTTAATTCAAGTAACAATAAGGACGTCCGGCGTTTTGTAGACTCTCGACATTATGAAAGAAATTGCATCTCTACCTTTTTATAAATACACGTCCGTATTTATCTCCAGATTTTCGGTCAGTCTTCAATTCAAGACGCAAATTAATGAACAAGTTTAATGAGATTTCTTTTATTTTGAATCTTATTTCTCAGTGTGACGGATTACAAATAGTTTAAAACATCGAAAATGTCGGCAGACCACACAAATAATAATAAAGGATGGGCGGCCCTTAGAAGGGCCTTTTTGGTATGCAATAGTCGTATTATATTTAACCTCCGAAGCCGTATAGTGTGCGACCCTGACGTTTGAGCGCGTACACAACGTCCATAGCGGTGACGGTCTTGCGCTTCGCGTGTTCCGTGTAAGTGACTGCGTCGCGAATCACATTTTCGAGGAAGACCTTCAATACGCCACGCGTTTCTTCATAGATCAGCCCGGAAATGCGCTTCACTCCGCCTCTGCGTGCGAGACGGCGGATAGCGGGTTTGGTGATTCCCTGGATGTTGTCGCGAAGCACCTTCCTGTGCCGCTTGGCGCCTCCTTTACCCAATCCTTTTCCTCCTTTGCCGCGTCCGGTCATCGTAACTCAAGTTAAAGTCGCAGACGATTATGCCGGTGGAGAAGCGAAACGGCCTCTTTTATAAGCAGCGTCACCTCAGCGCACAGCAGCTTCGAGACGAATAGCTTTATTTGCTCTATCTCACTCGGACGTTATTGCCGTCTCTACCGGGGTACCTATGTAGAGTCGCTTCACATTTGCTTGATCGAGGTTAACCCAGTCTTGAATAAGAATAAAATTAAAAATGCTTAACCAAATCTTAGTATTTAATTTACCTTCTGTCGTTTCGGTTTATTTTCCATCTTCTTTAGTGGTCTGTAATGCTTTTGCTTGGTCGACATGTCGATCTAAACGAATCGGCTACAAATGTAATAAATGACGATTAAGCATAGAATATAAAGGCTCGGTTTTAATTATACCTTTATATAACAGATTAAAAAGTCTCATCGCTAAAGAAAATTTAATAAAAAATATGCCGAAAAAGCATCGTGCAAAGATAGCGTGTGAGCGAGACAACTGTAATTTCAGATAGGTTTGCGTCAATAGCCAATCAACCCCCTCCCTATCACTACTTCTAATAGAGAGCTCCTTATAAAAGCAGCGTTTTGGCAAACGTTTGTATAATTGTAGAGTCGGACACTAACGTATCGTCTGCGTTACGTCTGTTGACAAATTTCAATATGGCCCGTACAAAGCAAACCGCTCGTAAATCGACCGGAGGCAAGGCGCCGCGCAAGCAACTCGCTACGAAAGCGGCTCGTAAGAGCGCTCCCGCCACCGGCGGAGTGAAGAAGCCGCACCGCTACCGGCCCGGTACCGTGGCCCTTCGCGAGATTCGCCGCTACCAGAAGAGTACCGAGCTGCTTATACGCAAACTGCCCTTCCAGCGTCTGGTGCGAGAGATCGCGCAGGACTTCAAGACCGACCTTCGATTCCAGAGCTCCGCCGTAATGGCCTTACAGGAGGCGAGCGAGGCTTATCTCGTAGGCCTTTTCGAAGATACGAATCTGTGCGCCATTCACGCCAAACGTGTTACCATCATGCCCAAGGACATCCAGCTGGCGCGCCGCATACGTGGTGAACGCGCTTAATTTAACAATCAACGTGCGAGAAGACCAAGGCCCTTTTCAGGGCCGTCTATTGTTCTCCATTATTATGAAAGAAGTCTTCCTTATTGTCTGTTTGTATTGGAACTGTTAGTAAATTTAATTTATTGTATTAATCACCTAAATTAAATACAGTGCAATGAGAAGTATCCGTTGTGACTACTTTTTTCGACCTGGTAGGGAGAAACAGGTTTGAAAATTTTTCGGTCGCCTATACTTGCCTCCTATAAGCCACAGATTACAATATTCTAATATTTTATCTGCTGTTACAATCGAAACAATATGTGCGTGTTGTTAACACGATACGATGACATTGCTGCGAGTTGATTTAATACTCCTAAATTTTGTCTTGAAACACTATTTAAATAACTTTTTTAATATAAATTTAGAAGGAAGTTTAAAGCCCGTAGGCAAACTGAATTCATTTAAAACTCTGTAATTCTAACGTTTCATCGAAATTCACGTTTATCGTATGGGAGGGACGATCGGTCAAGCCGCACGATGCGAGCTATCACGCTATTGGCGGAGACTGCGTGCTCGCATGTTTGTACGTCGCTTTGTAAAGCACTGAATCGAACAGTACAAGAACTGTTGTAATTATTCGTTTGTTAAATTGTTGCACAACAGAACTTTATATCGATCAAACGTGGCTCTTAAAAGTTGTGACAATGCGCAGAACATTACTTCGAGCTATGAAAAACAAACACAAGCGCAAAGAAATCTACGCCATGCACATCGGTAAGGAGTGAAGCAAATTCATCTCGACACTGACATTTTAAACATGGTCATGAAACGTTCGTGAATGATATCTTCAACCTTAAGCAGCCGAGGCGTTCCGATTAGTGGACTACTAAAACGATGAACCATTACACCAGACTGGAGATGCAAACCTGTGCCCGCCTGCTGCTCCTCGGCGAGCTAACATAGCGTGTTATCAGCGAGACCACGATTGCAGTCACCAAGCACACCATCTTCACGTCAATTCCATTGATTTTATTCAATACAACGCTTAAAATAAGAGGTTCTACTGAGGATTACGCAAAACGTTTTATTTGACTTGTCTCTAGGGACCACACCAAGTCGACCGCCAAAAAGTATTCGTACAGTACCGTAGTAAATGAACGTGATATTTTTGGATTTTGTATTCGGTTGAGGTATTTATTTATTTAATTGCATAATCGTTATATTATTTATTTAAGTTTTTCGCACCTCTGAACTTAAATAACACCTAAAACGTGAACGCAATCGACCTTAATGTTCTAGACATTTGCAAACGCTTCAGGCCATATGTAGGCAAATATTTAAATTCATTCCTTCCGAATCGCGACGTCATAAGAGAGCCCGTCTGGGGAAGTCTGCACAGGCGGAGCACGTTTGAGTTTAATTGTTTGGGAGCAAATATTCACTGAAATTAAGACTTGGCTCCTCTAAGCGAATTCCCCACGTGTAGCTCACGTACATATGATTTTATTAATGATTTTATACATGAAGAAAGCCAATAAGGCATACCAAGAAATTCCATATGTGTGAAAGGAATTTCGCGAACATGGTATATTGTGTATTTTTATCGCCGAAGATCTTCATTGGAAAGTGATCTACATTGTGACTGGCTAAAAGTTTCAATAATTTTTAACTTCGTTAGCTGGTACTGAAGACTCGTTTTAATAATCGATTATAAGTTCGTTCCTTAACATGATTCTTGTTAAGTGAGGAGGCGCGCATTAGCCAATTAATTTCAAGCAACCAAACAATGTGAAAGAGATGGATATACGCCATAGCTCTTTCGGTCACGCAAAGGCCTCAATTTACGCACGGGTGAGAGAGCCAGAGTTTGTCAAACATTGCAAATGTGGGATAAAGATGAAAATGGGATAACGTGGTTGTAGGGCCAATCGGACTAAGTATAACAGCTTAATGTACATTAGTACATGTATAAGAAATAAAATGCATTATTTTATTCTGCATTGTATTTACAATCTCCTATCAGAGATATTATTACTAATTTTATAAAAAAGGATCGTTTTCTTAATTTCTTTTGAAACAAGTTTACGTCAATGTTTCATTTGATCTTTACGAACAAAAAATGACAATGAAAAAGTCGAAATCAACTATCTCTTAAAAACATTTTAATATTTCTAATCGCCATCGGTTAATCATTCGTTACTCATAGTTTCATTCACTATATAATTACAACTTAAATGACACCCGACATCTTCGACCCGTATATCTTCGTAAGTTGCAGTCAGATCGCCGGCAGCGATTCCGCCATATCGTTGATTTTTTCGCCACTAGAGATGCGTGGCGCCGTTATCGATAACTAAATCGATACGTTTGTTACTATATAAAAATCCAAAAAAATTATATATGAGATATTTTTTATAGACTAAAATAAATTCATTGATTTCTAAGCATATAATATTATAATTTACTTATACTTTACTTACCATTTTAGGTTCCTGAACTGCCCGCACCGAAAAGAAAATGGATATAGGTTGCTGGGCAATGCGAGTCATGGTTTCCAACAAAATCAAGTACTATTTGTTCCAAACATTTTGCCACTCATTTAGTAGCAACGAGCCAAAACAAGAGAAGGCGTTTATTGGAGTCTGCGGTACCGACATTTACAATTTCTTTTCAACACCTTAATTATCAACTAAACAAACGACCAGGTTTCAAATAAATATTTTTTTCCGTTCCACATAGCCGCAAACAGATGAAGTTAGTTTTCGCATTCTATTTAGTAGTTTAGAAACTACTTTTTTTTGAGCACCTCCGTAGGTTTCCTGCTAATTATTATTCCTATGCGGTATTGGAAAAAGATCGAAACTTTCAATTTATTTTTTACTTGATGTATTTATAGTTATTTAATAAAAAATTAATGTTTTATTTTGTTTTTTTGCCGATTATTTAACATTTTCATCAAGATGTTCTCTTTTATTGTTGATATATTCTTATAATATTTTTAACCAACTTTTTCACTAGTTAATAAATCTATTTTATCTGTTGTCGATTGGAAGAGCTTGCTTCTGTAGCTATAAACACGCCTTATGTTTATAAATATGTATACAGCAAAGTAAATAAATTAATAATTCTATTATTATATACTCTGTTCTATTCCAAAAGGGAATGTTTGTAAACAAAACATGATGACTATTCAGGCATTGTGAACATTATTTTCTATTCACGTTAGTAATACAATATGGATTTATCTGACATTTATTACTAAAATTGTTTATATCTCTGAGTTTTGTATAATCGGCCAGAAGTGTTATCCTTTTTTTCAGTAAATTTCACAATTTCTATTAGCAAAATAACGATGTAATATATATATATATATATATATATATATATATATATATATATATATGTATATATAATATATATATGTGTGTGTGTGTGTGTGTGTGTGTATAACATTATTTCGGGTAATAGTTTATTATGTTAATATAGTGATTATATTATAATAAAAACGTTCTTTGGATATAACGATGTTTTTAATTTATTAAAACCCTTACTTTAAAACATATCGAAAATAAGTAAGTATCGAGCAAACTACATCTCTATGGTACCCCAAGGGACAAAGCACTGATTGGCTAACGGTGTCACGTGGTAAGTTTACCCTAATGAGTAGTGGCTAGCTTGGTTTTCATACAACTGTGACTTAACTATGTGCACGAACTTATGCACTATCCAGTGGTTAACTTATCCATGGTTTTAATGAATACACTTCTACTTTCGACAACACCTTGCCTTTACGGAGCCATCATCCTTTTGCAATAAAAATTTTCAATCGTATTAAACTGCACAACTCGTTAATCCCGATTACGCAGAGTGAGATATTTTCGTAAAAGAATGAACGCAGGTTTATTGAAACGTGATGTGGTTATGAGATAATGACGATAATACTTTTGTTATTATTGCTGATGTGCATATTTTCTTACAGTAATGTTTCCGTAATATTAATTATAATGCGTATTGTAAACATTATTGATGAGCAACATTTTTGTGCTATCCCTGAACCTAGTTGAGCATGACAGGAAATCGCCCGCATCAACGCTCGTTTGGTAGACAGTACATAAATAATATCCATTTGAGTTAAATATATTATATATTTAAAACTTGTAAATGTGCCAACCAAACTCGTTGTGACGCAGATTCCTTTACATTTAACATCGCATTTGCTCGTAGCAAAAAAAATGGGTAGTTGGCAGTTCCGGTCTTACGTTTTAAAAAAATATTTGATTGAGATGTTCGTCAACAATAAACCAAAATGGAACCTTCTGTCAAAATGTTGTTAAAATGCATTAGTTATTCAAACACTTGTTACGGCATGTCTGCACTGGAAAGTTACTTTCTCAATAACACGATTTTATAGGGATACGTTTTTATTCTAGATTTCGTGTTGTCCTTTTTATACTAAGTAATACAGTAAAAAATGTATTTCTGAACTTTTTTCTTACGTGCAAAAAACCCGTGAGGCTTTTATAAAATGGATAGCTTTCACACCGCTATACTTTGAGAAACCATGGAGAGACATTCATTAAAAGATGGAGGTTCCATAAGGCCGTGCATGCCGTGTCGCTATTGGTCGAGAACTCAGGTATTCACGTATTCGATTGTCGCCGTGCCGAGCTCTGAAACGACCAGTAATGGTTGACTCGAGTTTTTAACGTTACACAATTATTCATTTTGTTAACTTAGCAGTGGACTGAGTAAGCCATGGCTCCCAAGACTAGCGGTAAAGCGGCCAAAAAGTCGGGCAAGGCTTAAAAAAATATCACAAAGACCAACAAAAAGAAAACACAAGCGCAAGGAAAGCTATGCCATCTACATCTATAAGGTACTGAAGCAGGTCCATCCCGACACCGGTATCTCGAGCAAGGCCATGAGCATCATGAACAGCTTCGTGAACGACTTATTTGAACGCATCGCCACCGAAGCGTCACGGTTGGCACATTACAACAAGCGCTCCACTATCACCAGTCGGGAGGTTCAGACCTCCGTCCGTCTACTTTTGCCTGGTGAGCTGGCCAAGCATGCCGTCAGCGAAGGCACGAAGGCCGTCACCAAGTACACAAGCTCCAAGTAAAATGCCTGCGCTCCATCTTTTCCGTCTAAACTAAAGAACAAGGCCCTTTTGAGGGCCGCTACAAGTGGTTTTTATTATTTGTTGTCTCTGGGTATACGCATGATATGACGGCTACTATATGCGACACTATGTTCGCGTTAGCGCGAACATATGTAACAAGATAAATTCTAATTAGTAATATATAATGCGATATAATGCGGGGTTCGGTGCAGATATTCGTGCGATTGAAAGTTGCGTTATGGCGTAAAATGTAATGGACCATCTAATTAAACAAAAATCCCTATGTAACTTTAAATTGTAAGCCAAAATATGAGTTCGAGACTATAGTTTTCTGATTTACAAGTTCAAACTTATTAACGCTAGAGCACTAGCGAGACATAGTGTGTGTATGTACATGTACACACATTATATATATATATATATATATACGTACACACACCACATGTAGAAAACGCTGAACCGACACACGCACAGTTATTATTACGAGCAACTACTCTGGTCTAAAACGATTTAATAAATACAGCATCCACACTTCACGATCTGGTTGGATAAACGTTAATAATATTTTCCCCATGTATTGTGCTATGGAGATTCATTTTGGAGTTCGTCGGACCAGTATTAACCGCTTCCAGCACCTTAACAATGGATGAAAGAGACAGACAGGTGTACATTCTGTAGCGGTATCGGTCACACGGTGTGGTAGTAATGACTAGATGCGATCCAGGGTTCATCAAACACTGTTTGCGAATGAACGGGTAAAATATTTTATGAGTTATCAATCGGTTCTGAAGAGTTATTTCACAGCGTATTACTTCAGAAGTAAATACGAAATCTAAAAGGAAGTTAGAACATTATCTAAAAAATATATCTGTAACTAATAGTTTATCTTTTGAATATTTTATCTTTTTAAAATATATTGCCGTAGTTACACGCGTGTAAAATTAGTTTATCGTGGACCAGTTTTTGCCAACAAAGGTAAAAGTTTTATTTTATATCCTATTTATGCCTCCAGAAACTTTGTATTGCCCACTGGATGAAAAGGGAATCCTTGAACAGAAATATATTACATTCTTATTATTATTTGTAGTCAGTGTCGTCTCCGTCCATAAACACTTACGAAGAGTTGAATTTAAATATGATGCAAAATGTACACAACAGACGTTTCCATGAAGAACTCACCATTGAAGGACAGGTCTCTTATCACTTTTTGATTTGCAACATGATCCAATTTCTTGTCTGGAAGCCAGCCAACCATTTTTGATGTGTAAGGGCCTCTCCGACTGAAAGTGAATTGAGGCAAGAACTGACATTCATTGAATATCGTGACCTTATAAGTATCATCGACATACATATTTTCAGCAGGTCAAGTACAATATTTAGAGGTTGCGTACAAAGTGGGCCTTTACCACAATACTATATATATGGTAACTGTAATATTACTTTATCGCCAAGCAGAGTAGAACACAGGTTAAAAGACGAAGAAACGCGTACGCGTACCTTTGCTTGACGATATATGATGTTGTACGTAACGGCCGCATTATTCTGCATGAACGTATTTATTATAAGAGTTATTATTTAGATAGGACTAAATAAACGTCAGTGTTTTCTGTGTGTATTATTTTCAACTTTGAATATCGACAATGTCTGGTCGCGGCAAAGGAGGCAAAGTAAAGGGAAAGGCGAAGTCCCGCTCGGACCGTGCAGGACTACAGTTCCCCGTGGGTCGCATTCACCGACTGCTGCGGAAGGGAAACTACGCCGAACGCGTCGGTGCTGGCGCTCCAGTTTATCTCGCTGCCGTCATGGAGTACTTGGCCGCTGAGGTGCTCGAGTTAGCGGGCAACGCTGCTCGTGACAACAAAAAGACCCGAATTATTCCTAGGCACTTGCAGCTGGCGATCCGCAATGACGAAGAACTCAACAAACTCTTGTCCGGTGTGACCATCGCACAGGGCGGCGTGCTGCCCAACATCCAGGCCGTGCTTTTGCCCAAGAAGACCGAAAAGAAGTCATAAACTTTTACTTATCCCGCACAACGTCAAAAGGTTCCCGTACAGCAAGAAAACAAAAAAGGCCCTTCTCAGGGCCGACAGTCTGTCTGTTTTATTGGAATATGTCTCAACGCCAGTAATTATTGTTATTGTATTGTTGTTTCAACCCTTTTTCGTAACGGGCGAAGAAGTATTCATTTATTATAAATTAAGAGATGAGGAACGATAGACGTAACGCATTCATTACTGCGAATTATTAATATCAATTACTCTACGTTCACTAGTCATGTGTAAGTAAACGAGGCATCGTGGTCGGTGGATCTAGGTCACATTTCACACTAATTAAAACTTTTATGCATCGCATATTTCTTATGCACATATTTATTGGCAATGTTGTAACTGAAAATAGTCTTTTGCACGGAACGAATTTAACCACAACATTGAAATGTCGCTTAGCTTGTGTCCGTGTACAGGTTCGTATATTATTGTTTTTCGCCAAACAAGTATGTCGTATCGTTTTCGCAATGAATGCTAGCTCCTCGAGAGATTCCGACAGTTGTATCAGTTGCGTCCCGTCATATACGCGGTTACGTTTTTTATAAACGCACATTCGTTACGTTACTACAACGCTGACAATTATAAGTTTCCGTATAGCCTTTACGGCTTGTGGGAAACTCTGAATTGTTGGCGAGACGCAACTGATTATTTAGTGTCGAGGGCGTCGTGCAATATTTTCACATTTCTGATGGAACGGAGTGAGCTCCATTTCAGTAATTCGACGCAGTTTAACACGCCACTGTTTGTGTTCACCTACAGGTAAAGTTGTAATTATCAAATAATACCGGCTAGAAAATTATCACATAGATTTTTAACGAATTTCACTTTTTAATCACGGTTTAAATTAATATTACCGATACTTGCATCTCATGAGAAATATTTAGATGTGAACGACTGTTTATATGCGGTATCAATTTTTGAAAAATTCACCGTTTATCCGTAAGATAGAATTTGTTGATGAAACTGAGAACAGAACGTTGGAAAACGACAGCAGTAAAAAACAACAAAGAGTACTGGAACAATGGGAGTATCTCACTGTTCGTTAAGGTGCCGCCCTCCCTGCGCGGAGGCATTTTTCTTTTCTAAATCGCCGGTATTTAGCCTTGTTTACCCCTCATACATTTCTAGGGTGAAATTTTAAATTAAATACACATACAAATCTATTCGCTTTTGGTTACTTTGAATAAAACCATATACAGCGAACTATTTTATTTTTTATACGATCCACATTTAACAGGGATAAGCTAACGTTTTACACCATCGGTGGTAGTTAAGTATTTCAATTTACTCGTAATGTGTGAATTTGTTTTTCTATTGGTTTTCAACAGTAACATTCGATTATGAACGGAAAAAAACTTGAAATATTCTTCTCTACGAAGTGAAACACGATACTTTGGGGTTTGGAAGGAAGATTTAAACTTTGGTATTGTTAATATTTGTTAGGCCGATTGAAACGAATTATACGCAGGTTATTGTACGCGATGTTGCTTCCTCGACGAGAGAAGCGGGGGAAGGGCTTTAAGCGTCCTTTCACGATTGGTCGAGAGCTCGCGTACCTTTGCGACCGACCGCCGCCGATTAGTGGCCCGAGTCAACTAGTATCGGTCTAAATTGTTCATCGACAGACGACTCATTCGCACGCGTCAGTGAGATAATTCCGTATCAGTTATGGCACCGAAGACTAGCGGCAAAGCGGCCAAAAAATCTGGCGGCAAGGCGCAAAAGAACATCACAAAGACGGACAAGAAGAAGAGGAAACACAAGCGCAAGGAGAGCTACGCCATCTACATCTACAAGGTTCTGAAGCAGGTCCACCCGGATACCGGCATTTCGAGCAAGGCCATGAGCATCATGAACAGTTTTGTGAACGACATCTTCGAACGCATCGCCGCCGAGGCGTCCCGCCTGGCGCACTACAATAAGCGTTCCACCATCACCAGCCGGGAAGTGCAGACGTCGGTTCGTCTGCTGCTGCCGGGCGAGCTGGCCAAGCACGCCGTCAGTGAAGGTACGAAGGCCGTAACCAAGTACACCAGTTCCAAGTAAACCGTCCGCTCTCTACTGTTTCCGTTGAAAAGATCACAAGGCCCTTCTTAGGGCCGCACGAAAGTTTATATTACTTGCGTTGTCTTACACGCGACATGATTGTTTTTAGAAGTGTTTAACGTTAAGCAATTGATACATCGTATTAGCATAGCTGCAATGCGTGTTCGCGCTGCGAATACGAAAGTTCCTATTTTCATTGAGGTCTGTGCAGAACGAATAAGTTCGTCACCTATACAGGGTCAACACAAAAATACTCCGAATGTCAGAGTGAGAAAACACGTAAAACCGTGAATCCCTCAGATGAGAGGAACGTAATATAAAGTCTACCAAATTTCGACCGACTATCGGTTTACACATTTGCAAAGTATTATTTTTAATACTCGCTAAATTTACATGCATTTTGGAGTGCTCTCCACTCGTATTCTCGAAAGCGATAGAAAGAAACAGATTATTATGTTCTGTCTCAGTCATACAGTTGACTGTACGCATCGGATGATCAATAGCTGTTAGGTTTCTGAAAAATCAAATCAACAACGTCAACGTTAGACAGTGGCACTTTATATTTCGATAACACAGACAAAATGAAACCCGCAACGGGAAAGAGAAAGATTTGTATGCCCAATATTGCTACACTGGGAGAGAATATGAAATAAAACACTAACTAACAAAACACAGACACTTACAGCGTTATCAATTTCGATTGTCTAAATCGTGCTAGGCTCGGATCGGCGAACAGCAAATCGGTCAAAAAATTAAATGAATGTCGAACAAGGATTGGGCGAAACGTTCACTATTGAGTTTCAATGAAAATGTTAGCAACATTTAGATATCCGCAGAAGCAATCTTACGAGCTATATAGCGATTATCCGATGTGCAGCTGTCGTCATTGGCTCTCGTTGTTCTGTCATTAGGTCTCGGAAACTCTACGACTTAACGAAAATAGTCCCTTTTCACGGCGTTAGTGACTTTATTATTATAACATCCATAAAAATAATTGAAACCAATTTTATTACTACCTAATAATAGGACTAAGGACAGGATGACCGCGGTGCTCGCCGAACTGAGAAATAGTGTCACGAAGTCCGTCGTAAGATGGCGCTCGTTCGTCGCACCAGTGCACGCTTCGCCTAGATGGCTCTCGTTCCACAGTCATCGCATCGAACAGATCGCTGCTCGCTTTATCGTTACGAAGTTTCTCCCCGGTAGAAACGGTCCCAAAAATTCGTTTTCATTAATTTCGACTGAAGTCACGCGAATATTTTTATTCAAATGACTGAACTCGTCTGGAATAAGTACGAAATTTATTTTACATCTAGTACAGTTTGCGCGCACTTAAAATTTTACAGTTTTCCTTTTAAATAAAACTAATTATTCTTGTTTATAAATGGTTTAATTTTACTCAATTAAATAACATATAACACAAGTTACAGTGGATATACTCGATTATAAAAAGACATGTAGAAGAAGATTTAAAAAGACATGTACAACAATAAACAAATACTTACCGCACATTTTGCTATTGTATCGGCAATAAAATGATGACATTGGCACGCTCCATTCGTATCTCGTAGAGTTGTGGACTAATTTTGTTTTGCATTTGTTTTACACCCATACGGCACATACTTTCGTCTATATCTTTAATAAGTTTCTTACTGAAGTCTTCCGATGAAATAATTCTTTCACATTTTCTAACCTTTTTATAGTAAACATTGTGTCTTGATGTTAATTGTGATTTATTATTTTGTATATCTGCATTGTTTTCTTGATCTGTAATAATGTCGTCCTATCTTATCGTTTTTTAGTTCAACATCAACCACTGAATTGTTCACGGCTTTACTGCTGTTTCTCTTCTGGTTATATTCTTCTATCTGTTTGAACCAGCACTTTTCTTCAGGATGAAAGCGAATACCTTTATTTAAATTTTCACAAGTCGTACATGGTTTCATTTTATCAGTATTTCCTTTACAGTCATTTGTATTTTTTTATTCGCACTGTAGTTCTTTTTGCTCGCCGTGTGTTCATGCTTACCATTTTCATTGTAGAGGCTTGCAGTTGATTTTACGGTTTCTTTATTTATTTTATCCATTACGTAATCTGGCAACCCCATGGCGTCACCGTGTCGTGTTGGGTTGAGCTCATCGAGCGGGACTGGAAGAAGTCCAACCTTTCGAGGCTCTGGCAACCATTTTTCCATATGAGGCCTTCTTCATCTCATGTGGACACTACAACAACAACAACAATCCCATTACAATAAGATTTATCATTGTTTGGGCGTCGATGTGTTTGTTGACCTCTAACAAGAGACTTTCCTTTTTAGTGGCACGATCCAGTAACGAGCCAGCTTGAAATCTAAATGTAAATGCATATCTGACTTGCGACCAAACTTTATTTCCATATGTTTCACAAAAGTTATTCTTCCATACTGACCATTCCGAATTCACTGTCAGTTATATTAACATACTGCTGTACCAATCTAAGCACTGTTTTTATAGATGTTTTAAAATCTCAATTTTCTTTTCATCTTGTAGAATCTCTAATATTCCACATTCTCTCAGTTCTCTCCCCATGATCTCATCTAAATACTGGTCACCAAACTGTAAATTTTCACCTTCATCTTGATATATTTTCCTCAAGTCCGTATTTAGAAGAATCCATACTGAACGTGTTTGGTATCTTTTTATAAGATAATTTCTGATTTTCGTAAATACGTCTGATGACAATATGGCAGTGTGCTTACTTGCCAGCTTTAGAATATCTGGGACATCAAAAATACGTCCGTAGGGCGTTTAAGTAGAGGTTTCAAAAAAATTCTGCACCTGATGATTATTCATCATAAAAAAATAATATTGAAAAAAAAAGACTCACCAGAAATATATCGAAATTTATATGTCGAAACCCCCAGCTGGTTGGCTGGGTTGGGCTTAATTTAAATAATCAAAAATAAATATCATCAAAACTAAACTTTTTATTGGTCATAAAATTAATAATAAAATTATTAATAAAATTAATAATAAAATTATTAATAAAATTAACAATAAAATGACAAAAATTAAAAAAAAATAGTAAGTGAATTTAAAATATATTCAAAATTCAGGCGACTTCAAGGTGAAATGAATGCCATAAAACATCCAAAAAATATATATGCCATAACCAAATAGACTTTATTTTGTCCTGAATGTGAATAACAGTTACTTGAGATAGCTCTAAATATATTGAAAATGTCCAAGAAAAATATTTAATATTGTATTGTAACAATATTGATTAAAATATACAGAGCTTCATGCGCGTAATGCTTTTGAAATTTTACGGTGAAACGCAAGGTGTTCACAAAATTTCGGAGCAATCAATAAATTTTATCCAAAATTCAAGTATCCGTCGCTCTGACTGAAAATTGATAGTACCGTGAGACATTACAGTGTATTCCTATAAAAATACAATTCCTCGCCCGTAATAATTGCGAAACTGTAACAACTTATCGCGTTCGCAGGGTTTCGGAACGGTCAATATTCCTTTACCCCTGTTTAAACGGCCAAGCAATAATGGGAAAATAACACTGACCCTGAAATTAATGGACCCATCCAGCAAACCAAACTTTTAAGGGGGCAGAAAATTATTGCGCCGACTGTACCGCCGGCGCTCAATAAAAATGTCGAAATGTGAACCTGGGAAGTTGGAAAGTTTATTTATATAATTCGTTTCAGTCATACCATAATGACGATTATAAAAATACGTAAAATAATTACGCAAAACGATACATTGGTTTTTGTGGAAGTCGGTCATTTTTATTTCATATTTATATGGCCGTCCCGTTTAATTTTGATTATTATAATTATAGTTGTGTGACATACTTGAGACATTTTTCTGAAGTGTGTAAGATTTGTGAGATGTTTAAAACTAAAACTGTAAAATGTAAACTAAAACAATAAATATCCAATAACAATAACAATTCAAACTCGCCTGCTGTGCAATACCCAATAATGGCGTAACCGCCGCCAGTTTTGAAAAAGGCCGTAAACTACACACGACCTCATTTTTTGAAAGATTATTAATATAGAAAACATATTTATTTTTTCCGTGCATTGTTACGAAAATTATGAATTCTGTGAACTTATTTGTTAGTAAAAAATCAATAGTATCAGTACTAAAATGAATAACAGAGCAGTGACGTCACACACGAGTATGAAACGTAATCAAAAATGTACCCTTAAATAAAGTAACAACACATTAACAACTGCACAGTTTCCAGTTCGGCTCCAACAATATAAACAACAATTATTGCAATATTTTATATTTTGAAAACAATAAGGAACAAATACTTTTTGTGTCTGTGATGACATTGAATTTCATCAAAAACAACATGAAATGTAACCGAATATTTTCTTGAGTCGTCAATTTTCACTTTAGGAAAAGGTGGTTTTCAATTTTTTTTGTGCCGAATAAGTATGAAAGCCGCTCGTTTTCGATTTACTAAGAAACTAATGCCAAACTAAATGCAGCTGAAGCTAACGTACGGAGCGGAAACGTGTTTGAAATAATTTGAATGAACGCACGGCGCCAACTAAAATTACTTTTAACGACATTCGTTAGAAATTTTTCACAACATTCACGTTTTTATTTGACGCGGTGTGATCCGTTTCAATTCAGGCAGGCAAATAAAAAATCCTACCTTCATAGTCTCAGATTTTGTTCAGTTTCGTATATGTTAAGATACCGAGGCAAAAAGTATACACGTGTTTTTTCTACTTTCGTCTAAAAAGATTTTGGGTCACCTTAAATTTATTTTACGGAATTTAACGGTAACCTTATGCAATCCAATGAAAAACCCAAATTTACAAAAAAATAATAAACTTTTATTAAAAATCAACTTACGTAGGGGCTTTTTTAACAATCATTTCAGTCTCATTGAACACAATTAAGGCACATTAATTAGGAACTATCAAACAGTTTTGGCATACTTTGTTTCGGTGCTCATTACAAATGAAAGTTTTGCACTTGGCACGTTGTGTGCGTGATTTACGGTCTTTGGACCTTGGGCAAGTAGAACACCTTCCAGATTTTGGAATTGAAGAAGTTGGCACAGCCAGTCGTTTTTTCCCTAATATATCTCCAATACTTATTTGTAGGGACGTAGGCAAAGTTCAGTATTGAAATCTCTCTTCCAGGTTATTAAAGTTCAGTATTGAATCTTCTTTATGAAAAAACATTGATGTATTCAGGTCTGGGTCTTCTTTTGTTTCAGTAAAATGCGTTGGTATTTCTGTTTTATTTTTATTAGTGTTCCAACTTTAATGACATTTTTGCGTAGTAGTTTTTGAGCGGCAGGTATAGAGTTAACCAATTATCGTATGTTATATTCCGGTTAGTGTTACGAATAGCTCAAGCGCGTAATACTCGGCAACGGATATTCCTGTAGGAGTGGAATCTTTTCCCGGGTATATCATGCTGTTCATCATGTAACACGTTTTAGCATCACAAAACATTAACAGTTTGAGCCCATATTTATCTGGCTTTAAAGGGATGTACATATGGAATGGACACCTCCCTCTAAATCCAAGCAACTGTTCATATATGGTACTGCAGTCCGAAGGGGAATACAGGTACTTTGAAGTCTCTATGATCACTATATGATCCCAGTTTATTTACCTGTATGTAAATAAACTGTTTGATCTGTATTGTATCTGTACTGTATGTATATGTATCTGTACTGTACTGACTGTAGAGGCAAGACTCTTGTGGAATGATCATGAATCCGGAGACAATTTGTAAAAAATTCAAATCTTTTCTCACTCATAGTCGACTGAAAATAACTAATACCTGTATTTTTATCAAATATTTCCTTGATAGTTGAGTCATTTATTTTCAGCTCACCAGTAGTATGATCCAGAAAGGGCTTATAATTCTGTTATAGACTTGCAACAGACGCACTCGAACAAACGAAGGTCGCGTGCTCGATGGAACAAAATCATATCTTCATACTGAGTTGGTCGATCCGACTTGTATTTTTTGCACTGCTCGGAAATTTCTTGGTTCATGTTAGACCCTAAATTGCCCAAAACCTCATCCGTAAAAAATAATTGCCATTTATCTAATGCAGTAGTAATAAATTTAGCAGGACCCTTGTTACCTGGAAGATGGAATATAATATTCCTCTATGGGGTGCGTGATGAACGAGTATGACATCCATGCCAAACAAATTTTTCAGTTTTTCTGCCTCTACCGTGCAAAACATCTACAACACTAAGGACGGTGACCGGTGAGGCATTAGAACTCAACTGCGAAGATACTTCAAGTTCTTCATCCGAATCCTGAAGTGACTCTACCTCTAAAGCATCAGGACTATCAACTATCCTTAAATCCTCCTCGAAGCGAAAATCTTCAATTATTTCATCTGGTTCATCTTCTAACGCCTCGCCTAGAACAAGATCTTCTCTATCTTCCGCCTCCAAAAGAATGTTCTCAATTTCATTGTCGTGTACGTCGTGGTCATCTAAAAAAAAATAGAATAAACTAGTAGACAAAAAACATGTAACAAAATAACCAAAACAAATAACTTTTGAAAACACAAACAAACACAAACACACACAAACAAAAAAAAACTTACACAATATAACAAATACTTGTGTAAAAAATTGAAGTAAGTACCAAATTCATGTCGATAAATCATACACAAAAAGCAAAAAAAAATTAAAATACTTGCGATGAACATATCCTGGGGTACTGTACTGGTGTACCCCAACAAGTAGCGTACTATGTCCATTTGCCAGCTGGACCTCTGTCCGACTGAAGTATCCACGCATCCCCCCGCCCCGTGTAAATACACGGACACGCGATATAAACCGCCGTATAGAAAATAATTTATAAATGATTTAAATGATTTTTTATTAATTTGTACCCCAGGGTATTGTTCTAGGGTTAACGCGCACTAAGGCGAATAACTATACACATTGTATGTATCTTCCACACTCTCAGTTGATAAATCGATCTTTACGCATCGTTTACAGCAATATTGCTGTAATTATACGATACTGCCGACGAACTATTGCGCGATGCGACGGGGCCTTAAGGCATCTTTAATCACTGACTTTACTTTTGCTCAGTAAAGGATAGATTAAAAGCGACATTTTTACATATGTAGCTTTCTCGTATGAGTTAGAAATAATTAAAACAAAAAAAACTCATCTGTATTTTTTGGGTTCCGTACCGCAGAGAAAAAATGGATTTCACACAAGATCACTTACATCTCCGTACATATGTTGGTCTAATTCGTGTTCAACATTTCATTACACGGCACTCAAAAACATTCATACAAATAATGCACTCCAAAGAGTTATAAGCATTGCAAAACTGTTTTATTTTATTTATGTGGGACAGTGCACCCTGACTACTAAAGTCAACATTATGAAAATGGAAGCGTTAACAGAAGTTAACCGGAAAACTGTAGCTGAAACTTTCAATTTCACAATTTTCGAGATATTGACAGTATTTTACCCCTGTGAAAGATGTGATGGGCATTATGCCAACACGGTGAAAAACAATATTAATACCTAGGTAGGTATTAATATTGTTTATAGGTAGGTATTAATTTTACTAATCCCTCGTAGAGCGAGTTCTTCTCATACTTAGCGAGTTTTCATTTCAATATTATATTTGTATTGTATATATCACAGAAGTCATTCAGCGAATTTGAACATTCGTCATTTCAACACTTCCTTTAACTAGCTATAGGTGAAGCAATACATGGTTCAAGATAGTTCCTGAACTTACTGCGTACATAATTTTCCAATGTGCCATAAATATATACACGTGCAATTACCAACGTTTCATACGGTTTCAATGCAGTCAATACTCAGTTGTTTTCTGTAATTTAAATGACCGCTGCTCTGTACTAGCTAACTGCCATTAATTTATCATATGTTAAGCTGTGTTTCTAAACATAAGAACAATCATTCGGCTTCACTGACCTTGAAACTGGTCGACCAAACATTCTAAAGGGGTAGAAAATTATCGCGCCTGCTGTACCGCAGACGCTCGATGGAAATGTCAAAATTGCAACTTGCGAAGATTGAAAATTCATTTATATATTTCATTTTATTACAGAGTAATGTATAATTGTTAAAATAACTAGGTGAAACAAGTCAATAAGTTTAATTCTATATTTGTATGGCCGTCGCTCTGCATTGGACTATTATATTTATATACATTTATAATACCTATAACAAACTAGTACATCCGTCTAAAACATCTAGCTTCCTCCGTGTGAGATTTGTAAAATTTTTTAATGAAATTTAAAGCGTCCATTGGATTTCTGATACACCCATAAATTTTATGGCTGCTTTATTAATAGTAGGAATGAATAAGGACATAAAAAAATCAGCGCCATTGAAAGTTCTTTTACGCAACTTGAGAAGATGGCCACCAATATAAATATTAACAACATCAAGGAAAAATTCAAACAAATCAATAATGAGTTGAGCTCGTGAATAAAGGAAGTCTTAAATACTACAGTGCACACTTTATAAATTAATATTCAGAAATGGAAGAGGAAACTCCAATGAGATTGGGCAAAAGAGGAAATAACACCAGACGCATAGCCATTGCACTAACTGCACCGGGAATGAAAATTGAAACATTAAACAATAAAAAGTTGTCACAAGGAGCAGGTATCTATGTTGGACAAGAACTCCAACCAAACATTCTGAAAATTAGAGAAGAATTAAAACTACAACAAAAACAAGACACAGACACAGGAAACAAAGCATTTATACGTTATAGTAAACTCGTAATGACAGAAAACAATAGAATGTCTAGTAGTAAAAGAGCGCCATCGACCCGAGACAAACTACAACTCGAATAAAGAAACTTCCACAAATGTTAGCTCAGAGAAAAAGCTCAGCAACATATACAACTGTCATATCTCTTATTGCTGAATATGTTAATCAATATGTCGATACTCCCATGCTCTTATTGTTGAATATATTAATCAATATATTCAACAACAAGGGTACATGAGAAATTTGAAATAATCATTAATTAAACAACCTTTCATTTTGCCCTCTTTAAAGCATGGTTTTGAAGTCTGTAAAAATAGAGGTAATTTAAAAACTAAGCAGGCAAAAGATGTGTGTCTTCTAACACTCCACAATGAGGTGGTTATGCATTTTTAATGAAATTGAAAGTAAAGAACCAAAGTTTTAAAAAATTTTTGTATTCTCCGACTCGTAACATTTTAATGACACGTGACGTCTACGTGAGAATTTGGTTTGGATTATTTGATATTTACAAAAAGTGCTGTGCTAATTTTTTTAAGACATACGGGTTCAAAACTGAGTATGCCATCTTTTTAAAATGGCGACCAAATGGAGGCACGCTACCTATGTATCACAGTAAAGATTAGCTGCCCCCCCCAAAATGGACATCAAAACTATCATTACATTGAACTATTACTCCATATTTTTTTCCGTATACTTACGTCAATAACTTTCACCAAAATGGCATTTAGTGACCTTTTAAATATAAATTAAAAATAAACTTTAGAAATTTTTCAGTCAACAGTTAGTTTTGGTTACAACTCAGACATTATTTTTCAAGGAAAATATGTAAATTATTTATAAAATTTGATCTAGATTTTCAATCTGAATACATGTGGGTAAACCACATTCTCAATTATCTATTTTGTAACGTAACCGTTTTTTTTTAAATGTAATCGTTTATTGCAAGGTTACGATAACAGGAATTATACCTCCCCTCATACATGTAATAGGTAAAATCACAGTTGAATTTGAAACTGTGTTAATAACATTCAGTACCGACTAGAAATCTAAAGTGAGTCACTTTGTGGAGTAAGCCGGCTGTAATGTACTGTATGTCACAGATTATGCTCCATAAAAATAAATAATAAACGATGTGCAGTTCTTTAGCACCTACTAAAGAAGAAGGTCGGGAACTACACTTTGGTTCCATTCTTAGGATCACTCCGTAGAGGTAGCAATGACAAGTTTCTCATTAAAAAAGCTGATGAAATAATGTTTTTGAAGTAGATTCTGAAAGATTTTTTTTAAATATGGTCAAAAATTAAGATCAATACCTGTTGTTTCGAATATCTCGTTTTTCTGTTAATTTTTTGACGCCACGCTAAGTACGCAAGTGAAAGTCAAAATTACAAAAAACACCAGTGTTACCCACCAGAAGTTTCATAAAGTTGGCAAGAGAACTATATCAAACATTCTAAATTTCACTACTAAACTAAGTTTCTGAAACATTCATGACATTTTTATCCCAGTGTATTGATATTTGCAAATAAATAATTCAGCAGAAATATTCTGCACCCGTAAATGTTTATATGTGGCTAAGTTGTAAGGAATTCTCGTAATGCACATTCTACTCACGCTCGACAGGTTTATACAAACTTGTTATTAAACTGTAATAAATATTCATGAACTGCGCGTACTCTGAATGATACCGATTTAAGTTGTACACTGAAAGGTAGAAATGTCACACAAGTCTTCACAAAATTGTCCAGTAATAATGTTTCCGTCAAAAAAGTTCCCGTAATCAGAATGAAAAAATCTATGTCTCACTTTAATACCATCTGCTTTAATACCATCAATTACTCTCGACTAGGACAATGTCTAACTTTAAGCCACTCTCACAGCATCTACAATTTCCATCGATCAGTGCATGTAGCGGACCGCATACTTGGAGTATAAGCGTGCTCTTGCAGCTTTAGGATAGCGTACAGCTTTCTGGGAGTGACTCCGCGTGTATCGGTGATTTGAAAAGACACATTGGGTCTTTCGAATAGTTGTGGACGTGAATTGGGACATAATGGACGTGTTATTAGAATAAAGCGCAGTTTTAAGATTGGATTTGTTTAATGAAAGACTATTCTCAGCTGCTCATGATGTCATAAGACAAAGGCCCGAATGTGGTATATTTCTTATAGGGTGTTTTTCTTCGAGGACGAAATGATAAATTTGTTTTTTTTCATGTACAACAATATCGATTAAATATTCAGAATATTTACAAAATACCGTCGCCTGCTCATAAGCTCATAATGATATTAAGATAAGAATCAAAACTACATAAAATTTTTCTTTGAAGCAGAAGCCTAATATTGTTAAGTGTTTACAAAAATGTTTAGAATCGCCGACTGAGAGACTCTCGTCTCAGGTGGTGTTTAAGGTAGTTGTCGTGTAACTGTTACTTCCAAAAATTAATATAAAAATTTTCATTGAAAATTATGTTTTTTTTCCATAATATAACATTATTTTAAGTTTGTAAAAAAAATAATTCTTCGTTTCTTATTGCGTTTTTTAAATTAAATGAAGTGTGGTGAAATAGCCACTTTTCCTCTAATGTTAATCGCACAACTTGCGAGAAAGATTTTTAACAAAACTGAACGGTAAATATTTTCCTTTCAAAATTTTAATGTGATATCATTTTACACTGATTTAGTTATTTAAATATTAAAATACCCTTTATTTTGCCCTCCTTGAAGCATTGTAAAGTCCATAAAACTGGAGACAACTTTAAGCAGGCAGACGATGTGTCTTCCAATGCTCCACAATAAAGTGCTTATGCAGTGTTTTTTACGAAATTGGAAGTGAACGACTAAAGTTTTACTAAATTATTTTGTCTTCTCCGGCTCGTAACATTTTAATGACGTGACATCTACGTGAGAATTTAGCTCGGATTATTTGATATTCTTCAAAAAATTGTTGCGCCAATTTTTTGTAAGACATACGGTTTCAAAGCTGAGAACGCCACCAATTTAATATCACGACCAAATGAAGGCTCGTTGAATCCTACCCTTTGTGTCCAATGCCAAGGACGGCTGCCTATCAAATCACTACCACGATAAAGATAATTTTAAAATCGATTAATAGATCTACCACCTCAGAGAACACCCCCTCACCCCTCTGCCCGACAACCGGTATTCCATCGACACTTTCTACTATATCTTTAACAGGAGTAAAACATGGCGCATATTTACTGAATTATAAAATCTAGGATAATTGCTATAATTTACCAACAACCTTTTGCGTGGGCTTCTAAAATACCCTATCTCTTTCCTAATTTTAAGTGAAGTCGTTTCATTCTTTTTTGCATATTTTTCGATATACCTCGGGAGCCTACTTCCTAAAATTTCGAAAAAAATATTTCGGAGCTCCTTATTATTAGCTCTTTCAAATGATACCCCACACTACAAATAGAATTTAAAAAAATTTTTCCAGAACTTAATTTGCCACACTAAAATTTCCACTTTATTATATTTAACAATATGTTTAAGTTTTATATATACAATATGTTTAATTGTTATACATACAATATGTTTAAATGTTATATATAAAATATGTTTGTTACATATACGATATGTTTAAATGTTATATTTACAATATGTTTAAATGTTATATATAAAATATGTATGTTACATATACAATATGTTTAAATGTTAGCTATTGAGAGATATGTCCAAGTTAATATATTTTATTACTGGGTCAAATTAGAAATTAATTCTCTTCATTTTGCATATCTGACAATTTTGAATACAAGAAAGTTATTTTACTTGCAAAATTTAAAGAAAATGACCTTGCGTGGAACATCTCCACCGTTACTTTGTGTCGAAGCGTAACAAAAGAATAGAAACCAGAAGGAAATTTATTATCATTCCAAGGCCACAATGATGGTAAAATAATTTGCAAGAATTAACTGGAGGCTTCAACATCTATAACAGTGGAATTATACGATCTCATCCATTATCTACGATTTCATTCATCCATGACCAAACTTTAAATAAATTTTCTAGTGAGAAATTAGTGAATCATAACTTTGCATAAAATTATGATTTATTTAAAACAGAAAAAACTTTTTTTTTTTAAAATATCACAATTTTGTCAAAGCAATATCATGGAAATTCAATCGCACCAAAACTCCCTTTTTTATGGACTTTAAAAATCTGTTTTTATTTCCTTGGAGAAAAATCTCCAGATATTACAGGTATCGTAGAAGCTATCGACATGAAACAGGTAACCTTTTACCTGCGTGTGTATTAATATGTCATTGGAGATTTTCAACAGGCATTCATTTCATTAAGAAATACATCCTTCTTCTCCTACTGGTAGACTTACCTACTTTTCCTACCGCTATTTGTTCAGAAAATGGGTGAAATAATTAAAAGCTTTACCTGTAATATCTAAAGGTGTATTGTCTGTCAAAGCATTCTGTAGGGCGAGCTGCCACCTTCCTGAAATGAATATGCCGATTCAAACTTATTATTTCTACCAGATTTAACGCACAGCTTCACAACAATTTTAACCAATTTGCTGTTCCCAACCTTCATCATTCCTGTTTTATTTTTAATGAATAAAATTACAAGTTCCCATTGTCTACCACAAAATGTTCGCAAATCTGAAAAACCTAATATTGGTCTTAAATTTTGCTCGAAGCTTGTTCCAACAAGATTAAAACTATGAAAACCGTATTAATACCAGGGGTGCCTGGGTTCGAAACGCAGCACCGGCCGCTTTACCGTTTCCAATAATATAATCCAAAGCTCCAACAATTATGATTCGATTGCAAGGAAATATTTTTTCGTATATAGTGAACAAGAGTAGTTATGAAATAGTCGTATATTTTTACTGTCATGTAGTTATGAGTACAAAAATAATGAAAAAAACTACCCCCTTTCTAGAAGAAGATGAATGAAAATTGTTTATAAAATACAATTTTCATTATTACCATAAAAAACTGTAAACAAAAATTAATAGAAAACATAAATATACATACTATCATAAACAAAAATAATTGTCAAGTTTTTCGTGAGCAATCTCAGTTCGGTCCTCAAAATATGAGAATTGAAAGCGATGCACAGAAGTGGCCACTATAACCAAACGTCAACGTTATTTTTGTTACGAAACAGTAAATCCTACACATTTTATCTATTACTCTGCTGCACTCATGAAATTTTCCCAAATATTGCAAACTATTTATTCTTATCTGTTAATGTCTCTTAACTCTTAATTATTTATACCTTAAGGGCTTATTTACACTTCGGTGAACGATTGTAGCCAACAAGCACCTTTGTTTACACTAGCCATTGGCCGAAGTAGGCAGCTGAAGTATGCGACTAGACCTGTTGTGTAATGATATAGCAATATATTTAGCAAACGTATCATTTTCATCTTCTACTTTATTTTGGAAATTAATTTCCAAAAGCAAAAACAATATCTTCATGCTCAGAGTTTTTCTTGATCCTAGTTTAGATTCTAGTCGTTTCATATCATGAGAAATATTCTTTTCCATCTACCCGTTGTGCACAGCTAATTTACCTACGCAGTAGGTAAACCTGTCATCGCCTGTGCTTTCACTGAGACTAATAACTAAACAAAGTCATTGGCTGACCGTATGAGTCTTTCGACGTTGCGTCCAACTGCCATGACTAGATCGACCGAGGCTGTTTACATTGGTCGATGGACGCATGCAGTGACCAACTCGAACGATTGGTTGACAAATATGTGTTAACACACCCTTAACTATAGTCTGACTTTTATTTTTACATTTACGAGCAAATTACATATAAATTAATTTTAAATCATCTAACTCACTCCAATTGAGCCCCTTTCCTCTCTCATTTCCACTCACCAACCCCACGTACCTGATTCTCAGTGGCACTCAACTTGTGTCCTTGGTCTACACTAACGTAGGGGTTGTTCGCTTCCACACAGATAGTGGACCATACAAGCTGTAATAATGTATTTGTAAATTTAGAAAAGGCTATGCAAAATATATTGGAATCAATATTCTAGATATAAATCAATTTTCTTCATATTCATCTAACAATTAAATATAATGATATGTCAATAATTATTACTGTTATATAATTTATATCATTGATCTGTTCAAAAACAAATATAATATTATACATTTAATGCTTCATAAGTTGATTTAAAAGTAGATATAGTTATCTATCATCTTTCATGGTGATCGGCTTACTTAACGTTGCTACAAAAACTCCATCAATGGCAAAATGTGGTTTTTAATACGAGGTTTCCATGGACTGAGGTTCGTACAGCATTAGTATAACCAATTACTTGTGCAAAATGGCTAATACAAAGCCAGGCTCCCAACCAATAGAATGAAGGCTGGGTGAAAAGTTTGAATTAAAATGCAAATAAATGATTTTAGTGTGTTAAATTATTTATTTCTATAGTATTTTAACAATCAAAGATGAACTCGTAATAAAAATGTTGTAATTAATCCAACGTGCATAATTAAAAAAATGTTATGAAAATATTCAAGTGTGTAAGAAAACATATTAACACAAAACAACAACAACAAAACATAATATTTAAGTGTGTAAGAAACACAAAGGTGATTTCAATTGTTTTATTAAACTTCATCCCATCGAATAAACAAGTATTCTGTACATAACTTGTTCTAACATCTTTAATTGCTGACAGTATTTAGACTTGTAGTCAACATTCCCACCACAAAATAGTATAAACAATATGAAGAAAATAATTGCAGACAAGATATTATTAGCTAAATTAAGTTACACAAATACATGTAATTAAGAACCACACAGAATTCAGCAACAGATTTCATTCAAATAAAATAAACAGGTAAAATTTTAATTACGGAGATGAAAAAAACAATAAGTAAAAACTAATCTTGACTTTAAATAAAGAAGTCATAAAATTAAAATATAATATTGCAAAGTTTCCTGGAGCGAGGTTCGTGTTGTCAATCAACAGCCCGTCGTAATTGTCTGTTGGATGTAGGTCTCTCCTTGTGTATAAATGGAGGTAATATCCAGAACCGCCGCACTATGTAGATGCACCACGGTCTCAAGGTTCGTATATTTGTATAATCAAAAACATGTTTTAAGATGACGAACTGGTAGCTGTCTGAAAATACCAATGATGCATCGTCCTTGAATTTCATTTCGTTAACGTTTTTTCCATTTTCATTTTGAGTAGATTTTCTATTTTTTTTATTACACGGTCAGTAGTAATTTCAAAATTCCCTTATGCTACAATGAGCAACAACACACCAAACATTTGTTCTATTAATGATGGTGCTGTTCTTTCCTGAGCTGGTGGGTTGCTGGACGTGTTGGGTGTCTTGCAACGTTTCCAAAAAGCCGGAACAAATTTGTGCGTACCATTCCGCAGTAGCAGACTATTTGTCGAAAACCGTTAGTTATAACATATACATTACATATATACATATACACAGACACACTCGCACGCACATGCAAACACATATATATATATATATATATATATATATAAAGTTCTGGTATGCATAATCACAAGACTTGGCAAATTTTCCAACACTTGGGTGGCCTAAATAGCATCATCTTATTAAAGGAAATTCTTTAAAAAGTAAAAAAACGGATGTCTGATTTTTTGGAAAATCTACATGAGAATACAAATTTCATGGATTTTTTGGCACCTTAACATATTATGAAACCTTAATACTTTGATGTGGTTTTCGCTATATTACAGACTAAACCTTCACAAATATTTAGTAATATAGAAGGCTAAGTCTTCATAGCACGAAGCCAGAAACGTGACTATGGATGGATGTAACAGTAAGAAATATTTACACATCTAGTAACATTGCATACAAGAATGGCATTAAATGTATTGATTACATGTTGAAGCTTATTGTTTTAAAAGCCTTCATTTCATTTTCAAAGTTATTAACGTAAAATCACCCAATTACAACCGCCTCCCTTAATTCGACTATTCACTTTCGGCAAATTTTAGTCATATACTTGAATTTTAAACCTTTAACAGGCCAGAAAACGTAGGAGGACTTGTAGCTATCCTAGTGCTATAGAGATGTATGTTAAGTTCTTCATCTTTTGTTTAGTGGCAATTTGTCATTCATCGTAGATGAGCGCTGCACGTTTTTATTGGTTTGTCAAAATACAGATTTACATAAATATTATATTCCGAAAATGTAATCTGTTTACAGTTAGTACAGTGTTTTCTTTTACAAATTTATTGTTAAAACGAAGTTTATAACAACATGAAATTGTTGTCGGGAATAAGAATTATGCAAAATTAGTAAAGTTCAAAAAACAACCAGTGATCAACATATTACATATTAATTGAAAAAAAAATAAATATAACCATTATTAACCTATCTCCCTAAATTAGTTAATTATTTGAGAAACTTTAATTTTTTTTAACAAATATTTTCTATTCAATCAAGATTTTATACAGGAGATTATTGTGGTTATTGTGTAGTTTCTAGTAAATGGTATATGCAATAGATTTATTTCAAAGTGAACTTCTTTCAATAAAAGTAAGTTATACAAACAATTTAAAAGTCGTCAGTTATTAGGTCCAACAATCTGCTACTTTTCTTAATTCCGACCGAATGCTAGTTCTTTTAAATTAATTTAGTTTCACATTAACTTGAATATGTATATATTAAGCCTTACTTCTCATTTCAGTTTATCTAGTAATGGAATGAAAGAAAGAGTTTATTTTATTCAAAATAATCTGTAAATGAAGGTGTTAAAAACTAAATTAATATCTATCAGAAATACAAAAGGCTTCAAAAGCTTGCAATATTTCAAAAACTACACTTATTGATATATTAATAAATAAATATACTAAGAGTGTGACAATAGGATCCCCAACTCTTACGACTGCCGAAGGGGAGGACCCATTAGAAAAATGGGTAATTGAAATGGGCAATAAAGTGTTTCCAATAACAAAATAAAACTAGTGGAGCCTGTTACTAAATAAGTGAAAAAATTGGAAAAGGGAAACAGTTTAAAACCAGATTTCCACCGGATAAATTATTTAAATAGTTTTCAAAACTTCATCCAAATATTTGAAGCAGTGTACCGCACGCATAAACATCATGTAGAGCTGCTGTGAATGAAAAAAAAATTCAAAATTGGTCGGGCCATGTTCGTTCTTACCTAACAGGGAATAACTTTTTAGATTTAATGCTTGATTCACGAAGAATTATTTTTAATAGAGACAAAAGTGGCTTTTATTTGATAACAAGAAAACAATCAAATTAAGGGCATTGTAGAACTTATAACGAAAGAAAAGAATATTTATATATATTGATTACAGTCAGAGTTCATGGAAGAATGCCTCCACCTACGGTTTTGTATCCTTACAAAAGAATGATACCCCCTCCATTCATAATGTTTACCCTAAGACTGTGCAGAAGAAAGTCAGATGATAACCGAAGTGCAGCTTTCTACGAATATGTAGCAAACGTTTTACCCCTAGTTGGAAAAAATTAAAATTCTATTTAAAGTCATATTTTCCATCGATGGTCATTCTTCACACATAAATTTACATACAACAGAATTTTGTAAAGAAAATGGTGTAATGTTAACTGTTTTTTATCCTAATGCTATTCATCGGCTGTAACCTCTTAGCTTGATGCGTTTCATCCACTAAAAATATTTGGTGAAAAATATGTTCATAACCGACCAATAGGGAATTGTGGACTAAAGTTGAGGTGGGAAGATTTCACGGAAATTCTTGAACAATCAATTAGTGTAGCGCTCTCTTCATGCTCATGGTCTACTACTTTTTGATGAAAGTAATGTCGATTAGTCAAAGAAATCCCTACCACTTTACATGAAGACATCTCAACAGTAAAAGAAACTGATGAAAAAAAATGCAAAAGCTGAAGAGACAGGTCAATTGGAACTTAGTTGGCTTTTTAAATTTTGGAGAAAACTTAACAAATATGATCATAATATTACAATATAAAATAACGAAGTTTTAAATTTAAGCAACATTTCCCAAAATATCACAATTTTTGAATAAATGATGAAAAAATTGGAAGAGAAATTGTCCTCATAACATAACAACATTATCAAGCGCACCACCTCCTGAAAATCAAGTCAAACAAACATCAGTTAAAAGCAAAGATGAGAATGGAAAATCAGAAAATCCAACTTCTTTGAAAAATGCTCTTCCTTGGTCTAAAGAGAATGTAAGAACGACAAAAGTAACTCACAATACATATTCAGCGACAAAAAAAGACGACAAGTTCCTACGGTTGCAACCAACGAAGAAAAAAACAAAACCTAATGAAGACCGAACTGATGAATCCGACATATATATGATTATTCAAAATAAAACAGAAAACCAAGAAAATGATACTGACATTATAAACAAAAACAAGAAATTGAATAAACGAGAGATTCTTGTCAGTTAAGTGACGAGTGAATTTATCATAATTCATTATTTAGAAGAAGTCTCGCACAAAAAATATTGGAGGTAAACAACGATACTGGAAAACAGAAAACAATGACAATGTGTTCAAATAATTGGAAGGGGCCAGACTGCAACAATGTGTACGAATACAAACTTGAAGATGTTATATGTATGACTAATATTACAACCTTAACAAATAGTCTAGGAATATACGATGTTCCAGAAATTAGTAATTTAAGAGAATTAAACAATAAAGATAATTAATGCATCTAGATCTGAATACATCCAGCGAAGAAACCTGTCTGAAGTGTTAATTTATTAAATAAATGCTGACATTACTTTCTATCTTGCACAGATGTTACAATGGATTATGGACTTTATTATAAAATACACAAAGTATAACTCTCAATTGAAATTCAAGTAGGTCATTAATAGATATATCAGTGGTCGCAACAATGAAAGAGTAGGTATTGTTATTCATTTAATTTAAATACTAAATAAATACAAAAAAAAATATTCCTTGCTAAATTCAGTTATATGAGAGTTAATGTTTATGAGTGACACTTCACGGTTTATTATTTCATCTACCAGAGGTCTAGTACAACTTAATATAAAACGATAGTCTTAAACGGTCTGAATTTGGTAGTTTCACTTTACGTAATTAATTTTGTAGTTACATTAGATATGAAGAAATGGGATGTGTACAATTGTCTCAAATTTAATTAGGTAGGATGTAGTCCTTAAAAGTATTAAAGTTATTATTCTTTCACATTTTGATTAGAATCAACACTTTTGACAGAATCAAAACTATTACATTGTTATTTACATGTATAATACAATATCATAGTTACCGATTAGCAATATGTTTTGTATACAAATGCATTAAAGTTAAGGATAAGGTTAAAATTAATATACAAAATTTATTTCTTAAAGAGATAATGAAAAATTGATTTAATTGAGGACTCAAATATAAAAGGATGCAATGAATAATTATTTCACAAATTCAATGAAAATTCTAGGTACACATATAGGTACACATTAGTGTCAAAATTATAGTTAATAAGTGAACGTACAGAGTAAAAAAATAACTTTTTGACCATATTTTTCTTTTCATCATAAAAAACCGAATATTACCAAATTGGACAAAAATAGCATTCACTGTTGCAAGCGAGGTTGAATAACTAGTTTATCATTCGGTGACTGCATTACTGTGCAATAAAATGTTTCTTAGGTTTTCCTCAAGCGCCATTACCACTCATTTATTTTCTTTCAGTAACGAAACTATAATAACATTGAAAATAATAAATTCATAGACTACTTACCATTTAAACGATGAAGGTGACCAGTCGTTTACAAACGAAGTGATTCATGCACGATAAGCAAAAGTTTTAATTCAAATATAGCACAAGTTTTCCTAACTTTTTAATTGTTCAACTGAATATTTTTCACTTTACCAATGAGTTAACAAATTAAATAGATAAATGTTATTTATATTCTGATCATAATGCACGTTTTAAAATAAATATTACCGCATAGATAATACACTAAATATTAACGTTTACACTTTGAAAGTTTCCGTTAGAACTCACTGAAATATTTTGACAAGTTTTTTTTTCTTTTCAAGCAAAATGGACATGGGAAAATGTAGAAGAAAAAAATGCTTTAGAAGTCCAAGGGCTTATTTTGACTTTGAAAATTGATTTAATATTTTTTTATACATTATAAATAAGCTATTAATGCAACTTCATATTTCACATGTATATTTACATGTGTAACTTTTTTCTGATATAATTTAAAACAATGGTAAAGCTATATAGCGTGATAAAAACCATATCATCCTTATAGGTTATAAACAATGTAATATAAAAATGAAAGTCAAATAATAAAAGTGTTCTTTTCTTGTCAAATCACTTATTAATTCTGTTGCAATTTAAAAGGTCAGCTTATATAAATACTTATAATTTTTATATGCTTTAAGATGGTAATGGTTTTGATATTAAATGCAATTTTGATAATTTTCTTATTGCAAAATTTTCAATAATTCTATCTAAGATGAATAAATTATTCCAACTTGATAATTGTTTTTTCAAATTCATTCTTAGTACCATATAGAACGACAAATTAAAAGTGATGCGTTTCTTTTCGGAAAAAGCATGAGTAACGTTTAATGTATGAGAATTTAATAATAATTTAAAAATAATTATTGATTTTTAAAAATATAAAAATAATTATTGATTTTTGTTAAAGTCAAATTAAAGGAATTTTTAATAAATTGCCCCAATAACCAATCAATAATTCCAATCATACATTTATTTCTTATATTAATATTTTCATATTAAACACGTACAAAATGTTACGGGAAAAGTTAAATTGTTATCTAAGTAAAAGTGAACCGCCGAAATTGTGAGAGTAAGAGGCAAAACATTTAATTTTGCCTAAAACTTCTGATCGGATTCATTTAAAAAAATTTGCAAAATAAATTTTCCGTAAATTGATTAATTAAAAAAATTATTAGGTACCTAATGGGAATACCCAATTATTTCGAAATCTGTTTTAGGGATGGGCAGTTATTGTAATAAATTATCATTGACTTTTTTTAAGTAATATGTCCTACAAAAATTTACAAAGGAGTATTTCTCTCAAACAGTACACATTATGTTTTGGCAACTACTACAATTCTAGAAATGTATAATTACTTTATGGTAATACAGAAAGAATAGATGCGCGCCTTTTTTTGACGTTGCGTTTGTTTGGCGATTGATGTGAAGTTGGAAAATGTTTTGTTATTTGAAATCTAGAACTGGTGCAATTGTTACGGTCCGCGGTACGTTTAATAATTTCAGTTATTGTTTAATTGTTTCTGTGTATCGTGTGACTTATATATTACGGGTATTTTAGAGTTGAATACCGCGTGTCACAGTGCAATATAAAGTGTGTTGCGTGTTGTTTTTTGTTTGGTTTTTAGTGTAGCGTTACCTGCTGATCTACTGCCGAAATGTTCACTTTGTTTTCATGTACTAACGAAAATATTCAGGTGAGAGCATGTACAACTTCTCTAGAGCTACCATCTACAACTCCTATTTCATATATGGTGTTCTGAGTGTGATAGATGCCAGCCATTTATAGTTTTGCGCCGGAGTAGCAGTTCACAACTCCTCAGTGCAAAAATAAGCAGGTTAATTTTAGAGTGAGCTAATTTTGAATAAGAACACTTGTTGGCAATAGAAGTATTAACAATTAACTGCCAGTTCTGAAGTATCAAGTAGAAGTTATAAGTAGTACGTTCATAGTTGTCGTGATGTATAGAAAATACTTGTTTAAATTTCAATCTTTTTTTTACCCCCTTTTCCGATTATAAATTATGGAACAAGTTAATGTGCCCCCGTATGGATCGTAGTCATTTCGAACACATCAACCGATACCAATATAAAGATGATTTTTTTAGAATATAATATTTGCCCACAAAATCTTAGCGCACAACTATAATAGTTAACAATGAACAATTTACGAATGATTTGTATCTGTTGAACGACCGAACTGGTTTTAATAAAATAAATATGCGTTAAAAGTATGACTGACTGACTATGAGTTATCTGGTACCGTTAATAATACATCTTTTATGAATTTTTTAAATATATATTTGACATAACATATAATAAATGTTCATTATTTTTTTAATATATCTAACATATTAGTACAACCATAAATTATGTTTTATATAACTCTTTAGGATATATAATTTTTAAAATTTATTTACGATATACACTAGAAGAGAAAATGAAGAGATCATCCAAATTTTTAAAATAGTTTACTGGTATTAAAAAAATGTCAAAAATAATAACAAAAAAGCCTTTTAAAGCTTGAACATTCTAGTGTTTGAATATATTAACGAATTTTTTGATTCTGCAGGATATCTCACTTTTTAAAAATATGATGCTTTGAAGAAAAATTTAAAACATTTTCTTCAAACAGCTGTACGAACCGAATAATTTTTTTATAAATTCTAATAAACCTCTTTCTTGTCGCACTTTTTCATCTCTTCAGTAAAGCATGCCTCATTTACGTGAATAAAAATTATTGATTTTATTATACAGTTCATTTAGTTCCGGCCGTTAAGCAGATAATAATATTGTTTTAAATTGCTACTATTATCCCGTACAACCGAACGGTAAGGCGCTGAGGGCTAGTGTTCCATTAAAATTGTCTGTATATATTGTAATGTAATTGCCTCGTCTGAAATGACCATATCTTCTTTCTTATCCGCCTTCAGCGTTACATGTTTTTTTCTTTCAAGGTCGAAATGTAAATAAAAATATTTTTAAAAATACTTCAGGCCACTTAGAAGTGAACTTCTTTACGTTGAATTTCCGTCTTTATACATGTCGAATATATACATGTTCTTTATTCATGCGAAACTAGAAGATCAACTTTGTTAGCGAGTAGTGATTATTTTGTTAACTATGCGGCAGAAATCCGACAACAGCTTTGAATCATCATCTGGGAAAGTCAATACGTTCATTTCAGAAATTATTATTCAAGTTTTATTAAATAATGCCCAAAACTACGTTTGTTTGGTTGAAGTATATTCCAGCAATATTATAAGCATTTAGCTTCATGCATGTAACACTTACGAGATTTAAAAGGAAAACATAAATCTTTCTCAAAATGTCTGTGTCGCCAACAGTTTTTCAATATTTGAATGGCTCCTAATTCGTTATCATTTTGCCACGGATTAAGGTGTAAGCCTGTAACATTACGAGGATCTACGTGAAATATTGCTTCATTAAAATTGATTAAATAAATCTAAAACTAGCAGATAACATTTCTATCTACTAAGCGGATAGAATTTGCTTGGTTTAGACGGTGCCACGGGCGTTCGTTCGTTAGCGGCTTTATAACGGTAACTTATGAAGTTTGTATTTTCGCTCACAGCGAGCGGGGCTGGGCCGGTGTTCTGGGCGGCTGTGAGAGATCGCTCTCGTACCCGTAAGTCCGTCATACGTATCAATTAGATACATTAAAGTACATAACTAATGAAATACTAAACAGCGGTCATTTAAATATGAAATAAAAATAATTAATATATCTGAAACTTAACGTACGACTTCGGTTTGGTTAAAAATCCCACAAGTTTTACACGAGTGAAGGTAGACGCTTGTAATTTTTCAAGTATATAAATATGTACCTTTGTGTGTTATGTTGTAACTATAATAGTTAAATCCAGAACGTATGTATATATGTGTGTATGTATATATATATATATATACATATATATATATATATATAAACTGCATCGAGCGAGGACAAACAAAGCGAGGTCAACGGCGAACGACGCACGCAAACAGGAAAATAACAGAACCATTAAAGAGGAGTATAAATACACTTACTGCCGACGAGATAACGCAGTCATGTCCGACAAGCTGTACAGATACCACATAATAGCAACAAATCCCGACATCGAACAAGAATTGTATAAAATAAACTGCTACCCGACGATACTAACCGATCAAGGATTTACACATGAGTCAGAAGAGAACATACCAACAGATGTCGGAGTCGACGAGTGCGGACAAGGATGGGAGTGGATATACGCAGGACGAAGAGAACGCGATGGACAAAATCATAGACGAGATGCTGAATGCTACAGAAGCCTTGTCGGAAAACTGGCTACTGAAGGCCAAGGGACTGCACGACGTAGAAACGGAATTACGGAAGTTAAATTCGGAAACGGAAGAAGTAGAACCTACAGCGAAGGAGGTGGAAGCGGAGAAAGAATGGCTGAAAGAGACGATTTCAAAATTCGATACATACCTGGAGTTGGCCAATATACAGGAAGAAATCCAGGAACTCACGAAAGACTTTATAACGGTCCTTGGAAGCTCGTCGTTGATCATAAAGGAACCAAACAACACCATTGGCATTTCATCTACATATCTAGAAGTAAACAATGGGGACATTCCTCAAAGCTTGGAGCAAATATTCGAGCCAAACCTTACAAATGTTCCACAATTGAGTGCATCGTTTGTATTCGTCAGTATCTTTATTCCGGGAATGGTCGTCAAATTTTACAAGACATTCTCACCCCAGCAGATGTTGAAGTTGGTATCTGCGCCAACCATCAGCTTGGTGTGGCGAGGGATACTAAAAGGCACGAAGAGACGATGCATATTGAATGTACCGCGTGGGGAAATACAATACATGAGAGAGAAGGCTGGACACATGGAGAAAGGGACGAAGGAATGGTGGATACAACTAGTGAAACCGATGCAGATTAAGATGGAAACGAAAGATGCGACGATGATGCCCACTGTAATATCGTTCAATTGGAAGGATCTGTGTCTAATGAAAGATTACCGACGAGTAATAGACAAAGAGTTCACACACGAATACGCAGCGAAAATGACGAGCGCAATACAACTATCGTTTTACTACTATGTAAGGAACGCGCTTTTACGGAAGGAGAGGCACTTGTCAGCCTTGCAAAAACTCCTCAAGGAATTAACCTCATACTCAGCTCAGGGTTCAACGAAAAGATTCGACAAATTATCACAGTGTCCCGAATACTGGTATTTCAGGAATCGTTAGAAGCGCGATTCGAACGAGCGAAAGCACACAGTCTGGAGAGGAATCCGCAAGCAAACAAAGAGATAAACATAATGGAACTGAGAATGAAATTTGAAAATTTACTAATGGCAAATCACATAGATCTAGAAACGTTCGCGAAAGCGACATTCGAACACATGAACGGAAGACTGAATAAAAGAAACAACTTATTCTTCCGGGGACCGCCGTCGACGGGAAAAACGATGATCATGCAGAGTTTAGTAGACTGTCAATACAACTTTGTGAGAATGACGGGATTAACGGCGAACTCGTCGTTCAACTTTAGCGGATTGCTGCATTGTAACGCGTGCTTCATGGACGAATGCAAACTGACTGATAACCAATTCGAACAATGGAAACTGTTGGCGTCGCGAAATCCGATGGCTACAGATGTGAAATACAAAGACAGATGCTACATAATGAATTGCACTCTCTACACATGCAGCAACTATCCTATACACACATACTGCAACGTACCAGACGGACACGCGGCGGTGATGACGAGAACGACAGAGTTTTACTTCGGAGCACCGGTGACGACATATTTTGAGATGACACCATTCGCGTGGGAAAGCTTCTGTTAAGACACGGCAAACTTAACTATATAACAAATGTATAATCAAAGTGTAATCATAGAATTAACAAATGTATAATCAAATTGTAATCATAGAATTAAGAAATGGAATAACTATGTAATCATTATATAAATAAATAAAAATATTCAAAACGCTATATATAATTCCATAGAAATATAAGTTAGGTTAGATCGGATTTTGGTAGAGATATAATAGTTAGGTTAGGTTAGGTTAGGTTATAGATTATACATACATATATACACGCACGCAAGCACCCACACACACACTCTCTCGCACCCACACGCCGGACATCATATTGAAACTGGTTGAATTAAATAGCACAAATATTACAGACATGAAGCAAGACGCTTGTCATTTTTCAGACAGATTTCTTAAAATGTTACATTGTAACGATAATATTCAAATTCGGTGCGACGCTCATATAAACATAAAATAAACGTTATTGACTTCCACAAAACCCATCAGACTATTTCACATAATTGTTTCGACAATTGCACGTCACAATGTAGTAAAGGGAATTACATAGATGAATTGTGAAACATCGCAAGTTGCAAATTTAATGTTTCTACCGGACACCCGCGGTCCAGCGGGCGCAATCATTTACTACACGTTTAGCAATTTTGCCTACCGGTTTCAAGGTCAGTGAAGCTGAATGATTGTTATTTTTCTGGATGCTTCATATATTTAGAGACGTAACTTTACAGCTGATAAATTGATGGCAGCCAGCTAGTAAAGAGCGTCGATCGTTTAAATTATAAGAAACAACGGAATATTGACTACATTGAAAGTCTACTAACGCCTAAGCCGCTAAGACTGGTTGAAATTCCTTAATCTTCACAAGACCACGCCACTCATCGAAATCAGAATGTTTGCCAAAATGCTGGAAAACAAACGTTGATTGTTCCGAAACTCTGCGAACGCATTACGTCTGTTTCGTAAAATATCGGAAGTCACACGAGTGTGGTATTGTAATCGTATAGTAATATATATCTCTCACAAAACTTATGAATTTTTTAAATTCAGAGCGATGGATATTTAAATTACGGATTGATTGATTCGAAATTATTAAGGGGTGGGTTCTGAAGGTTAGGAGTGGGTCCGAAGGTCGGAGTGGGTTTAAATTTTGTTTCAGATGTTGAGAATGAATTAAAAAATATTTAAAAAAAGTTTAGATGCGTTTATAAGTATTAACCCTAGAAAGATAGTATACGTAAAATTGACGCATGCGTTGGCGAAATATAGCTGTCTCTTTCTAAATAGCGCGAATCCACTGGCGTCCGTTGAGGACATCTCATTCGTCGCTGGGAGCTGCCGTGTGGCGTACGTGTTGTTAAGGTAAGTGTCACCGATTTTAAAATATAACGACCGCGTGAGTCAAAATTACGCATGACTATCTTTTACGTGACTTTTATGATTTTGACTTGTATGATGGTTTTTAATTTTTGACGTTATTACAACTAGATATGATTACTTATAATTATATTATTATTTTTATATATATTGAAGCAAAACTATAAAAATATGGGGAGTAGAAATTTGGACGAAGATGATATCCTGGCTGCTCTTATGCAGAACGATGACGAGCTTCCCTATGAGGATACCGATAGTGAAGTAGCGGACCACGAAAGTGAAGATGACGTGCAGAGCGACGCAGAAGAAGCTTATATAGATGAGGTACAAGAAGACCAGCCAACGCCAAGTGGAAATGCAATCCTAGACGGGCAAAGCAGTGCCGAACAACCAGGCTCCACATCGGCCTCTCGTAGAGTCGTAGTCTTGCGACAGAGAACTATCAGAGGTAGGAATAAACATTGTTGGTCGACTTCAAAGTCAACGAGGCGTGGCAGAGTGTCAGCGAGTAACATTGTTCGAGCTCAAAGAGGCCCAAGCCGCATGTGCCGTAATGTATATGATCCCGTCTTATGCTTCAATATGTTTATTACTGATGAGATAATTACCGAAATCGTACGATGGACTAACGCCGAGATATCATTGAAGAGACGGGATTCTATGACAGGTGCTACATTTCGTGATACACATGAGGATGAAATTCGCGCTTTATTTGGTATACTGGTAATGACGGCTATAAGAAAAGATAATCATATGCCCACTGACGAGCTCTTTGATCGATCTTGTACAATGGTGTACGTCTCTGTGATGAGTCGTGATCGTTTTGATTTCTCGATACGATGTCTTAGAATGGATGACAAAACCGTACGACCCACACTTAGAAAAAATGATGTTTTTGCTCCTGTTAGAAAAATATGGGATCTCTTCATCTATCATTGCGTACACAATTATACTCCAGGGGCTCACTAGACAATAGACGAACAGTTACTTGGATTTAGAGGGCGGTGTCCGTTTAGGATGTATATTCCCAACAAGCCAAGTAAGTATGGCATAAAAATCCTCATGATGTGTGACAGTGGTAATAAATACATGATAAATGGAATACCCTATTTGGGATGGGGAACTCAGACTAATGGGGTGCCTCTCGGAGAATTCTATGTAAAGGAATTATCAAAGTCTGTACATGGAACTTGTAATATAACGTGCGACAATTGGTTTACCTCGATCCCTTTGGCGAAAAGCTTAGTCCGAGAACCTTACAAGTTAACACTTGTGGGAACCGTACGATCGAACAAACGCGAGATACCGGAAGAACTAAAAAACAGTCGCTCTAGGCCAGTCGGGACATGAATGTTTTGTTTCGATGGACCTCTTACTCTCGTCTCGTATAAACCGAAACCGACAAAAATGGTTTACCTGTTATCGTCTTGTGACGATGATGCTACCATCAACGAAGCTACTGGTAAGCCAGATATGATTATGTATTATAATCAAAGAAAAGGTGGAGTAGACACTCTAGACCAAATGTGTTCTCTGATGTCGTGCAGTAGGAAGGCAAATAGGTGGCCTAGGGCTTTATTGTATGGAATTATAAACATTGCTTGCATAAACGCATATATAATTTACAGCCACAATGTTAACAGCAAAGGGGAAAAGCCTCTAAGTCGCAAAAATTTCATGAAAAACCTTAGCTTGGGTTTGTCTTCTTCGTTTTTGCGTAGGCGTTTAGACGCTACTACTTTGAAAAGATATTTGCGAGATAATATCTCCAATATGTTGCCTAATGAAGTACCTGGTACATCAGAAGATCAAGCTGATGAGCCTTTAGTAAAGAAACGTATTTACTGTACTTTCTGCCCGTCTAAAATGAGACGGAAGGCTAATGCCTCTTGTAAAAAATGTAAAAAAATAATATGTCGTGAGCATAATATTGATATGTGCCAAAGCTGTTTGTAACTAATTTTATAAAACTTTATGTTCGTTATATTTATAAGATATTTTAATTGTTGATTTTTTATAAAATAATGACTGATTATTGAAGTAAAAATATGACAGAGTGAATGTTAAAAAAAATGTTGATTTGTGACAGAAGTTTAAAGTTTTTGTTTTTTTTTATGAATAAATGATTATAAACAAATTGTCGGCAGTATTAATTATTCCAATATATATGTAAATATATAATAACATAGAATTTTTTGAAATAAGTTAGGAAACTTCAACCTACCACTAAGTAAAACACATGCGTAAATTTTACGCATGACTATCTTTTCCGTACTACACAATATGATTATCTTTCTAGGGTTAAAAGTATTTCTCTCTTGCAGTTGGAAGTGTAGATGGCAATACAAAACAAATATTAAGCTTTTGATTCCGAAGGTTGTGGGGTGGGTCTATATGTCCACGTAGATGATTAAAATTAAACATAAAATGTTTAAACAATGTTTTTTTTCCGTTTCCATCAATTTTGTTTCGTTCATTTGACCTTTCGGAACTTCATTTACATTTGCCGAACCCCGAAATTAAAGTGGGCTTAATAATCGATCAGCATATTTCCGAATCTCCCCTCATTGCAAACTGTATAGTCCAAGTAAAAGACAATAACCGAATAAATATTTCTGTCGTGAATACTTCTATGAAATAAGTTTCAGTGAAATGTGACTTGCAATTACACCTCACTCCCCTGAAAACTGAAGCCTGCTCATCAGTTAATACAGATATCTCCCTGTCAACCCACTCAGTGAATTCACTTCAACGCACTAACGACGTTTCAAATCTACTCCGAATTTCGCATCTCAGCAACGAAGAAATTAATTTCTTACGAAGTATGTTCTCGATATTCCGATATATTTCAGCTGTCTTCAGATCAATTAAGTAAACGAATGCCGCGTTGCGCTTGAAATTAGTACAACTTCCAATATACAAATCCATACCGAATCCTACAGAGTTCCGGAATGTCACAAACACGACGTAAACGATCAAATAAATAAAATGTTGAATCATGATATAATCAGACCCTCTATGTCACCTTGGTCATCTCCTATTTAGACAGGTCCGAGAAAATTAGACGCCTCAAATGAAAGGAAATGGCGACTAGTTACTGATAATAGAAAATTAAACGACATCACTACTGGTGATTCTTACCCGATACCTCAAATTTCCGAAATCTTGATAAATTAGGTAAAAAAAATATTTTTCAACACGTTTTCGCTTCAGGTTTTCATCAGATACATATCTGCTGAAGACCGAGAACCTCATTTAGTGCTTTTTGGTAAAAAACGCGCCTTCCACTTTTCAGCGCCTTATGAATTCAGCTCTCTCTGGCATTCGAAGCATTCGATGCTTCGTCTATTTAGACGACGTCGGTATTTACTCTAATGATCTGAAATCACACACACGTATACTCCATTCAAATTGAAAAGAGAATGTTTATAAACAATGAAATTTGACGGTTCAGCTATTGTAAACCTTTTTCTTACATTCACATTAGTAATTTAATGTGGATATATTTAGTATGGACGATTACAAAAATATATTTTTTATTAGTGTGCATATTTACACGAAACTCATATAGGTTATATTTTATATTTATGAGAAATTCAGATAAGTAAGATAAAGTGTTTCAAACAATTTAAAAGAATTACTGTTACATAAAAAAACACAATAAAGTAATACCAAAAATTTCGATAGAAATAGTCGTTTAATTAAATGTTAAGTTATACAGAAAATTATTACAAAGTAATCGCAAATACTTAATTTCTGAGCAACCATTAAAATATTTTTTAAAAAACGAACTAATCTATAAAAATACGCGAAATACAATAACATTTTACAGAAAAAATACACTGCATACATATACAATTACATCACAATGTATCTGGACTTCACGCCGATATCCAAAGTTGGTTGTGCCTAATGCTAGCACCGGCGAGGCCGGCCTTTGCCGATATCGCTGAGAAATAGTATTACAGAACATATCATATATTACACAACATATTAGCAGAATTTATTCATTATAAATCTATCTATTACATCGTATATCAACAGTGATTACATCGTATATCAACGATAACAATGTTCGTGCAGCCATGCCCCGGGGTTTATTAAATGACATCAATCTTTGGACATCGTTTAATTTAAGAGTAGTGTTTTCTTTCGCCATATATCATTTCTTCTGTGTCCAGATCATTTTGATTCTGTTTATCTTACAGTGATATGACGGCAATCTTAGTATTTTAAAGTGATATGTATTATTGAACAGCTGTATAGGTACGGTCCTTAGAAGAACATTCGCCATTTTAATTACACTTGTATTTAAAAATATCACACATTTAACACAACGAATTTAACGTTATAAAGCACATAATAATATAATAAACTTAATATAATACAAAATATTTTTATGAAACCCCAAAAATTTAGAGAGCAATATTGGAGAATGAGATGTACGGACGTCTCCCGCGATTTGTCATCAAGAATAATCTACGAAAATATGCATCGAAATAAGAGTAAAAGTGCAGTTATTATAAAAACATTATCCTAAAGTACGTATGTAATTTGCAGGCTACACTGGAAAATATTTTAGTACCAACGCTTATTGGAAAAGTAAATAACATGTCACAATGTTTGTTTAATTATCTATACGCCAAATATACCATAAGTATATCTGTATATAATGCTATCAAATCTAGAAATATAGCAGCGTAAGCTGATACATTGTCACTATCTCACTCTAACGCCTTATAAAATTAATGAATAGAATATATGCTCCAGGTTTTTTCAGCGTCGAAATTTTGATTATTTTAACTAAATGTTTGAAACACCTGCTAATTCCGCGAAAAAAATGGAGGGTTGTCCATTTTTATCTTGTAAAATTTCACAATTCGTGTCAGTAAAATAATGGTGTAATACTTGTATTTATAACATTTTTTACAGTGAAACTGTCTGAAGTTAATATTTTGATTACGTATATAGTTCTATAATACTCTGCGTACAATATAATGAATTTTAAGAAAATATATATTTGTGCCAACCATATTTTAACTGTCAAATTCCATTGTTTATAAACATTCTATATTGAAGTTGAATGGACTATAGATAATTTATCTAACGTTTTTCAAACATTACGAAATTTTAATGTAAAACTTCAACCCGACAAATGCGAATTTTTACGCAGAAAAGTCACTGATTTAGGCTACATAATAACTGAAAAGAGCGAAAACCGAATACTGAAAAAAATAAATCAGAAGGACGATCTTTCTTGGTCTCGTGTCCTACTATCGAGGATTCATCCCCGACTTTCCAAAATCAGCAAAAACCCTTACAACGCTCCTGAAATAGGATGTGACATTTCTATGGGAAAACGAGCACCAACTTGCCTTCGAAACTTTAAAATCTAAATTAATCTCTGCCCCTTTACTCGTCTATTCAGTTTTTACGAGATCTTTCGTACTAACCTGTGACGCATTTAACTACGCCATCAGCGCGATTCTTTCACAAAGGGAAATCGGCAAAGGCCGACCCATTGCATATACTTCTCGAACACTTAATAAGTGTGAATGCAATCTTGACACGAAAGAAAAAGAATTATTAGCCATCACCTTCGATTGTAAAACATTCCCACCATATCTCTCTATCTTTATATTCAATATTGTTACTGCTCATCGCACTCTGAAGTGGTTATTTAACCACAAGGACACAAATAGTAAACGTCAACGGTGCCGTTTAAAATTATAAGAATATGATTACAGGTTTGTGTATAGAAAAGGACGATTAAACTTTACGGTTGACACTCTCCCACGTTATCCTGTAAACCCCGTTCGACCTGACAGCAACGATACTCAGGTTCCATACTCAAATCCTTCTGAACCTATAACAGTTGAACCTCACTCTGATTCAGAAAATTTTGGTCCCTTAATTAACGACGGCATCCTCGATGAATCATATTTCAAATTATTGAAATTCTTATCGGAAAAATCACATTTCGATACGGTCTTAATCGAATACAGCGACAGTCTACTGAAAACACAACAAAAATCAATTGCAATTCCAGTATCCCTAGATTTAGACGAATGCACACCATATATCGAGAAAATCCTAGGAAACTGAATTCTTAAGAATTAATGAAATCAGAAAGTAGGCTACACTGAAAATAAATAATAAAACATACTGCTTACTATTTATTCATTAAAGTTCATAGTTTCGATTCTCGCTCATACACTAACATATTAGAAACTCTAAAAAACTTAGGAAACGAATTCCTGATATGTTCCACTGAACCTGTAAAGGAATTGGCAATTTCAGAAACGCTTTCGATAAACACCGATATATAAAACTTACAACGTTGTCTCGTGTTTATGTAAAAGTCAAATTACATTTCCTTCACTAAGAGAAATACTTAAAATTTTGAAATAAAATCGTGACATTCCTATCGCCGGGCGCCTCGGCACATCTAGAAAGTGTGACAGAATAAAAGAACAGCTACACTGGAAAAACATGTGAACATATTTCGAAAATGATGTAAAGAAATGTCCCTCGTGCCAAGTAAATAAGCCACTGAGAAAATTAAATCGCGCACCCGTGCAAATCGCTAACACACCGTTCCATTCCAACGATCAACCCTTGACATAGTGGGTTTGACATAGTATTACCTGAATCCGGTGAAACAAAACTTCAATATATTGTAAAGCTACAAGACGATCTAACAAAATTTTCATCCGTAGAAACTAGCGAGTGCTCAATACGCTATATATCTTTATTTGGTATACCCAAAACAATCCTCACCGAACAGGGGACCAACTCTGGCCATCGCCATATCACCCTCAGACCCAAGGATCCTTAGAACGTAGTCATTCCACCCTCGAAGAATATTTGATATCGTATATTAATGATAATCAGGACAATTGTTCCAGGTACGTTTATACAACACCGTACATTCACACACCCACTACTCTCCTTACGATCTAATATTTGGCCATAAGCCATTTATCCCTAATTCTATTTGCGACTATCCCTGACGCCACTTATTCCAACTACGTAAAAATGCTTCAACACAGGTTGAAGTACTCCAGGGAAAAAACCCTCGAAAACATCCAAACTTCGAATCACTATGACAAAGTAAAACTCGCAACAAGAAATAATGCACATTGAATTATATTTAATTATTTTTATCTTTAGTTCATTATATTTAAAACTTCTGACGGAACATCGTATCTTATACTAATGCTTTTACAATATAGATATATAGATAAATAATGTTTATAAACATCTTTTATAAAACTTTTACAAATAATCGCCCTTACATTTATATTTTACACATGTTGCGGTGCCGTCGTCCAGACAGATGCAGATTTTGTACAACCGATAAAAAGCGGTCCTGGTATATATACACTTTGATCCTGTTGGCTCATTAAAACTCATCCATGCCCACCTTAGCGTGGTTATTCCTATCGATATCTCCTTCCTAAAGCCACACCTAGACAACGTGAACACTATTGTCGAAACGGAAATGTTTCTTTGCAAAACAAAGTGATATTTTTAACGATATGGAGTACCGTAATCTCATTCAACCTCTCTTTACACGCTATTATGACATGATCAAACCGGCGGCGGCCTTGAAACCGTCTTTAAACATATTATTGGTACATTAGATGAAGAAGACGCCATTAAGTAGAACAACGCTATTCAAACCGTGGAAACAGGTCAGAGAACGTTAGCAAAATACGTGAAGGAATATGTTCTGATTATATGAACGACCCTGTCTGTTTTCAGCTTGACTATTGTGTCGAAAAATTATTGTTGAGAGCTAAAGTCATGGCGTTGTGAAATACGCTAGAAAATAGTGTAACCACATTATTTTTGAAGGTCGAGGACATAATAAACGCTGTAATGTTTAGCAAAAATAACGTCGTATATCCATCGATTATTTTACCAAAACAACTCTACGAAGATGATTTAGCCGACGATTACAGATTTGTACTTAGCTTTAATCATTGCTTGTATCGTTAGATATAGATAACATTCATATCTTAATTACCATATCCCAAACGTTAAGCTATTATTCCAGTAATAAAATTGTATTTGTATTAAAGATACCAATATAAAATTGTATTTGTATTATAGTTAGTTAATGTTCTTCAATTTAATGTATATCATAAACCTACCATTGCCCATAGCGTGTAATGTAACACATTTCAAAACCTACGTAACCACAAAACCTTCAAATATATATATTGGTGTAACTAAAGATAAGAACTATTTTTTGTAACTTAGATAACTTAAGAAACTGTAAAATTGTTAATAATCAATTCTACTTATGGGACGTGACTAACATTCACTCCAGTTCTGCTAACTCAACTTGCGAAAATGAAATGATCTCCAAGTTTGTTACTTCTATTGCAAAGCAGTGTGAAACTAAATTTCTTTTCAAAAATTTGGCAACTGTTAGAAAACGGCAAATGGATTTTCATCATTTCTCAGAAAACAACAATTTCGATAGATTGCCGTAAAGAAAATGTTTATGAAAATGATATAATGGGAACTGCTAACTCGATACATCGCCTGAATTCATTGGGTATTTTAAAGAAAGACGGTTACTTGCCAAATCCGATATTAAAATTAGAGCAAACCCAGTTTTAAATTTAATTTTGATGTAATAAATGATACACGTTGCGATACATTAAAATCCGAAGAACTTAAATTTGATACACCAGATGTAAAAGTAAAGAATATTAACTTCGACTCGTTTGAAGAAAAGGTAAAAGTATTTAAAGAAATCACGAATAATTTAGACTCAATAGGTAAATCTCACGTTTTAGAATATGGGCAACATTATTCATACACCTACCGCTATCAGTATATTATTAAGCAGTGTACTCTATATTAGCTATAAGATTTATAATTGTAAATTCAAATGTAAAAAAATATGTAGTTAGACATGTACCTAATCCGAATAATGTAAAACTCAACGTGCCTCTGAAACAAACTCAGTCAATCTCCCGGTACCAATACCTAGAATTAGAACCTCTATGACATAAACTTACGCAAGGGTGGGTATAAGTTTAGTCTTCAACTAGATGGGACCTGTTATACTTTGTACTTGCTAGCCGTGATGCTCTCACATCACCTCTCTCATGATTCTCATATTAACATGGTAAAGCATCCGGCTCCATGAGCATCACATTATTATGACAAAGCCCTATTCCCAGCTCGACAGCAAATTCCGCTCCCAGATGCCTTAGCACTTCACACGCTTTATAAACCCTAGACGGAAGCCTCGCGGGGTTCAGCCATCTCAGTTCAATCCAGATCTTAGTCCGCGTCAGTCGTAATCTAGATACAAGCAATTAAAGTCTAACTAAATATTTAATAAAAATATAAATAATGATCGATTCGTAATAATTCGTGAGATAATAAAATTCAAGAATAAATTGTTTTTTTAAAAAACCAAATCTTGAAGTAGACATAACAGTACGTAAACGTGTCGTCATAAACCCATCCGTTGTTGGGTAATAGCATAGTTGATCATTAAAAGTGTCTTAAGGCCCCGTCGGGCCGTACAGTGATTCATTGCTGGTATGACGTAATTAGTGCAGCATCAAATATGTATCTTGACCTCTTTGCATCGTTATAAAGTTTCTGCAAAAAAAAAGGTGTGTAAAGTAAATCGATTAAAGTCGTCGCGGGGCGGCAATGCGGCTATGTTATTTGACGCATCCTTCAAAAACAAAAACAAGCCCGCTCCGACTGTTTGAATACGAGCCTAATGCGTTTCAAGTTCCAAAATCTAATTTTAAAACGAGACAATTTTTGGTATTTTTTTAAGACTATGTACTTTAAATCGAATCGCTATCGGCGCACTGTAACCGCCTCCTGGTGCATAAACTGACTCATTTCAGACTCGGCAGACATTTACCGCCTCGGGACGACGATCATTTGAAAGATTTCCGTCGAGATTCGACAATTGGATTGAAGATAGAAGTAAATATTTAACGACTAACTCTTTCGCACGGCGAAATGTATTGTCACTCGTGGTGATAATTACGTTATACCTTTGCAATAAATAAAGCCGTATTGGAAAAGTTATTTAGTGACTTATAGGAAAACTGTCTATGTACATTTTTGGATTCGATCATCTTTAATTTATAGATCAGATACTACATTGTCAAATTTAGATTAACTGAACACTTAAATTGAGTCACTCGTATAGGTACATCTCACATCCAGTGGATTCAAGTTTAAATAAAGTTGTAAATAAACGGTTTTAGTGAATAATAAATCGAAAATGAGGACGTGCGTACAGTTCACAGCATCGACGCCATCTACCTGCTGCGCCTTCCCTAAATAGGAGAAATTGGTGATCTAACTTTGATTCGTCTGTAATACGGCAGATGGCGCTCCACGAGATATGAATGGAGCGTACAAATGTTGTCATTTTATTGCAGATGCAATAGCAAAATGTGCGGTAAGTATTTGTTTATTGTTGTACATGTGTTTTTAAATCTTCTTCTACGTGCCGTGTATATCTGCAAGTTCAATATAATTGATACTCAATACATCACTGTAACTTGTGTTTAATGACTATATGTTGTTTAATTGAGTAAAATTAAACAATTTATAAACAAGAATAATTAGTATAATTTAAAAGAAAAACTGTAAAGTTTGAAGTGCACGCAAACCGTAGGAGATATAAAATAAATTTTGTACTTATTCGAGACGAGTTCATTAATTTCAATTAAAATAATGAAAACGGATTTTTGGGATCGATTCTATCGTGAAGAAACTTCACAACATAGTCAGTAACGCTAAACGATAAAGCGGACAGCCATCGGTTCGATCCGATGGCTGTGGAACGAGAGCCATCTAGGCGAAGCGTGCACTGGTGCGACGAACGAGCGCCATCTTACGGCGGACTTTGTGATACTATTCCTCAGTTCGGCGAGCACTGCGGCCATCCTGGTGTTAGCCCTGTTATTAGGTAGTCATGAAATTGGTTTTAATTGTTTTTAGAGATGCTATAATAATAAATTTACTATCGCCGTCGAAAAGGGACTATTTTCGTTAAGTTGTAGAGTTTCCGAGAGCTAATGACAGAACAACAAGAGCCATTGACGACAGCTTCACATCGAATAATCGCTATTTAGCTCGTAAGATTATTTCTGAGAATATCTAAATGTCGCCAACATCATATTCAGTGAAATTCGATAGTGATCGTTTTGCCCAATCCATGTTTGTGACGTTTATTTCATTTTTTCATCGATCAGAGCCTAGCACGATTTTGACAATTGAAATTGATTACGCTTCGTGTGTGTGCGCTGTGTTAGTTCCTCGTCAAGGCCGAGCTTTTATTTCATGTTCTCTCCCAATATAGCAATATTCGCCATACAAATATTTCTTTCTTTCCCGTTGCCGTTTTCATTTTGTCCGTGTGATCGAAATATAAAGTGCTACTGTCTAACGTTGACGTTTTTGATTTTATTTTTCAAAAACCAACCCTGCTTAAACAACTATTCATCGTCCGATGCGTACAGTCGACTGTGTGACCGAGACGCAACATGATCATCCATCTATTTTTTTCTATCGCTTTCGAGAATACGAGCGGAGAGCACTCCAAATAGTTTAGCGAGTGTTAAAAATAATACTTTGCAAATGTGTAAACCGATAGTGGGTCGAAATTTGATAGACGTAATATTATGTTTTTCTAGTCGGAAGGATTCACGGTTTTACGTGCTTTCTCACACTGACGTTCGGAGTATTTTTTATTGACCTTGTATCGGTTACGAATTTAGTCGTTCTGTACTGACTTCAATGAAAATAGGAACTAACACGCATTGCAGCTATCCTAATACCATGTATCGACGTTAAACACATATAAATACAATCGTGTCGTGTGTAAGACAACGCAAGTAATGTAAACTTTTGTGCGGCCCTGAGAAGGGCCTTGTGATCTTTTCAACGGAAACAGTGGAGCGGACGGTTTACTTGGAACTGGTGTACTTGGTTACGGCCTTCGTACCTTCACTGACGGCGTGCTTGGCCAGCTCGCCCGGCAGCAGCAGACGAACCGACGTCTGTACCTCCCGGCTGGTGATGGTGGAACGCTTGTTGTAGTGCGCCAGGCGGGACGCCTCGGCGGCGATACGTTCGAAGATGTCGTTCACAAAACTGTTCATGATGCTCATGGCCTTGCTCGAAATGCCGGTGTCCGGGTGAAAGGACGCGTACAGCGCTTATCGCCCCTTCCCCCGCCTCTTTCGTCGAGGAAGCGACGTCGCGTACAATGACCTGTATATAATTAACAATACCATAGTTTCAATCTTCCTTGCAAACTCGTAAGTATCGCGCTTCACTTCGTAGAGAATATTTCAAGTTTTATTCAGTTCCTAATTGTTTCCTTTTTGCGCGTAGTTAAAGAGGCTTTCTTTATTATTTTGATACCAATAGAGGAGACAAATTCACAGATTACCGAGTAAATTGAAAGAATACTTAACTACCACCGACGGTATAGTTTATCCTATAATATTAGCCTATCCCTGTTAAATTTGGATCGTATAAACATTAAAATAGTCCGATGTATATGGTTTTATTCTAACCAAAAGCGAATAGATTTTTATGTTTTAAATTTAAAATTTCGCCCTAGACATGTATAAGGGGAAAACAACGATAAATACCGGCGATTTGGAGAAAAAAAAAATGGCGGGAGCGCGGCACCGGAACGAAGAGTGAGATACACTTCCTTTTGCTGTGCTACAATCAAATGGACAACTCCTATTGTTCCAGTTCTCGTTGTTCATTCTTACTGCATTGGTTTTTATCTACATTGTAACTGGCTCAAAGTTTCCATCATTTTTAACTTTGTTAACATGATTCTTTTTATCTGAGGAGACGCTCATTATCCAATTAATTTCAAGCTACCAAACAAAGTGTGAAAGAGATGGATATACGCCATAGCTCTTTCGGTCACGCAATGCCTCTATTTACGCGTGAGTGCGAGCCAGATTTAGTCAAGCATTGCAAATGTGGGGTAGAGATGAAAATAGGATAACGTGGTTATAGGGAAAATCGGACTAAGTATAAAATTTTTATGTACATTAGTACATGTATAAGAAATAAAATAAATCCGGAAATAAGATTTTGTCTTTTGAATATTTTGTGTTTTTAAAAGATATTGGCGAAGAAAATTCGTTTGTCGTGGACCAGTTTTTGCCAAAAAAGGTAAACATTTTATTTCATATCCTATTTATGCCTCCAGAAACTTTGTATTGCCCACTGGATGAAAAGGGATTCCTTGCATTAATTAACTATCGTAACCTTGAAAGTATCATCGACATATACATTTTCAGCAGGTCAGGTACAATATTTAGGGGTTGCGTACAAAATGGCCCTTTACCACAATACTATATATATGATAACTGTAATATTACTTTATCGCCAACCGGAGTAGAGCACAGATTAAAAGACGAAGACACGTTGCGTACGCGGACCTTTGCTTGAATTCATATGAGATTGTATGAGCCGGTCGCTATATTCTGCAAGAACGTGTTTATTCGGAGAGTTATTTAGTTTTGATAAAATAAACGTCACAGTGTTTTTGTGTGTATTTTTCAACTTTGAATATCGAGAATGTCTGGTCGCGGCAAAGGAGGCAAAGTAAAGGGGAAGTCGAAGTCTCGCTCGGATCGTGCGGGGCTACAGTTCCCCGTGGGTCGCATTCATCGATTGCTGCGGAAGGGAAACTACGCCGAACGCGTCGGCGCCGGCGCTCCTGTTTATCTCGCCGCCGTCATGGAATACTTGGCCGCTGAGGTGCTAGAATTAGCTGGTAACGCCGCTCGGGACAACAAAAAGTCTAGGATAATCCCGAGGCACTTGCAGTTGGCCATCCGCAACGACGAGGAGCTCAACAAGCTTCTTTCTGGCGTTACCATCTCGCAGGGCGGGGTGTTGCCCAACATCCAAGCTGTGCTCTTACCGAAAAAAACCGACAAAAAGGCATAAGTTATCAAAATGTTCACGCACAAGGCCCTTCTCAGGGCCGACAGCGAGTCGATATAATTAAAATGTCTCCATAGCAATATTTAGTTTCAATAAAGGTGGGGAAGTGCAATCCTCTACAAGCGCTCGCTCTACAGGTGAATATTTTTGTGTATCGGATAAAAATTCAAAACTATTGTAAGGTGTCATCATGCACTTCAGCGACTAAGGTTCACTTGTATTTAATACAAAAATGATTAACGGACCATCTTTCTAATTTAGTAGAAACTACTATAAATAAACCACTTTTTTGTAATCAGTCACCCGGAGAAATAAGACGCAAAATTAAAGCAATCTCATTAAACTTGTTCATTAATTTACGTCTTGAATTGACTGACCGAAAATCTGCAGATAAACACTGACGTGTATTTAGAAAAAGTAGAGATGCAATTTTTTTCATAATGTTGAGAATCTAAAACGCCGAACGTCCTTATTGTGTTACTTTAATTAAACGAATGAAAGATATTGTGAAATTAATTTCCAAGATTAGTTCGTTCAAAAGAATAACACAATAAATTTGTACGAAAATCATACTCATCGTTGAGCGTGTGGATGTTTAAGTAAACGGTTGTAGGTTGGCACATTAACCTATCGATTTCAGCGGCGGAACTGCGAGTAAATAAATAGTTCTCCACTCGCGGTGGAGGAATACATTTTTCGAAAAAGTACGTCACTAGCGTTACTCTGGAAACGATTATAAAACTAATTTAATGTTTTATAAACACTACATTCACAAAGAAAGTAATTTATTTTAGTAAACGACGGCTTTCTGTATAATTTTCTCTATCATATAGTTGTAACATATGTTTTAGCTGAAGGCATGGACTTGTGTAAAAACATCTTCACATTCCTGATGTTGCGGAGATTCGATACTGAAATGTGCGGATATTTCGATTCTTCCCAACGCAACCCACCAGATAAGTTGTATTTTTTATAGAATGTAATTATTGGTTTTCCGTATTAAATCAGTTAAATACTTTCGAATATTTTAATTCATCATACATTAGGAAACAGACTATAGTGAGAGTAGTTTGTTTACTGGGTATTAAAATATAGTTTAAAATTAATTTTGTGAATTTTGTTACCGCTTAATCATTCTCTATATTATTGAATCTGGTAACAATTTAGATTACTTGACATCTTAGCAGATACAGAAAATTTGAAAAGAATAGGAGACGACATAAAATGAATGTGTTTAAATGAATGCAGCAATAATAGAATTGTCAAAGAGCAACGAAAATCGCGTGTACTGTGTTCATTGTGGCGCACAGAGGTGGCGCCGTTGTATTGCTGCACCGCCAGTAATAAATTAAATATTCTTTTAATTCACTTGCGCTCTGTAAATACTTCATTCTTTTCTGCTTAAAAATTCAGTAATTATAATATTCTTTGCAGTGAAGCAAGTTACTATGAAATGACGGTTAAACCTTTGGTATTTGTTAAACTTGGGTAAAAATTACATTACTCATTGACGTGTATGGCCACGAGTTCTAATAAGAGCGGTGAGAGGAAAGCGACAAGCGATACACATACGTCCTTTCGCGATTGGTTGAGAGCTGGCGAACTGTTGCGACCGACCGACGCCTATTCACGGCCTGAGTCGACCGGTACGGGTCGGATATAATTGAAATCCACCTTCGTTTATGGAGGTCTAATTTCGGTTACTCGAGACATTGAAAAAATATAGGCAATCAAAATTCTTGTAGCGCCTTTTAAAGTCGCCAAGTTTGTACTTCATTGATTTCATGTAAGTGGCAAATTATGCTTACAGGGAATTTTAAATTATACTAAACTATAACTTTCATAACTTACATTCTAATTGTCTAGTTGCGATCTTGTTTTAACCAATGGAAGGACTATTTTCAAATAGTTCCTATCGGGCAATAATGAGTTCATTCAGTTCCAGCGAATGGCGCCAACCAAATGCGTTCGCAGCGCAACTGATTATACTTCGTCTCTTTTTCGCATCCGGTAGAACATACAGTTGAACAGAGACGGCGAATATCTTGCAGTTTATTGGTTAGGTAGATTATAGGTTTCGTCATATATAAAGGTTTTATATATATATATATATATATATACATATATATATATATACATATATACACATATATATATATATAGATATATATATGTATATATATATATATATATATATATATATATAATGCAGCTGAAGCTACCGTACGGAAGGGAAACGGTGGTATCCACAAATTAGACAATATTTAATGAACGCACGGTGCGCTAATAAAATTATTTTCAACATAAACTTTCCTTATATACTATACGTAAACGTTCATATTTCTTAATTTACATATTCTTATATTATTTTATTGTTAAGTAGACATTTGAGAATAGCAAAAAAGTTACTTGATTAAGGAACAGGCCAATTATAATGTATTTCTGAGCTCATTTATACAGTGTGTGATGCATATGCACTATTTATACGGAAATCGTTTGATAAGTGGACTTCTTGCTTTTTTCATAAGGGAAATGACCTGAATAACATTTCGTTCGTGCATTGGGAATTGAATGTGTAGTATAAGAGACGTCTGTGACGATTTGGTCCAATCATCGATTTGGATGCTAAATTTAACTCTGAGCTGATTTCGCGATGGACGCAGTAAACACATCGACATTTTAAATAATGTTAACATTTATAATCGCACAATTCTAGAAATAAGCAATGTGCCATCGGTTCATCAGACCTCACTCGCAAGCTCATTCACTGTATACTTGGCTGATGCTGAGGAGGTAAGAGTACAGCTCCAGTGATACCGGACCACAGACAAAGGTCAGTCTAATGATAAACGAGCACTAAGTATGTCCCCAACGATATTTTCCATCTTACGTTATGATTATTCTTCGTCTTTTTTTGGATCCCAATCAATTTTCTTTCAGCCATACAAACTCTTCAAATCGGAAAATGCATTTCTCTCCCGTTGCAAGGGAAAATTTTCTACTGCGTGTTATTAGAAACGCTCTCGCTGTTCGTACCCGGTAACATCTTGCGTTTATAAAGCCATCATAATTTTGCAACGCCAATATCACACATAATATTAAAACACACTCGATAACGGTTGCACACAGCGAGATTTTTTCGTTAGAAAATGAACATAGATTTGTTGAAATATGGCGTCGTCATTCGTCGATGACTTTACACTCGACATCATTATTGTTTGTGCCAAATGTAACTGTATATTTGTTTATCACTGCTGACGTTCATAAGTTCTTACTGTAACGTTTCTTTAATAGTGATTATGTAACAAGGTATATAAAAATCACGATCGTTTGGCTCAAATAGTCGATCAGTCTCGTTACTAAACTTTCGCTGGTAGCGGCGACTGAGGGACGGGCCGCTAATATTCTGCCAGGTCTCCCTCGACCGGGCAGGCGCGACGAATTCGAATAAATTCTTCGGCTGATGGCTGATCAGGCTTAATACATAAAGGTGCCGGCGTTTCTCTTCAAAGGGTTGTAGGTTCTTCGTCGATGTTCGCTCGCAGCGGCAGTGGAGCGACGACGGTATGCCTCGCTCAACCCACTTGCGAATACTGTTTTATGACGGTGCCATTCGCCCGAACCTTGCGTGGAAACGTTTCTTTGTATCGACATTGCGGCTGTACCGATATCAAATACATAGTTCGCGGAATCGATAAAAATCAATTCTGGTCTTAGTCAATATGCCGAATTGCGATAATTGATGTTTTTGTCGAATAGTACGAGTCTCGGAGTAACATCGAGGCAGTTTAAATCTCTTTTTTGGCTTAGGAGAATGTCAAACGGTCTGTGCATGTACGAAAAAGCATTGTGTCGCTCGCATGGTTTCCCTCGATCGTATCAACGTTACTTTTAACCTGCGACAAATATGTGAAACTAAATGAAAACCGTTGCGACGATAGTGTAAAGATCAACATTTTCATCACAAAATGTGTAGACGTCGATGCGTTCTCTGCGTCGTCCGTCTCCGAGCAACGGACCGCTAGCGACCTGTCGAATCTATACGCTATCACGCACTCTCAACCGCTAGCTCGTTAGTCAGTGTACGTGAAGACATTACATTTCCTCACGCATACGCATTTTACTTGTTAATCGTCGTATCTTCGCTCATCACAATATGGTTGACACCGCGGTTGTCAGTGACGCTCCTGCGCCCGCAACTCCTGCCAAAAAAACAAAGACATCGGCGGCCGCCAAGAAACCTAAGGCGAAGCCCGCGCACCCGAAGACTTCAGATATGGTCAACAACGCGATCAAGGAGCTGAAGGAACGAAACGGCTCGTCGCTTCAAGCCATCAAGAAGTATGTTGCCGCCCAATATAAGGTGGACGCAGAGAAGCTAGCTCCTTTCATTAGGAAGTACCTGAAGAGCGCAGTCGAGTCCGGCGCTCTCGTCCAGACGAAGGGCAAAGGCGCGTCGGGCTCCTTCAAACTCGAGGTAAAGGGAGCCGCCAAGAAGCCTGCGAGCAAGGCCATCGCCAAGCCAGCGAAGGCCAAGGCCGCGACCAAGAAGAAGGCAAAGGCCGCCGCCAAAAAACCCGCATCTCCAAAGAAAGCCGCGCCTGCTAAAAAAGCAAAGCCTGCTGCGACGAAGTCTCCAAAAGCTAAGAAGTCTGCCAAGCCGCCTACAAAGAAGCCTAAAGCGCCTAAGGTGAAGGCCGCGTCGAAAGCGAAGAGTTCCGCTAAGAAGGCAGTCCCCAAAAAGTGAGACTCCTTTGAAGATGATCCACGCAGCGAGCGCTACCAGCTGCTAACAATTGGGTTTCGTGCCTCGCGACCCGTCCATCCATCCATCACCGACTTGACCATAAAGCCCTTTTCAGGGCTGCCACACGAGTTTCTGTTATTCGGAATATGTCTTATTTTTTCCATTTTGTTTATCACGTACGTACATACGATTTCTATCGTTATAAAGCGAGATTAATCGACCGTATTTCAAAGCAGGAATAACGAATTTACTAGATGTATCTACATTTCGATATATCGGTGTCATGTTAACTAACATTCTCGAAATATTGTGATAACGTTTTAATAAACACATTCGGAATATTTTTAACTAACTAGAATACAGAACTATTATAGACATGTTGATAAATCAAGTATAGGTACTTAGCAAGAGCTGCATTATAACTAAAACATTAATTGGGCGCTCGATAGAGGTGTGCCGTACGTATCTTTGTGGTGATTGAAACATTTGAATCTGGGTCACTGAAATCTTCCAGCGGAACAATGATACGTTTCATTTGTAAAATTCGGAACTCGACTCGCGAGTTCCAGACGGAACAGATACAAAACGAAATATTGCTAAAATGTATCGAAGGTGTTTGCGGTGCGCCGAATACATTTTTGTTGTGATTAAAACGTAGAAATGTTTAATTTGAAATTTTACTGTCCGGACAGAAAGTGTTAAAAATTATTATTTTCATATAACTTATAACTTTGTATGTATAAATATTGGTTCTAGGCTCACTTTAAAGCGAATGTATGTATTATAAGTAAAACTAACCCTTTATAACACTTTCTTTTATTTCGATACACGATCATTCTGTTTTATCAATGGATGTGGTACAGGTAACTTAATTTTTGAAAAAATGATCACACGAATTTAAACACTAGAGGAGTATAACATTAAAATTTTTTGACGTGCGATGTTTCATGAAACGTTAATATTTTAAACACTCTAATTTTTTTATATTCCATCTAATATGACAAAAGGTACAACGCAATGTGTTGATATATTAAATTGCTTAATTTAAATATATTTAAAGATAAATCGGCAAGTATTTAAACTTGCCACGTTCGTACGCTGACTATAAAAATCAACTAGGCAGTTAATAATATATAACTCAAGGACAATAAAATATAATGTGTAAATAAACATTTGTTTGCTTCCCAGTGTGTAGCGCCGCATCCGTATCTCTATCTCACTCAGCGGAACGAATCAGCGGAACAGTGTTCGCTTCGTTTCTTTTCATTCGTTCGGAACTCGAGTTGCAATGTTCCAAATGATACGTTCGACATAACGAAAATGTTTCGGGTCATTTGGAACATAGCCATGTTCCGCAACAAAGAGTTACACACGTCTAATCGTTAGGTCGTGGTACTTTCTATTCTGATAACCAAACAATTAAAGACTATATTAATTAACGACTAGAGAGAATACGAAATAAGGGCCTCGATAAGAAATAAACAGCATACGCGTAATATTTTTTTGTGTTATAAGTGTTTAAATGTTTACACACATGTCACATTATTAAATTTAACACATAAAAAAAATAATTAAATAATCGTTATAAACAATGGTTAGGCGAACCGTTAATTATTGGGCCTCATTGAGTGTTATTAGCAATATTTAGATATTCTTAGAATTAATTTTGCGAGTTGAATAGCGATTATTCGATGTGTAATTGTTGTAATTGGCTCATATTATTCTATTAACAGTCTTTGAAAACTATCGTATCAATATAAACGTATCGAGCAAGACTAATAATGGCCGGATTGGTGATTATCAGTTAAACAGTATGACGACGTCCGCGCTCAGATAGCGCTCATTCGCACCCGGGCACGGTTCCCCTAGATGGCGCTCATTCTGTAGCCCTCGGATCGAACCGGTCACCTTTCGCTACGTTCCAACATAACTGTTGTTTCTTCATGATGTAATTGTTTTATTGATGTCCAACGACTGAATTTTTTCAGAATTACAAATTTTATTTTATTTTTAACTAATTTTTTGTTTCTATCGAAATGTAACTTCCTATTACTAAAATAAAACGAATTATTATTGTTTATTAACGGTTTAATATGACCCATTCAAATTAGCTTGTCGTCTTCGGACACATATTAATGTAATACTTGGTTTACATTAAATTTGCATATTTTTTAAAATAAAAATAATATAATATATTGCAAACTATACTTTAGTTTACACGCCATTTTTCCCACATTCACCTACACTTCCACATTTTTCTCTCTGATCGGTAATAAAATTACAAGAATTGAACATTGAGGAAGACTTTCTGTTAGACTATTAGTCTGATTTTTTTACAAATGAAACGAAAGATATTTCGTTTCATTTATTAGGAAGAGGCGCAGTTAGATGGCGCTGCTAACTGTACGGACGTCCCTAGTACTTGGCAAAGCCGCTTATATTGCTGTTTATTAAAACTAAATCGAACGTAAATAAAATATGTATATATCCAACACGACACGACTGATTTATAAATTAACATCTATACGGAACGAATCCAAAAACGTATTTACATAAATAATTACCTAAAACAATTAATTATTACAAAGTTTGAAAGTGATTACCGCCACAATAAATGCGTAAAAATCAGCCATTAAATATTTATTTCCGTCATCTATCCGAGAGATCTGAGTGAGCTTCTTCCCACGCTGCCAACAACGACTGGTCTTTTATAAGTGAAAAAGATAGTCACAAGGCTCGATAATGGATGTTCAAACTATTTCGTTCCAGAATGCTGCAAGAAGTTCACGTTTGACAGGATCTGCGTGTAGAAGAGTTATGGCGGTGAATGCCAATTATCAAGTTTTGGCAACGATCTTTCAAATTATTAGTCTTCCGGGGCAAACCTAAAAAAGCTAAAAATTTATTTTTCTTATAAATACCAAGAGACAGTTCAAATACGCCAACTTTCCAAAACAATTCGATGTAAAAAAAAGCCTTATAAACAATTTAAAAATTTCTATGTTAGAACTTGAGACGCATTAGGCATGTTTTTTATTGAAAATTACATCGAATAATATAGCCGCATTTACCGTCCTGTGATAATTTCATTCGGTTTACTTCACACGACTTTTCTTCCTGTTTCAAATCATCCAACAACGAAGTAACTTTTTGATCGAACGACAGATGGGACAAATAGACGACACCCCTCTCCCCCTCCTCCGCTACCCGCAGGTCCCAAGCACACTTGCACTGGATAAATCCATCTTCACGCATCGTTTACAGCAATGCTGCAGTAATTAAAGGATGTCCACGATGAACCATTGTGCGACGCGACGGAGCCTTAAGACATTTTTAATCACTGACTTCACAATTGCTCAATAACATGTAGATTAATAACGACATATTTACGTACTGTCATAATGGAATTGTTGAAAAATATTTTTAAAAAGTATTTTATGATCGGTACTTTAATTAAATACGACGCAGTTTAACATTACAAACACTTTTAAATATGATTATTATAAATACCGTCTTATGTGTTAAATTAAGATTGAATTACAACGACGACTGACGTGAACTGGGATTACGGACTTCCGAGCTGAGTGGGGCTGGCAGGCGCCTGGGGTTTATAAAGTTGAGAAATGCTGATTCATCTGGAAATGTTATTTGTTGGGGTTTCTGCGAGCAGAGCGTTATGTCAGGATGTTGAGAGGCTGGGGGCCAGATGATATTACTATGTTAATATGTATGCTTGGGAACCATGCTGAATAAGCATTGTGGCTGGCGAGTCAGGGTTATGGCAGCTTTCCCGTTAAAGACTAAACTAATACCCTCGTGGGAGTTTATGTCATAGACATCTTAATCCTAGGCAATTTTTATAATTGACAGTATCGGTGTCAGTAATATGTTTGGGATCTATGTTACCTTGGTTTGACGAGGAGTTTATAAGATATCTATGAAAAGTACAATTATAGACCTTAAACGTATAACATATATAAAACATAATACTTAATATGTATATATGTATAGTATGTGAATAGAAATAACCGTATTCTAAAATGTGAGGTTTGTATACAACTGAGTTCACATTGTGAACGATTTCTCCAAATGTTCAATCCTTACCATTAAGGGAATCTAGATTAGGATAAAACACTACAATACGCCCCAGTTGACAATACGCCCCACTGCGCGTACACGCACACAAATACAGATATCAAACAAGTAGCGACACGTACGGCGCCGCGCCAGTCGCCCGCCATCAGTGCTGCCGGTTAGGTATGGTTATGTGACTTATTTAGAAAAAAACATCAAAATCTTCACCAATTGCTTTGGAACAATTTGCGGTGAGTGCCATACAAATTTACTTACATTGTACAGTATTTTTTTAATGCAGTTTTTGTTTGGAAATGTGTGTACAGCTTTAATTTACCTATTATTTAACGTATTCCTTGTAGTGAACTACTCGCAACGGCGTCCATCTTGCGACTGGGGCGTTTTGTAAACATAAATTTACAAAACGCCTCGTTCATTATGCTACAATACGCCCCATCACCCGATCAAATTATTTATTAAAAAAATACTTTTTATTTTTACAGATGTCGCGTGACTATCAAAGAAAAACCCTACGGGCTTCTTGGTCTGATACGGATTTAAATGAAGCTATGCAAAAAGTGCGTAACAAGGAGATGGGAATTAATGAAGCTTCTGGGGTTTACAATATCCCATCTAGAACGCTCAGACGACATCTGGTAACAGGAAAACTTAAAATGCCACTCGGGAGACCACCTGTTTTTCCAGAAGAACACGAGAAAAAACTAGTAGCTCATATTAAAAAACTTGAAAAAGTTGGCTTTGCACCTGACCGAAAGGATGTCAAAGAAATGGCTTACCAGTTAGCTCAAACGCTTAACATAAAAAACCCATTCTCGAACGACACTCATCGAGCAGGTAACGTTTGGTTCAACTGGTTCTTGAAACGTAACCCTGAGTTAAGTCAGCAAAAATCTGAAGGTCTGTCACTTGCTAGAGCTTATGGTGTAAATCGAGAGGATGTCCAACATTTGTTTACACTGCTGGCTCAGATATATGAAGAAAACGACTAGGGTGAACATCCGGACCAAATATTCAACATGGATGAGACTGGCATCCAAATAAATAATAAACCTGGTAAAGTTATAGCCAGCAAAGGAGCTAAAGATGTTTATACTTTGACTAGTTGCGAAAAGGGAGAGAATGTGACAATCATAGCTTGCTGCAATGCTCAAGGTAACTTTATGCCACCGGTATTAATTTATAAGGGTACCTACAGCAAGCCTCAGTTTTCCGAAGGACTACCACCATGTTCGCAAGTATATATGAATAAGAAGTCCTCATATATAAACTCGGAACTCTTCATGAAATGGTTCGAGGAGATATTCTTACAGAAAAAAGGTCCTGGAAAATCCCTATTGATAATGGATAGTCCCAGTTCACACTGCAACAACATTCGCTTGTTAGAAGTAGCTAAAGAGAATGATGTTACATTATTATGCTTACCAAGTCACACGACTCATGCACTTCGACCACTGGGTAGGGCATTTTTCAGACCTTTGAAGATTTATTTTGCTCAGGAAGCAAAATCTTGGATGATCATGAATAAAGATAAACGACTTACTCGCTAGGATGTGTCCAAACTTATTGGTAAGGCCTGGGGAAAGGCTGCTAGTGTATCTAATGGAATCGCTGCTTTAAAGTCTTGTGGGATCTACCCATATGATCCAAACGACATACCAGAGCACTATTTTTCACTCTCGGACGCGTTGCGAGAACAAGATCTTGTATATGATGAGCAAGGAAATGATAATAATGTTAATGAACTTGGCGAAGGTTTTTCAGGGATACAAAACATCAATAATGTTCCAGCTGAAATGGAACCAACAATTTCGGAAGTGGAAGTAACTGAAAATGAATCTGGAAACAATGAAGAAGAAATGGTTACAGAAAATGTTGAACGGTATAATTATACTGCATTTGATAAAACACCCCAAAAATGTCCAGATTTACCCTCAGCGTCTGCAGAAGAAACGTCTACAAAAGTTTTGACTAAAGTTCATCCCATACCTAAATTACCAGCAATGACGTTGAAAAGAAAACAAAAGGCTATAGTGTTGACGTCCCCAGAGAATATACAAAAAATAAAAGCTAAAGAAAAGTGTAAGAAGGATGCAGTGACGAAGAAACTGAAGATATGTGAAAAAAAGAAAGTAACACAGGAAAGAAAACAAGGAAAATGAAAAAAAAAGAAAGTGACCGTTGTCTCTTCATCATCAGAAAGCGATATTGATGAACAAAGTTACAAAAGCTCCTCGAACGAAGATATTTCTGATGAAGAAGAGAATAGGTGCATTGAATGTACAGAAAATTATTATTCCACGACTTCTAAAGAGGATTGGATAAAGTGTTTGTCATGTTCATCTTGGATGCATGAGTTTTGTACCATGTACAATTCTCTGTGCAATGTTTGTGGAAAAAAAAGTTAAACGGGAAGCTATCAGTAAGATTTTTAAGTTTTTATTTTAATTATCTTAAGTTTGTTCTATTTTTGTAATAATATTATAATGGGGCATTTTGTAACAGCCGTGAGGCATATTATCAACACACAGTGCTACAAAACGCCCCACCGAAGGACTGAAAAAAATATTTTTTGTAACTAGTGTAATAAGAAATGTAACCAAATTCAAGTGCCATTTTGTAGTTTAAATACCATTTGTTGCATTTATGATAAATATATGACTGATAAAAGTTTAGAGGGCATTTTATTGAGAATCCCGTAAAAGTAGGACGTATTGTAGTGTTTTACCCTAATGTATTTCAATTTTTGGAACGAAGTTCCTTATCGCGCGTTGCGAAAGGGGGCTAGACGGAAAAAATTAAGACCAAAAGTTGTAACGACACTTTTTGCTATAGTCGCTAGCGGGCGCGCTGCAAGCCGTGCGGCGTGCGCGTGTTTCTCTGTCTGTCTCTCTCTCTCATAGAAAGCGAGCCAGTTATTTTCGTTTCGTCTTTCTATTTCGCATTGAACAATGCGGTGTCGCGACGATTATTTTTGTTGAGTGTATACAGGTTTTTTGTACATAATAAATAATAAAAAATAATAACAATAATTACTATTATAACTTAAAAGAAATAAAATTTTATTACAATTCCTTCACTAATTAATCGAAAGGAACTTCGTTCCATCCGGGTGTCCCTTGACACCTCTCAAGTTTTTTTAAATGATCTAGGTTATAGAAATAATTGATACCTCCAGCTTAGCAGATCGGAAAAAGTAATCAAAACATGTGTATTGTCTAAGTCTGAAGATAAAGTTCTCGATACAATTGTTTCCGTGAGATAATATATGGATATGAAATATTATTTTTTCTAAACATAACAGAATTCATTATATCTTCTATCTCGAATGATAACGTCAATTAAATATTCTCTAATATACTTAACGATTCCAAAAATTTTGATTTCAATAGTAAATTATTTGATACAGCAGTCAGATTTTTTACATTCACTGTCAGCAGCGCTATTCAGACTTTGTTCGTTACCATTTATTTTGTTTAACGCTACTTGAAGTGCTGAAAGTGTTGATGACTTAATTAAAATATTGTGTTCAAGAGATTTTGCTATTCTTTTGATCTCTTTCTAGAGTTTGAATGGAGTTGTTATATTTTACCGAGTCATCCCCGTCCACTGTACTAAAAAGATGTTTAAAAACTGTTCCAATACCCCTAAACCAAGCTGAGCGTTTGAGTCTTGTAGAAATTAAATGGGACATGGAACCAGAATTACTCACTTTATCATGATAATGAGTGGAAAGTGGTTGAACGAGATTATGACACTTCATGTTGTCAAATATGTTACGCTGTTTGCAAAGAAATTTCAGTGTTCCGAAAACAAAACTGACTTTTTCCAAACGTGGTTTTATGAAAGAAATACATCCATTGGGATAACAACACTAGGGTGACCACTGATTGAGTTCTAGAGAGCCAACAGGATCGAAATGTACACCGGGATTGCTCTCTGTGGGTTGAATAAATGACGGGGCTGTAAAACGTGTAAAATAAATTTGTGAGAGTGTAATGTTCACTATTATACTTTCCAATTACTTGCAAAAGTTACACAGTAAAATTTGTAAAAATGGAATTGAGATAGTAAAATAGTAGAATAAATCTAACATGAATGTCGTAAATAAATCGTTGTAATGTCTTGTAAAAAAATAAAGTGTAAAGGGAAGAAAACAAAATTGTTTAGGACTTGGTGTCATTGTTTGTCTTTGCTAATTTCACTTCATCATAATGGTGGGTTACATGGTGTCGGTATATTAATGGAGTCAGCGAATTTCACCCATTTGTTTTGACAAATGAGAATCGTAGTAGGCATGTGGCGTTTTTCTCGATTTTTGTATGTCCTCAATGTTTTAAGATTTCGTTTTTTTTAATCAGTTTGATCAATTACATCGATTTGTCAGCATTGAAAAACAATTCTGTAACTCAGTTTTTATTTTATAAAAAAAAAGTTCACATACATTTTCTAAGTAAAATTGTCTATTTTATCAAGTGGAGCAATTAGTTTTTTCCAAAAAGTGTTAATATTTCGGCATATTTGTTTAATAAATAATCGAGCGTACACTCTTCGGTTGGTAACTTTTTATACGCCATTTCTAACCACCTCACTTGTGAGATTCTTAATGAAACCGAAAGCGTCCGTTAGGTTTCGGACACATTAATAATGTTTATATCATGTTTATATGGCCGCTCTTCTGAATTTAACTATTACAGCTACAACATAATATACAAAGTTGTAACGACTAAAAGTTGTAACGACACTTTTTGTATATATATTTTCGGCTTCCCAAATGCAACAAAAAAGAAAAACAACAAAGTAATCTTGTTTCACGGTTTTGGAAAGACTGATTTTTAGTTATCAATAAATTTAATTTTCCGTGAATTACATTTGCGATTTGTCGGTGAAACATCAATCATATTGCAGACTACTTAATACGAAGTATAGTGACGAGGACATGTACCCTGAAAATAAGTTAAAACGCTGTAAAGTTTCAAGTTTTTTTATTAACATTATAAATAAAATTATTGGAAAAATTTATATTTTCACAAGAACAAGGAACAATTATTTTTGTATTAGAATTTTAAGTTTTCAGTGATAAAACTAAATAACGTAAAAAACTACATGAAATGTGACTGGTTGGGCAATATTTTCGTGATTCGATCCTGATTCTATCTGTCTATTTGAAGAACCGCACTTTACAAAACGGTGATTTGTTATTATTTTGCTTTTTATTTAAAAGAAAATGTATAATATACAATGTACTTAACAGTTATTAAGCGATTGGTGTTTATTATTATGCGATCGACTAACAATTTTTTTGTAAATATTATTATTTTTACATTTTTGGGACGAATCACGCAATACAGTTTTGGTACGTATCAATGCAATAACATTTAGTACATCCTCCATTTTGCCTACATTAATTAAAACTAAGATCAACGCCCAGCCCCGGCCACTAGTTATGGAAACGTGAAATTTAGAAGGCCAGTACGAAAGTTTATTAAATAATAATTTGTAATCCGGATATAGAAATTTTTAAAAATATTTTATATATATCATGGCAACTGTAAACTTAAGACAATTCGAAACTGGCAGTTAAATAGTCTCACTATTGTCAACAAGTGTTCTTGTTCAAAATTAGTTTACTTTATAATAAACCTGTTTATTTTTGCACAGAGGAGTTGTTAACTGCTACTCCGGCAAAAGACGATAAATAGCTGGCGTCTGTCACACTCAGAAAATACAACCCATATATGAAATAGGAGTTGTAGATGTTAGCTCTAGAGAAGTTGTACATGCTCTCACCTGAATATTTTCGTTAGTGAATGAAAACGGAGTGAATATTTCGGCAATAGAACCGCCAATAGCAAACACTGCACTACAAACTAGAGAAAAAAAGACACGCAACACTTTATATGGCACTCTTTATAAAACACTAAAACATCAACTTACAATAAAATCTCACGATACACAGATACAACCAGGGTGTGTTTACTTCATACAAATATTTCGATTGGAACGCGAAAGCCCTGTCTCTTTCGCACACACAAAATACATAAAATTTTGTCTATGGGACATAGAGCAGCGATAACGAACGCTATATAATCAAAGAAAAAAAAAGACTACCTATGATACGAAATTTAAAATCGTTAACTTTATTTGAATTGGTTTGTCAAACTGCAAATTTGTAACTTAACATTATTTTATAGTTCAGTTTTACATTTGGTTATAATATCTGTAATATTTTCACTTTTAATTCAAATTTTGTTGTATTTGTTACATTTGTTCATAATAAGAAGAAATTATTTTAAAGATCGTTCTTGTACATTGGGTTGTAGCCGTAAACATTTCGCGGCAAGTTGAAAATTATCAATTTGAAAATAGCATCGAATCAATTATACATTTTATTGATAATATTGTTCAAACTCATCATCAAAGTTACATTCGCGTTTTAATAATCAACAACAAAGAAGTTGCTAATAATTTAATTTTCTTTTTAGACAAGCGGATTGAAGAAGTTACGGCATGTGGAGAATAGTAGACCTAGCTGCCGACACTCTCAAAAAAACATCGCCGTCATACGGCCCGACACCTAATAAAGGCTAAATATTAATAAAATTATCATTTAGTAAGTTTACTTACGAATTTTTTAAGTTGAAAGCTTTCTCTTTGCGAATCAATTAATTTTATAGTAATCTAAGTAAGTTACATTAGACGGTTAGCTTAAGATTTTATAGATAGCCCACTGATTTCTAAAGAAAAAAACTTTTTATGATGAAGCAATTATTACAAACCAAAAAGAATCCATTTATAAATTTACAATATTATATATGTACATTGTTGGTTAAATAATTTGTTCTTTTATTTGTAGTTGGAGGTGATAAAAACAACCAAAATAGAAAGTAGTACGAAAATTGAACGAAGAGATTAAATTTTTTTTTATAAGTCATTGGAAGATTTAAGTAATTTAGAGAATATTTGTTAAAAGGTAATTATTGAATCAGAACTTGAAGAAATGGCACAGATTTAGTATGGATGCAAAGTTGTTTGTCAATATTTAAGAATAGCTCCGTATTACAAGTTCCTACAAAAGTTGTTCGATGTACCATTGATGGGTATATTGCATTCGCTTTCAAAATTTGCCAAATTTGTTAATTTATATCAAATACTGCATGTGTATTAGGTTGCGCGTAGCCCTCTGATTAAAACAAAAGATTGTGAAAATGAGATTTTTAGTAATGATGATAACATATAATATACAACAACTATGAGAATATTGATTTAAAAGATAAAAATAAGTTGTTACTGCATCCAAGTGATTTGTTCAGCTGAGGATGTAGTCAATGTATGCCAATAAATAAAAGATTATTTAGAAAATAATTTTCAACAAAATAATTTATTCATATGTATTAAGTTAGATTTGTTTTTTAGAAATTTTTGTAATTGTGTAAATATCACAGGAATAATTATGACATTCTTATATTCTACTTTTTGTATTTGATTCTTTATTAAGTGTTGTCGACTATTTACATTGGGGATATTAAACTGAATGTATAAATTAGGTTAAGTAGGATATAGAAATTAGCCTACAATGAGTACAAAAATCCTTTAAATCAACGATTGTACCAGAACCGTATCCTTTTTATTTCTTTTTATTCAGCACATAGTTTCAATTTCTTCGAAATAGTTTAAAAAAATAGAAATTATCTCCCTGATTTAGCATTTTTTTACATTTAGTAGCACAAAACTGAAGTGTAATTGCCACGATAACCGCATTTTTTTCTTTTCGTAAAGTATAATTTCCATAGTGAGTATATTTTATTCATTTCATAGATTAATTGTTAAATTCAAAATAGTAGCAAGGTTATCATAATTTTATTTTACTAAGATATAGAATAAAGCTGTAAGATATAGAATATTGATATTTGTTCACTATAAAGGTTATGAGTTATGCGAATAATGTAAACGTCGAATTAAATAAATTAATCGATGTTAAAAACTCTTAGAGTATAACACAGTAAACATATTAAAATTGAAAGTATTAGTATATTATTTTAATGATAGAAGCTAGTTAAGTACATCTTGATATGTAAAAGCGGCAGATATTTTGTAAAGTAGAAACGTTCATTCAATGTGTTTGTATGTGGCCACTAAGTTTTTTGTTAGTTCTTTTTAGTTATATCGCTCGAACTGGCGAATTTTTTTCTAATTAAATTTTTAATTTCAGAATTGTTGTTTCAATTGTATCCTAAAATGTAAGAAAAGTACACCTGTCAAAAATACGAGTTGCAACGAAAGTACGAAGTTGCAGCGAGTGCTCAACAAATGGGCACTCGCTGCAACTTCATTAGACTAGGCAATAGGGGAATATAGAGGCTTAGTACTTGGAAACGCGAAAGTGCCATCTCGCTCGCACAATTGCTCGAAGTTGACCATCTATTTAGTATATTATCTGTGGATACAACTAAACTATTAAACGGATGTTCCAAATTCAAAATAACAAAACGTTTTTAACCTTTGCAAACAATCGCCGAACAAAGGCAACGTCACACAAAAGGCGCGCATCTATTGTTTCTGTATTACCATAGTAATTATACTTTTCTAGAATATCATAGGTACAAAACTAATTTTCCTCATAGCACAAAGATTCCATTGCAGTTTTTATAAGACATAATATTAAAAAAAAATACTTACAATCTATTACAATAACTCTATATCTAAAATTTATTTTGAAATAACTTTTCCCATTGAGTACATATTAATTTTCTAAATTAAACGATTTACAGAATTTTGTTCATCAACATTTTTAAAAAAAGAATCTGACTAAAATATTCTATTTATCCAATAGAATACTTAAAATGAATCCAATTTGCCTCTTACCTATTTCCATGTTTCACTTTTTCTTGTTTAAAAAGTTATCTTTTCCTGTAACATTTTGTGATTTAAAAATAATTTTGTAAGTTAAAGATATATAGAAAATCAATGTACGACTGAATTGTTACAGGGACACTTAACTAAAATTTCCTTTAATCTGAAATTGGCAAAATCAATTATTTTTAAATTATTCTTTAAATTCTCTTACATTAAATGTTATTCATGCTTTTTACCAAAATAAACGTTCTGGTTTTAATTTATCATTCTATAAGGTATTAAGAATGTATTTGGAAAAAAAAATTATAAAGTTAGAAGAATTTATTGAATAAGTAAATTATCAAAATTGAATTGAATATCAAAACCATTAATATCTTAAAGCATATAAAATTAAAAGATCTGGAACCGATATAAATTGATTTTTTAACTTTCAACAGAATTAATAAATACGTTAACTAGAAAAAAATGTTCATGAGCATTATTATAAAAACAAAATTTTTTTCCTACACTTTTATTATTTGACTTTAATTTTTTTATTATATTGTAATTATAACAGTTCACTATTCGCTTATTTTTTACATTTATGATATTAAAAAAAACGTTACATTACTTTTGCAAGTCAAAACAGACCTTTGGATTTCTGATGTCACTTTGTTGTTCCAAATTTTCCCAGTGCACTTTACTTGAAAAGAAAACAAAAAGTTGTCAAAATATTTCATTGTTTTCAAACAGAAGTTTTCAAACGGTAATATTTACTTTATTATGTGCTATTTACTAAGATTGAGTAGAATTAAAATAGTAATTATCTATTACGTTAATTAATTTGTTGGTAAGGTGAAAAATGTCCAGTTGAACAATTAGTAGTTTGAAAAATTTGTATTACATTCAATCAATACTTGTTGCTCTTATCACGAAGAATTACATCGTTTGTAATCGACGTGGTCATCTTTATCGATTAAATGGTAAATCGCCTATGAATTTATTATTTTCAATTTTATTATCGTTTCGTTACTAAAAAAAAATAAAAGGGTAATATTGCTTGAAGAAAACCTAGCGAACATTTCATTGCACTGCAATGCAGTCACCGAATGACAAACTGAACTTCGTTTGCAACAGTGAATGCTATTTTTGTACAATTTGGTAATATAGGAAAGTTTTCGTTTTTTTATGACTAAAAAGTTAATAAAAAAAAGGGTGCGTGTACTTATGTACGCGCGTGAGAAGTTATACTTCTTTGGCATCATTAAATAATACATACGGATAGATAACCTCAATTATATTGGAGCACTTGAAAAAGTCTATAAACACAATTTTTTCACTAATATTTACGAATAGAAAATATATTAATCAAAATATTGAATTTGAATCACTACTGAATATAATTTATCAGCACATATATAAATCGCACTTATATGAAACTAAAACACGTGTGTGAATGTAGACACTAGAAACATGTGGATAAATACTATGAATATGAAAACAGTGAACAGAGGCGACGATGGTGCCAATAGCTTTTGTTTCGAGACTGCAATCGCTGCAACTTCATACTGTAACTTTTGTGTGACGAATCTTAAAATTTCACTCTCATCATTTTTTCATAACGCGCCTAAAGAAGTATAACTTCAAAAAGGTTTCATTAAAATAATATATTATTGTTTATATTGAGAAAAATATGGTCACAAAGTAATTTTTTACTCGGTACATTCACCTAATTAACTATTACTTTATCACTCTAATGTGTGCCTGTAATAGATTAGTTACTGACTATTAACAATGAAATTTAATTTTCATTGAATTTGTAAAATAATTATTCACTGCATCCATTTTTAAATATCTCTCTAAGAATTAAATTTTGTGTATTATTTTTAACATTATTCTTAACTTTAATGCATTTTTGTATTTTTTATACAAACCATGTTGCTAATGGATAACTGATGTTATATTATACATGTGAGTAACAATATGATATTTATCCAATTTTATTTATTAAATATACAAACTTATTTACCAAAACAGGCTGTTTTTGTTGATTCTAATCAAAATGTGAAGAAATATAACTTTAATATTTTGTAAGGACTACATCCTACCTAATTAAATTTGACACAATTTTACATATCTCATTTCTTCATGAGATAATGTAACTACAAAGTTAATAATGTGAAGTAAAATTCTAAATTGCGACTATTTAAGGTCTATCATTATATATTAAATTGTACTAGACCTCTGGTAGATGAAACAATAAATCGTAATGTTTTTTTGTAGAAATCATAATGTTTGTTTGTATTCAAGGAATGTTTTTTATACTTAGTATTTAAATTAAATGAATACCTACTCTTTTACTGTTGCGACCACCGATGTAACTATTAATGATTTGTTTGTGTTTCAATTAAAACTTTTAATTTTTGTATTTTATAATGAAGTCAAGATAGAAAGTAATGTGAGCATTTATTTAATAAATTAACAATTCAGACAGTTTTCTTCGCTGAATGTATTCAGATCTAGATGCATTAATTATCTTTATTGTTTAATTCTCTTAAATTACTAATTTCTGGAACATTGTAGATTCCTCGGCTATTCGTTAATGTTGGAGTATTAATCTTACATATAACATCTTCAAATACTACAAGTAGCACACATTGTCGCAGTCTGCCCACTTCCAATATTTGAACTCATTGTCATGGTTTTACTTTTTCAGTATCGTTGTTTACCTTTAATATTTTTCCTGGGAAGACCTCTGCTTCGTAACGAATTATGATAAATTAATTCTGCAGATAACTGACAAGATTCTCTTGTTTATTCACTTTCTTGTTTTTGTTCACAATGTGAGTATCGTTTTCTTGATTTTCAGATTTGCTTGAAGTATATCGGATGCATTATTTCTGTCTTTATTAGGTTTTGCCTTGGGCACTTTTTTGTTTTCACCCCTCTTTTTTAATTGCAATCAAAAAACTTCTTTTTTGGCACCGAATATGTCGTGTTAGTTACTTTTCTCTTCCTTATATTTTCTTCAGAGCAAGCAAGAGCATTTTCGTAAGGAGTTGGATATTCTGATTTTTGTTAAATAATTCATCAAATCTATATTATCTTTATCAAAAGTTAGTAGACTACAATCACGAACGAGTTATACACAATTCCTGGAGTCACAGCTGCAGTAATTGATTGTTCAAGAATGTCTTCTAAATCTTCACAACTTAACTTTTGTCCACAATTCCTTGTTCACCAGTCATGAACATTTTATTCACCAAATATTTTTAATGGATGAAACACACCAATGTCAAGAGGTTGCAGCCAATGAATAACATTAGGATAAAAACAGTTAACATTATACCTTTTTCTTTACAAAATTCTGTTATTTGTAAATTTATGTGTGAAGAATGGCCAACGATGAAAAATGTTACTGGAAGGCGAATTTTAATTTTTTCCAACCAGAGGTAAAACGTTTGTTACATATTCGTAAAAAGCTGCACGTAGTTTATAATCTGATTTTCCTGTTGCAAAATTCTTAAGGTAATCAGTGTGAATGTAGGAGGGTATCTTTCTTTGTAAGGATACAAAACTGAATGAAGGAGCATTCTTCCTTGAACCCTGATTGTAATAAATACAAATATTTTTTTCCATCGTTACAAGTTATACAATTAGTGCATTGTTATATTTATTTAGTTATTTTCTCGTTAACACAAACTGTGATGGACAACTAAAAGCCACTCTGGTCTCTAACAAAATTCTTCGCGGACCAAGCATTAAATCTAATAAGTTGTTCTCTGTTAGGTAAGAACAAGCACGGCCCAAATAATTTTGAATTTTTTTTCAGTTACAGTGGCTGAAATGTTCCACCCTTAGTATATTTATTATTTAATCTGTCAATAACTGTGGTTATTATAAGCTTTTGAAGCTTTTGTGACAGACATTAATTCAGTTTTACAGTTTCATTTAATCTCTTTTGTTGATCCATTACTAGATAACATGAAATGAGAAATAAGGCTTTATAAATACTTGTTCGAGGTAATATAAAAATAAGTTAATTTAAAAGAACTAGCACAAAAATTTCTAGAATTGTTGGACCTAATAACCGACCACTTTTAATTTGTTTGTATAACTTACTTTTATTGAAAGAAGTTCACTTTGAAATAAGTCTATTACGTATACCATTTACTAAATACTACACAATAACCACAGTTCTTTGTTATGTCAAATATCGTTTAAATAGTAAATTTTTATTAAAGAAAATTAAAGCTGCTCAAATAATTAACTAATTTAAGGAGACAGGTTAATAACAAATTGTGGTTTTTAATTAACATGTATGTGCGAATTACCCATAAAATGATCACCGGCCGTTTTTTGAACTTCATTAATTTTGCATAATTCTTATTCCCGACCACAACTGGTATTCCCGACCACATGGTGTTATAAACTTTGTTTTAACTGTGCGACTGTGTGTCTGTATGACAGTGTGACTTTGTAACTGTGTGTCTGAGTGACTGTGTGTCTGTATGACTGTATCTGTGTGACTGTGTGTCTGTGTGACTCTGTGAGTCCGTGACTGTGTTTTTGTGTGACTATATCTGTGTGACTGTGTGTATGTGTGTCTGTGTGACTGTGTGAGTCTGTAACTGTGTGACTGTGTATCTATGTGACTATATCTGTGTGACTGTGTGTCTGTGTGACTGTGTGTCTGCATGACTGTGTGTCTGTGTGACTGTGTGTCTGTGTGACTGTGTGTCTGTGTCACTTTGTGTCTGCGTCACTGTGTGTCTGTGTGACTGTGTGTCTATGTGAATGTGTGTCTGTGTGACTGTGTGTCTGTGTGACTGTGTCTGTGTGACTGTGTGTGTGTGTGACTGTGTGCGCACTATGTGACTGTGTGTATGTGTGACTGTGTGTCTGTGTGACTGCGTGTCTGTGTGAATGCGTGTATGTGTGCCTGTGTCACTGTGTGTCTGTGTGTCTGTATAACTGTGTGACTGTGTATCTGTGTCACTGTATGTCTGTGTGACTGCGTGACTTTGTAACTGTGTGACTGCATGTCTGTGTGACTGTGTGACTCTGTGACTGTGTGTTTGTGTGACTGTGGCTGTGTGACTGTTTGTCTGTGTGACTGTGTGTCTGTGTGACTGTGTGTCTATTTGACTTAGACAGTGTGTCTGTGTGTCTGTGAGACTGTGTGTCTGTGCGACTGTATGTTGGCGTGTCTGTGTGACTGTCTATGTGACTGTGTGACTGTGTCTATGTGACTGTGTGTCTGTGTGACTGTGTGACTGTGTGTCTGTGTGTTTGTGTGTCTGTGTGACTGTGTGTCTGTGTCACTGTGTGTCTGTGTGACTGTGTGTCTGTTTTACTATGTCTGTGTGACTGTGTGACTCTGTAACTGTGTGTCTGTATGACTGTGTGTCTGTGTGACTGTGTGACTCTGTGAATGTGTGTCTGTGTGACTGTATGTCTGTGTGACTGCATGTCTGTGTGACTGTGTGACTCTGTGACTGTGTGTTTGTGTGACTGTGGCTGTGTGACTGTTTGTCTGTGTGACTGTGTGTCTGTGTGACTGTGTGTCTATTTGACTTAGACAGTGTGTCTGTGTGTCTGTGAGACTGTGTGTCTATGCGACTGTATGTTGGCGTGTCTGTGTGACTGTCTATGTGACTGTGTGACTGTGTCTATGTGACTGTGTGTCTGTGTGACTGTGTGACTGTGTGTCTGTGTGTTTGTGTGTCTGTGTGACTGTGTGTCTGTGTCACTGTGTGCCTGTGTGACTGTGTGTCTGTTTTACTATGTCTGTGTGACTGTGTGACTCTGTAACTGTGTGTCTGTATGACTGTGTGTCTGTGTGACTGTGTGACTCTGTGAACGTGTGTCTGTGTGACTGTCTGACAGTGTCTGTGTGACCTGTGTGTCTGTGTGTCTGTGCGACTGTCTGTCGGTGTGTCTGTATGACTGTGTCTATGTGACTGTGTCACTGTGTGTCTGTGATGTGGCTGTGTGTCTGTGTGTATGTGTGACTGTGTGTCTGTGTGTCTATTTGACTGTAACTGGGTGACTGTGTGTATGTGTGACTGTGTGTCTGTGTCACTGTGTGTATGTGTGTCTGAATGACTGTGTGTCTGTGTGACTCTGTGACTGTGTGTCTGTGTATCTGTGTCGGTGTGTCTGTGTGTCGGTGTGTCTGTGTGACTGTGTCTATGTGACTGTGTGTCTGTGTGTTTGTGTGATTGTGTTTCTGTGTCGGTGTGTCTGTGTGTCGGTGTGTCTGTGTGTCTGTGTGTCGGTGTGTCTGTGTGACTGTGTCTATGTGACTGTGTGCCTGTGTGACTGTGTGTCTGTGTGACTGTGTGTCTGTGTGTTTGTGTGACTGTGTTTCTGTGTCACTGAGTGTCTGTGTGACTGTGTGTATGTTTTACTATGTATGTGTATCTGTGTGTCTCTGTAACTGTGTGTCTGTATGACTGTGTGTCTGTGTGACTGTATGACTCTGTGAATGTGTCTGTGTGACTGTGTGTCTGTGTGATTGTGTGTCTGTGCGTCTGTGTGACTGTGTGTCTGACTGTGTGTCTGTGTGATTGTGTGTCTGTGCGTCTGTGTGACTGTGTGTCTGTGCGACAGTCTGTCGGTGTGTCCGTGTGACTGTATCTATGCGACTGTGTGTCTGTGTGACTGTATGACTGTGTGACTGTATGAACTTGTGTCTGTGTGTTTGTGTGACTGTGTGTCTATGTGTCTGTGTGACTGTGTGTCTGTGTCACTGTGTGTCTGTGATGTGGCTATGTGACTGTGTGTCTGTGTGACGGTGTGTCTGTGTGACTGTGTTTGTGTCATTGTGTGTCTGTGTGAAATTGGCACTAAAGCTGAAGCTGGCACTTGAAATTGGCACTAAAATGTCAACTGTACAAGCTGGTGATCTTCAGTTGTCATTAATAAATAATAACCGACCAAGTGTGAGTTGATATCGCGCACGAAGGGTTCCGTGGCACTAAGAAATATTAAACTTATAAGTTTGCTTTTCTCAAAGACACTGTGATAAACAAAGTCTGTACTGAAGTCGGTTCCAAAAAAATGAGTATCTCAAAAATGACACAACATTTTCAAACCAATTTTCGTTGGAAGTTTATTTTATATTTGCTATCTTATTTTTTTTCAGAAGTTTAGGCATATTAGTTGAAGAGATGGAGGACGGGACACAGTTTTTAAGACTTTAGAAGTCTTAAAAAAAAGTTTTTACTTCTCAGTCTTAAAGGTTTGACTTAAAAAAAAAATTATTTTCCTATATAATTTTTTAAGCCCTGTCTAATGATACACCACGTGGCTATGTGCCTTAGACCTCTCAGTTACATATGTGGAGTGCCGCCCCTCATAATATTTTTTTTCATAATTCCAATATTTTATCGCATAGTGGTTCATAGAAGACATCTACCATCCATATTTTATCTATATAGTACCAATAGTCTCCAAGTAAAATGGCTGTGATATACGGACAAGACAGACAGATGGACAGTCAGACAGAAGAACAAATGGACAGGACGAAATTATAAGGGCTCCACTTTTGCCATTTGAAAATGACAATAATTTAAAATTCCTGAAATTTTAAGCGGTAGAACAAAAACAAATTTGTTTGGAAGTTGCGCAGTTTTTCACTCAGTTAATTGAACATGAGTGAAAAAAAAAATTATGAAATTCGGTCCAAAAAGCTTATTACTGGTGACGAGTCAAGGATTGATGGTTATATTATTTTCAGGTTTCAAAAGGATTGCACTATATTTTAAGAATTGCTTCTTCATCACGATAATGCAGTTGCATTTTGTGCAAAAATGTTTATTGAAATATTGAATAGCTAAGGTTCATCAATCTTCATACATTCTTAGTCCACATACATTCTTATTTGACTGCTATCTAATGAAAATTCCATTGAGAAATAAACTGGACGACGAAGTAAACACAATTAAAGGAAATGTGATGATTGTACTAAATGGGATTTTAAAATCAGTATTTCGAGAGTGCTCGAACGAATGGAAACAGTGTCAGGAGAGACTTTTAGGTTCAAAGGAGGACTAGTTTGTAGGAACCCGCTCGAGCAGCGATTTTGATTAGCAGCAAATTGTTTCCACAAAGCAAGGTCAAAACATTTCTGTACAGACCTCACACTAACCTTGTAGACATAATGTTCACGAAACCATTTGTCTTATTGTCGTAATGTATATCGATTATTGAGAAGCAAATAGTCATAAAAGATAGGTAGAGATGCTTATCAGGTTGATACTTATATCGACAAGGGTATATAGGTATTTACCTGATAATTATACCTAACTGTCAATGTGGCAGAATACAAGTCACTTCAGGTACTTTCATTGCAAGAGCCATGGGATGAGTCAAATAATTATATTCATGTTGGGAATAGCAAGACAAGGAATTAACATTTTTTTGCAATCTGATAGAAAGACAGCACAGCTTTTCTACTCCGTTCGGTGTAGCTATGTTAATTTATTTAACTGAAAAATTAATATTTTTCATTAATTGTTAAATCTGCAGTTATTGAAAAAATAAGTAAAGACTGAACACTATAGAGTGTAGCACGAAGAAGGTAAGTTCAACGCCCAACAGAATACGAAAGCTCTGCATGTAAAATAGAGGAGATTTTGATGACAGAAGAAAAGATTTTTATGGCAGAAGAAATTTCTTGATCAAAAGAAGAGTTTAGTGTATATTAACTTGTCAAGACAAGAATGAAGTGAAAACATACAAAAACCATCATTTTCAACACTATTCTTGTTTTTTTTATAAATTTTTAAATACTTTTACGCGGTCAAATGTTACATTAAACTAGTAGGAAGTTTCTGGAAGATTGGTTCATTGCTTTTTTTGAGAAACATTTTACAAAGAAGGGTAAGTCTACGTATTTTTGAAGCTTTTTGGCTCAACCAATTTTAGTTGCAAAGTAATTAATAAAAAAAAATGTTAAAGTAATTCTAACTTTGTCCTACAATATTAAAATTTCTGTTTACATTAAGTAAAAAGACAAAATGATAAAGAAAGTAAAAAAGGTTATATTGACAGTTTAAAAATATCCATATTCTCCAAAATGTCTAAAAATACCTGTTGCTTTGAAAGGAACAGTTAAATAATCAACACCGTACTTCACATTGACACGTTAATGTAATTTATTAATACAACAGTGACTACAATTATGTAATTTGTATATACTACAAGTATTTTATTCCTGCTGCCATTCCAACTCTGTTTAAATATTTTCGTACTTCAAATTAATTTTTACAAAGCAGTATATAGCTTCAATGGTTGCGAGTCAAGACGGCCAGCAGTGGAGGAAAGGTAGCAACAGATTGTTTGCAGCCACTTGCCATAAAGGTAAATTGCAGCGTTACAACAAGGATTTTGTCTGAGATGAAACAAAATATCCATTACTTTTATTATGTTCACAGTTTGGGACTTAAAACTTAAACTAATTCTAATTAACTTGTTTGATATTTTCCATTAGAGTATTCATTTTAAGAACCACAGCAATCCTTAGCTTTGCTAAATATATAAGACAGTGAAGCAAAATTCTGAAACACAACTAGTTTGATCATATCATGGCAAACACATCGTGCACAGTAAGTATACTCATGTAGTCACGACAGCTATTTCATATAGAGTAAAATATTAACGTTGTGTCAGAACTTTGCACATTTTGTGATGTCTATCCGATCTCTGAAGTTCATTAGTGTTGTGTGAGATAAGAACTTGAATGTCTTGGATGACGTATTTCAGATGAGGCTACTCTGTTACATGCTTCTGAAAAGAGAAAATATTGTTATGTACAGTCTGTACTGTTAGGTGCCTCTTATGTGATTTGTTGGAATAACAACAAAATAATTAAATTAAAAAGAATTTATTTTAAATCAAATTAGCAAGTAATTTTTGCATAATAAACAATTACGAGAACATGTTAACAACATGAGCTGACACGATCCAAACAACGACCATAACACAACAACCATGCTCAACTTCTTATTTGCAGCTCTATATTAATTTAAAGATCATTCACGGTAATTTTAAGATCATTCCACATAATTAAAACTTCGACAAAAGTCTTCGATATTCGTAAATTATCATTCACATTAAAGTGGTATTTTTCACACACAAATTATTTTTATGTGAATTTATGTTTTTATGTAAAGTTGTAGCAAATAATGACAAATACTACTAAACTATACAAGTTTCATAACAATTTTATCTCAATTGTCCCTCTCCCCCCCCCCCTTTATTAATACTTTGTGTTCCTTTTACTACAAATAATAAGTATTTCAGTAAAAATTGTTATTTTTAAGACAAAATAATTTTGGCTGTTAAAGAAATAAATGGAAAATATATAAACTTTAGTCAAACTGCCATATTCAAGTCAATATCTCCAATGCTGATGTTCAGACTCATTGTTATAATATTTTCAAAATACATTTTTTTCTTTGCCTGACCTGGAATAAAGAGAGCATCCCCAATAACTCAAGTTACGTGGTATTCCTTGTATATTTCTCCATCAGCCCCATGTTCTTGTATGTAACTATGGAAGAAATATACAATACTCATTACAGCCTTGAATCATAAAATGTCAATTAATTTGTAATTATAATTGACTGATGAAGCCACAGCTTTGTTGATACAATTTTTTTCATATTAGCATAAAACTCAACCTCTCGTGAGAAAGTGTATGGCTCCTGCCCCGCTCTCTGTTTTTATTTTTAATTAGGGGCGAATAATAGCCAAAGTACCATACATAATAATAATATTGAGTATAAATAAAACAACAACTGGACCTTATAGAATTTAATATTATAATAAGGTCTAGTTCTTATAATAACTGGGTTGTGCTGTGTTCTCCTTAAAGTGACTCACTATTTCTATTATATTTATACTTATTTTCTTTACTTCTTTTCAAATATAGAAACTTCCCGAGTACATAAGTGTACAGAAAGAAGTTATGGACTTCAATAACACAAATTATTTTTTAATCACAGTTGCATCAGTAACGTCTAATGTGTTCTACAGCAATTCCTCATCATCATTGTCTTCTGACAGTGCATCCTTAACATACATTAACTGTAACATACATAAAACTGTTTGCACAAACATTGTATTGCAACAAAATGTTGCCAAAATGCTAACAAATAGAAAATGTAACGTTCAAATTTTAGCATTGTGGGCATCATAACGTGATATTAACTTTTGATTGTTTTATTTTTGTTCGAATAAGATTATAAACAATTGTAAACAACCATCACACAAAAACATTATATTGTTCTTTATATTTATCTACAAGCATAAGTTTCAAAAATAAAATTTGGGGGCAATAAATTAAATAATAATGTATATTAATTTATATTCTCATTCGCATTTATTGACTCAATAGAAATATGGGGTACGGCACATCGTGTGAAGCCGTTTGTAGAGTTCACACTCACAATATCCTACAAGTGTGCATTGGGAAGTTCAGTGGTGGTTTGAGCAATATTAATTTAATTGGGTAATATAATTGAGCAATATATAATTACGCCCAGTTCTCTCCACCTGTTGTTGATAAACAAATTTTATATAATAATGTTTGCTTACTGGTTTTAGATCACCCAATATTTGTCATCTGTTTGAGCGGTAGAGGTCCATAAAAAAAGTTTAAATAGATAAAAGGCTTCATATAGTATAACAACCAATACCTTTTTCAATTCTTCCCATAGACAGATCATAATATTTTGGTGCAGAACTACTTTTAGATTTAATCGTGGCATGAATTTTCAATAAAAATAAATTTTAAAATATTCCAATAAGCCATTTGATCGACACATAAAACAATATGATTTATAAAATAAAATGATGAAGCTGCACATAGAGCGATGAAAATAATGCGAAATAAAAAAGCAATATACAATTATTGCAGCAACATACAACAGCAACACACAACAGCATATAAATATTAATGAAAACATTGCAATGTACTGATAAGTAATGATGAACGGCTTTATGTGTTTACAAATTGTCTCTTTTAAAGCTCCACTTGAAACAGTTCTCAAACAGACTCCGTACAGTTTTCAAAGCTTAAACATTACATTTTCCATATCTCTCTCTTCTATACGTATACATATATTTAGGGAATTATATTAAATTTTGCAGTTGCTGTATGTTTGAATAAGAATACAAAATAGTTCATGTTTTTATATCGTTTAGCACTTACCTGTCGGCTTTAATGTACTTTTACTGTTTAGTAATAGATTTCTTGTGAATGCTGAAAAACTCACTGTGTGAGTCTGCGAATGTTCCGGTGTTGATTGTTGGGCATGCATAGTGTAACAAATACAGTCTGAGGTGTAGAGTAGGTAGAGGATTAGGCCGAGTACACTTCTCTGCGGGAATCCCGCTGATATTAGACACAGGTTTGTCACTTCATTTCCACATTGAACATGAAGTGCTTATCTATTAAGAAGGCTTTAACGGTCGCATATAAATAAAGGGGCATGCTTGTTTTAATCTTGTATAATAATCATTCGTTCCACATGCAATGAAATGCCTCTGATATATCCAAAAATGCTTTTTTTCTTTGAAGCATTTTACTATTTCGTCTGTGAACTTGATCTATAGTGGCATGTTTGTGCCGCATTTCAAACTGTTGATGGAGTAAAAGGTGTTTATCTCTCATCACTGGCATCCTGCGGGTCAATAACCATGCCTCATACACTTTAAAGTATATGAGGCATGACTCCTGACTCCCCAGACATGCCTGGATCAGACACTGAGTGGAATCTGTACAGAGGACTTCCTTATGATTGACCTTGAAACAGCCCTCTCCCAGTGTAAAAAGAAAAAAGCAGCTGGTCTAGACCAAATCTTTCCTGAGATGCTGATTCATCTTGGAAAAACAGCAAAGGAGGTGCTACTGAGACTCGTGAATCTCACCTGGAACAGTGGAGTACCCGGCAAATGGAGAAAAGGTGAAGTTATACCAATCTTGAAAAAGGGAAAAGATCCGTGTAGAATCGACAGCTATCGTCCCATCACTCTAACTAGTTCCCTGTGCAAGGTGGCTGAGAGGATGGTCCTAAACAGGTTACAGCTCGCCACAAGCTATCTGGATCTCATCGACGATGCGCAGGCTGGCTTTCGTAAGCATAGGAACACCATGGATCAAGTTGTGGCTTTCTCTCAGTGCGTTAAAGACGGTTTTCACCGGAAGATGTCCACGATAGCAGTCCTCGTGGACCTCAAAGCAGCTTACGACACCGTGTGGCGCGGCATGCTTTTGCACAAGATGGCCAAGGCCGAATTGTCGGGAAAGCTTTTCCACTGGACAAAGTCCTTTCTTGGAGAGCGCTACCAAAGAGTAAAATTCCAAGGCCAGTGCTCCAAATTCCGTATCCGAAGACAGGGGCTCCCTCAAGGAGCCATTATCAGCTGCCAACTCTTCAACCTCATGATTAATGACGTGCTTGATGCTATCAAAACCAACCCGGGTGTGGAGGCACTACTATATGCTGACGATCTGCTCATTTGGGCCAGCAGTAGCTCTCTTCTTTCCATCGAGTCAGCGCTGAATAAGACCCTCGAAGATCTCGAAATATGGGCGGATGAAAATTGCCTCACAGTCAGCACGGAAAAAACCGTATTCCAAGTCCTCAGCCTATCGACAAAACAGCCAGATATAAATCTGACTTACAAGGGTGTGAATCTTGAAAAACAAGATGTTAGTAAATACCTAGGCGTGTACACCGACAGCAAAATGACATGGAAAGCCCATATTAGCAGCTCTGCCGAAAAGGCCATCAAAAGATGTCGTCTGCTCAAACGCCTAACAGCAACGAAATGGGGTGCTACCCAAGACGTACTCCTAACGACGTACAAAACCTACATTCGTCCTGTCCTTGAGTATGGAGGCGAAGCTACCATAACAGCAAGTGAAAGTACTGTCTCCCCCCTGGAACTCGCACAAAATACAGCACTGAGAATCATAACCGGAGCCCCGAAATCAACACCTATCGCCGCTATGGAAACTCAAGCTAACATTGAGCCTATACAGTGCCGACGAAACAGATTCTGGGAAAGACAAAGACGAATACTTCCATGTAAATGGAAACAATACAAACAAGCTTTCTCCCGACTGAAAACACAGAAAACGCCTCTCACGATAATTGACTCTATCAGAGAAAAATATAACATACCACTACCAGAGCCAGCACCTTTTCCTCAGAGGTCAGATACTGTGTCCTGCTTGCCCCTTGTGGAGCTTCGACACATGAACCACAACTTGCCGAAACACCAATCAATTGATGTTGCCCTGAGAATGGCTGCCCTGGAGACTATCCACACCAGGTATCCCTCCCAGGACTGGTTGCATATTTACTGTGACGGCTCGTCGATGCCAAACACAGGGAATACCGGAGCAGGCTTCACATCTAAAGTATTTGAGGGCTCCGTTGCCGTCGGTTCCCCGCTTACCAACTACGATGGAGAGATTGCAGCGATATACGAGGCCGCCGGGGAACTGTAGCGTCTTACAACATCACAAAGCGTGGTTTTTCTCATCGACTGCCAGGCAGCTATTCTGGCACTCTCCACCAACCGCTACACAGATTGTCCCAAAACCCAACTCTGTCGTGCCAGACTGTCCAACCTGGTGAATGCTGGCTTTCGACTTACTCTGCAGTGGATTCCGAGCCACGTCGGGATAGAGGGGAACGAAAAAGCCGACGCACTGGCAAAACACAGAACGACTCTACACCAGCCCATCTGCTCTCCGTTTCCATCCTCTAAGTCGGCCGTCTGCAGAGCGATACATGCCTGGATCAAGTCTCGGCGCACACAGTCCGCCGTCGGAAAGAACTGGACTTGTCTAATTGATTCGCCTATTCGACGCGACCTACCCAGAGCTGTCAGTGTCGCAGCTTTCCGGTGTGCCACGGGCCACGACTACCTGGCGTGCCACCTGAAACGTATCGGTGTCCTGGGGAGCGATGCCTGCCTGCTCTGTGGACGTCCAGGAATGTCTTTTGACCATCTCCACGTTTGCCCGAAGATGAAGCCCTACCTTGATGATTGGGAGAGGAGGGCGCCCCCTGATGATCACCCTGTCTACAAAACAGCTTTTCTCTACTGGTCGGCGCGCCACCTAATGGCAGACATGCCAAGGGTGGGCGTTGGCTAGTAGTAGTAGTAAACATGTTAAAGTAAAAGGTAATAGGCGGCTAATGAGACGGTATGATTTTGGGTCGTCTAGTTGTTTGTCAGGTTTTTGGATCATTATTATCTTTGCTACCTTCCAGAAGGTGGAAAGAAATTAATTTAAGCATGGCCTTATAAATGGATGTGAGTAATTTTATTCCGGAGGATGCCAGTTCAGCCAGGATGCGGCTTGTGATGAGGTCATGATGTTTCTTATAGTGGATTTTTTTAATTACACCTATTATTTCACTCTTTGTGAACTTGGATATGTGTCTTTCCATCTTAGTGGGAGTGGATTCTTCTGCCAGGAAGTTACAGACTTCTTTTTTATGCTTAGGTGGGCATTCTTTTGGTGAGGCTTGAGTACTCATATAAAGTGCGTAGAGAAGGTTAGTGCTTTTTCAGTGTCCGTACGGGCCAATTTCCTATCGGGCATCCATAGGGATGGTGAAACAGTTATAGGCCGGCTTTGATAACGTGTTCAATAGCAACTGTAAGATCGTGTTCTGATTTGAGTCTCACCGGATCTGCAAATGCCGCATTAATAAGGAGCCGATATAGAGTTCAGTTAGTCCCGCAGTTATGCAGGACGAACTTAGGTCCTATTTCTGTAAGGGTAGTGGACAGGTTTACAATAATGGGTGAGTCTCTGATGACATTTCGTAACATCTGCTGCAAGAGATATTTTTATTGGAAATTTCTTTGATTACGCAGAAATCTATTAGATCTGGTGTTTCATTTTGGTCTGTGGGCCAGTATATAGGTTGCCCTGTAGAGAGTATACCTAAATTGTTGTCTTGGATGCATTTCAAGAGTTCACGCCGACGTGGTAGTATTAGTTTTGATCCAAAATATGTATGCTTAGCATTATAGTCGTCGCCAGCTATGAATCGATTACCTAGCAACAACACATGTGAATACGAAAATATAATTTTTTTGAACTACTTTTTTATCTACTAAATTAATATCTCACTGTAGACAAAGACAAATAGAAATAAAAATTCAAATTTAATTCTTGTTATTATTATACGTTTATAATTATTGTTGTCTTACAATTGGTCCATTTTCCCCATCATCCATTTTATAGTAGTAAATTTACCAGTCCGACAATATATATCCCGTATACATGCTACTCTACACATATCAGTAGGTATATTAAATTGCATGTAGACCGAATGGATGTTGGAGTGTGATAGTATTACACATACATATGGACGTACCATAGGTAGCGTTTCGTTGCTTGCTGGGATATTAGAACATATTTATAATAGAAAATATATAATTATAATATATGATAATAGAATATATTATATTATATAAAAATATATAATATATGATAATAGAAAATATTTGCCATTCTAAATGGAGGCTTAGAATATTATTATTAACAACATCTATAAATTTTTTAAAATACCTTAGATTGTTTATTTTTTGGGATTTTCAATAGCGTCTGCCATGACCTTGGAACCACCATAGCTGTCTGCCATTGCTGTTTTTCAATAATAATAATATAAAATTTTATAATATCCAAGTAGCTGCCTTGTTACTATATACTATTACACTTTTTATACCTGAGTAACTCTATAGGAACCATTGCCGAGCTTAGTGAGTCCCTATCTCCCTATATAGTCCCTATCTTCCTATATCCAGTCCCTATATACGGCATGTATGAGAGAGTAATTAAAGAAAATATAGGATATGTGCAAATACCTAAGTCTGCGCACTGCTGTTCTTCTATTACCTGCAAAGTGTGTATTACCTATAAAATATGCTGAAAAGACGACAAAGAAACCAAAGTTAACATTACCGATACTGAAATTATTAGTGAAAATATGCAAAATTACTTTTATTATTTCGTTGTCGGCCATAGTTGTTGTTTAAACAAATTATCCAAAGTGAAATGCCTACATTCCTTACATGATGTTATATTTTACAAATCACTGTCTGCGCACTCTTGCTTGCACATTCCAGATGAAATGGACTGAATAATGTTCCGGTTATTTTTATACGTATCTATTTTAAGTATGTAACACCACATAGAGTCAATAAGATCGTTTTTAAATTTACTATTTACGTATTAGTATAGTATATAGTATTAGTTATGGTGTTGTATATTGGGAAAAAATAATTTCTAAATATTAGGCATAAATTAATACTGATCAACTTGCAATTTATTTACTACAATATAAAATTACATTTTAAAAAGAACAAATATTTTTCACATAAACACAGTTATTAAAAATCAGCCATAAGATTATATAATTTGATACCTTCATAATCTCTGCATTTTTGAACGAGTCAATGGTGCAAATATAACCTTCGGCCCTTTAATGGTTTTAGTAACTTGTGCAACAACTTTATTTAGCAAAATGTAATAGTGACAAGATTCTTCCAAAATTTTGTTTTTGCCTGTATTTATTACACTATGCACTGCTGCATTTTTGTTTCGAACTGTCAGAATGGTCAAATCAGTAAATTTTTTAAATGTATTCATTTCAGCAGCATTTTCATATTTACTGAGTCCTGAATATCATAAATTTTTCCAATATTTTATCAAGTTTTTCTTCTTCAAATTAAAATCTAGTCACAAACTCTATGATGCATTATCTTATATTTTCTTTGGTACATTTTCTTAGGCTGGCTCCATCATTTTACAAATTTGATAATAAAATACAATTTTGATTCTTTACAAACTAAGATAATTGTCAAGATTTACTTTTAGGAAATATTTGTCTGGAATTTCAGTACTTGGTGTCAATATTCTAATGATTAAAAAGCATGAGCGTATTAATCAATCTTACTGAATCTAAATTTTCTCCTTCAAACATATTTATTCTCACCTGAACATCATTCAAAATACTTTTTGAAAAGTATATAATCGATTGCCTTCGTCCTTATATATACAGCACAAAGTAAATCTGCCGTATAACATTTGTCTTATGTCAAAGAAAAATGTAGTTTAAGTATCTCCAAATAGTTAAAATTCTAAATATTGCATGTTCTAAAAAAACCAATGTGCGATACAACCTTGAGAATTGCCAAAGAATTTTTTTTTGTACTGATCAAAGTATTTCAATGAAGTTCAGAACCATTAATCTCTTATCAAAAATACAATCTTTATATTGTACACTCTTTTCTGAAGCATGATTGACAGCCAATTGTAAAGATGATATATACACGACTTACGGGAATCAGATTTGGTAAATTGTATTAATTTTTCATACTTCCCAAGTACACCGGGTCCTGTCACTACTGATGTGATAGTGTCCAATGTTTTCAATCGATAGACTATCTGATTTCGAACACTTCACTAATAATTTAACAATACCATTCGCATATGAATCGTCTGCAGATTCTAGTGATAAAAATTAAGTTACAACTATATATAAGTCAAAATAAAATACCTATTTACAATTCCAACAACTTTATTCACACTCTCGCTCGACCAATATTAGATTATACTTTTGAATGCCTATGTATGTATGTATATTCAGTGCTGCTATATTCAGTGCCTATGTATGTATGTATATTCAGTGCTGCTATTATGCTGTTAGGACGAATTTTGCGTATTTGGAATCAAAACCAATCTTAACAAAAAACCTGTCAAACATGAGTAGATCTGGCGTTAAGAGGGTTCTGTACAGTCAGTTACTTGTAAACATTTAAGATTACTTAAATGTTTTAAGCTATTTACAAATATTGAATTTTCCCAACATAAATATATTGCCGACTATATCTTTCACAGGCGTAAAAACATGATGCATATTTAAAAACTTATGACATTTAGAATCACCGCCTACTTTTCCTACAAGCGTTGCACAGGTTTCTAAAACTCTATTTTTTTCATAACTTTAAGTTCAATTGACTTGGAAATTCTTTCATATTTTTCTTTATATCTCTGAGAATATAATACTCAAAATTATAAAAAAAAGTATTTTTGAGATCCTTGTAACTAGTTTTTCCAAAAATACTCCACATTATACGTGGAATTTAAAATTTTTTTTGAAATACTTCATTTACATTTTTGGCAGTTATATATTGAAATTATACCAATAGCTAAAATAAAATAACAATGTAATTGCACACACTTTCCAACGTTGTTGCGTTCTTTAAATAAATTTTATTATCACCTTCGTGTTGTTTGAATATATTTTTCAATGCTTTCACTTGATTTAACGTATTTCTTGCTTTAATACACTAAAGTAGTCTTTGTTTAACGTAATGTGACATCAAAGATTAGATGCCATTGAATTATTACGACGGACAAAGTATTGCAATCATCTTAATCATACTATTAAATTTAGACTTGGATTCAAAATTATCAGTTTAGTAGAATTTGTCCTAAAATGCATTTTACTCTTCTGACTAAAATCACGGAATACATTCACACTGTTCAACCTTCTGATCTGTATTTAATATTCGTACACCACATTGTGCTGACATTTCATGTTCTCAGCTGTTTCCCTAATTGGAAGTGTTGCTTTAATCGTAGATACAAGAAATAGGTACAACCTTAGTATGATGATTAGAATAAAACCTTAAAAATTCATCAAAATGGTTAATGTGAATTTATTCCGAGTTTATACACATTTTTACTTTTGTTTAAGAGTTATTTCAAAAATTATGCCGTCGTAAACATTTTAATTTTACTTTTTAATTATCGACGATAGCATAGTTATCACTTTCGTTTATTTGGATTTATATTCATTCGTAACAATCTTTTGCAAACTTCGAAATGTATGAAGAATGATAGTAAATTTATTTCTGTAAAAGTTTAATTTCTGACTATCATGCTAAATTGGACTGGACTCACTGCAAGTGGGTGTAATGTATATGAATATATAGTGTATTGCATAGTTTGCTTGCATGGATAGTGAACACTCGCTACTTTGTAATTGTAATGCATTTCAATGTTATGTGCGTACAAATTTTGAACTATAAAAAAAATTTAAAAGAAATGTATGTTATATTTCATTATACATATTTAGCAACTGTGGCATAAGTATATTTTGTGTTTGGGGTGATAGCAAAAAATTTTTGAAGCGACAGAAGAAAGCAATTATATTTCAAAAATATAACGGTAACTGCTTTATTCAAATTTAATCAAGAAATGTAATCGGTAAGCCCGCAACACATCATTCATTTTCCGTAAAATACTCATTAAAGTAAGGACTAGTTTACTTACTTAATTTTGCCTTTTTTCGGTTGGAGAAGTATGTGTGACGTGTCACATCGTAATAAGGTTGTGCACAGAGATAATTAATGTAGAAAAACCGGCTTAGCAACAATAGAATAGAACGTAATTTAGTGAAATATATGATGTGCCATCATGTTCATGCGCATGTCACAAAATAAAAAATTCAGTAGTTTGGGATTATGTGTCGTACAAAGTTAAGAATATTACAAGTAACAAGTCGTGAACATGGTTACCGCAACAGTTTTCTCCGTGAAAGAAAGTCTGAAACCATTAACGATTATTCAATTAATATTTGGACTAAAAAGAAACTGCTTATATTCGTTTGCCAAATACGACAAGCTTTATAAAACATACACTTTATTGCTTACTTGCTTCGTTTTCTTTAGCAGTATATACACTAATTATAAAGAAATAAATTTGCAATATGAAGGACGTCTGATTTATTTTGAAAGTGTAGTGAGATATTTAATTTCTTTTGGATTTCTATGCAACATCGCATCTGTAACATTCTTAAATCAAACATTAAACTTTAAAATGTTTGATACATTTAGTAGTGTCGATGAGAAATTAGCAATCACGAAATGTAATTCAAAATTTAATACCAATGTGCAACTTCGTAAACTATGTTTGTTATACGTAATATGTTACTTGAGTTATGTAATGTTTGGTTTTTGGAAGTTCATTGACGAAATAAGGTCTAATTACTTATTCGCTGTACATAACACTGCATTCTTTTTTATACTGACTTTAGAAATGATAGTTTTTGCACTCATTATCAAGGCGATTTCACTTCGTTTCTCACTTTTGGTTAAGAAATTAAGATTCATTTGCAAAGTTAATTCATCAAAATTTGAAAGAAATTCACAAGTGAGAAATATTGGCATATCCGGATTGAACAGAATAGATAATTATGAAATGGCACAGCAGTCATATTGTTCAGAAATCAACATTATCTGCGATGTTTATGGAGAGCTTATTGAAATACGTAACTACGTAAATAGTCTATTTAGTGCTCAGGTATTCTATGTATAATATCTGATCTCTATATTTGTTTTAACGATGGAATTGCTTACTGAATGGCCAATATCCTGGGTGTGAACATGACGGATGATCAAGAACTGGATTTAATTTCTAAAGATGCTTTTAGTTTTGATAAAATCTTTATTTTCTCGTGTCACATTTACATATTTATTTTGTCCACAGCTGCTGGCTTATATATTCCAATTCAGTCTGATAATTTTATATTGTTTGTATAAGATGCTCAATTATTTTCATGCAAAGGTAAATGAAATTTTACAAATTTAAATATTTTTATCGTATCAATGTATAATTTATAAAAATACTTCAAAATTTCAATTTTTAATTTCTGTCGATAAAATGCAATAGTCATATTGGGTTTTTATTCTGGCTTCAGAAACAACATTTTTTTAAATTTATTTACGTTTTTTTTATTTCAGCAAGCTGTAACAATGTTCGTAATAGAATTTATAGCGTATATTTTTTTGTTACACTTTGTAATGATCATAATATGCTGTTAAAAGTGTCATAACTGTAAACATCAACTCAAGCGAATGAGATTGATTATCAACAAAATACTTGCGATGTGTAAAATTGGTAAGCATTAACATTTTTCTTTGACAGAACTCGTCTATTGAGTTACACGTATCTTAATTGCACTGCACTTCACTTTTTGTAACAAACTAGGATAGTAAAGAAAAAGCCAAATAAGATTGCAACCACGGGTTACAATAAACAACGTGACCAGTATATATTCACATGGGGATATTAACTCCAAATGCACAAAGTTAATAAGAATAAATTTAGAAATGTTTCCTCGAAGTTTCATATGCTTTGATATCGTTGCAAAAACGAGTATACATGTTGATAGTATAATTTTATATCACCAATTTGTTTACTCTGTTGCTGTATTCAGTTAATATATACCACACAATACAAAACTGGATTTATCTAGAGGAAGATTTACACTCGTACTTCTGTTTCTACTCCAGGTTGTGAGGAGTCCACTATGTTGAATCATCTGTATCAAGTTATCGGAGACGCGCCAGAAATCTCAGCATACGGTCTTTTTAAATTTGATATTCCCTTTATATTAACGTTCCCCAGTTTTGGAGTGACTTGGAGCATTGTCATGGCTCAATTTTTTTGAATTTAAAGTCAAACTTTAACCCTCTGTTTTCTCAGAGGTCTTATTATAAAAAAGTATCGCAAATTGTTAGCGATGGAAGAGAGCAGTGCACATATTCTGTTGTAGTTCAGATGTCATTTTGAGTCAATTTATGAAGTGTTCTGTGTCCTCACAAAATAGCAGTTTATTTGATTACAGCGCATCCACTCGCATCAATGTGCGCAATTACAAAGAAACAATTCTTGCACTGCTCGAGTTATTGAACACTTTCTTAGTATTTTCACGAATCTTAATTTGATGTTGAAAGTACATGACAGTATTGATGTTGGCTTTAGCAAAATTAATCTGTTTGAAATAATAATAATAACATTAATAGCTCTATTTATACCTTGCAATTAATAAATATATATGTATGTATGTATGTGCATTTAGTGTAATGTTTATGTGTTGGTTCAATCTTGTTTTACGTCAGAACCCATTCAGACCGCATTTCTTTCTAAAATGGACCAAACTGTTATTCTCAATGCCCGCCTTTCATTTGTAATTCTCTGAATGTGGCCTGTTTATATCCACAAAAGCATTATACTTATTTTATTATATGTTTCGCTTTTGTTATTTCCCTAATACTGATGTTTTTCAAGGGGTCTTTCAACTTTACATTCATATAGCTACATTAGATTGTTTAACATATTTTTAGGTTGCATAAAATTTTCATAGCATTTTTCAGGTAGAACAGGAATAAATTGGACAAGACATGAATATTTCTTTCACAGCCCAGTATCTGTTCTAGATGTTCTTTAATCCTCAATTTATTTCCATTTCTGTACAAGACTTAAATGATGTAATGTGGTCAAAATATATATAGTCATATAAATCTTCAAGAAGCATTGAATCAATCAAAATTACTGTTTTGTTTTCATTTGTCTTTGTTTTATCATGGTTTACTTTCAAACCCACAGCCTCGCTTTCTTGCCTGAGAGATCCTATCATGTACTCTGATTGTTTTATTCTTCTGAGAGTTCTTGAATCATCAGCGAATTGTAAATATGACAGATTACCCTTTACTTCTATATTCATATTTTCCTAAACAAACTTGCGAAATATGTTTTCTGTGACAGCAATGTATAATTTCGGTGAGAGTGTATCTTCATGTTTTACTCCGCATCTGGATTGTGGTGTCCTCATGGTGGTGGTAACTTATTATAGTAGGTGTGGTAAATTTCATACTCAAAGTTTATTCCTGGCTCGTTTAAAGATTTTCATATTGATATGCAGGATGTTGAGGATGATGTTGATTTTTTGTCCATCATTCTATATAATAAAATGAGTGTAAGGAAAATAAAACGAGGGAAGAGAACCTCGTTTTATTTTCCTCATTATTGAGTGCGTGTTTCTGATTTACAAGTTCGAGTTCTATTAGAATTTACTTCCTTTGGTTTGTAGATTTGTGTTTTTTGTATTTTCCATATGTCGCAATAAATGTGTACAGTTTCATTACCGGAGTGAGGCTGACTGTACCCTTTTTTAAACTCTTCATAATGTATTCTACGTATAAGCTTCTCCTATTATTATTACTTCTTATGATAATGTCTTGGAGAAGGTTTTTTTGACTTTGTATCCAAGGTTACTCTGACTTGGATGTAACAATTGCCTAATTATCCTAGTTTTCTGCACTATTGGGAATGTTGGTAGCAAGGAGGTCTGTTTCATTTTTTATTTTCCTATTTGAAACCAACCAAGTCTGCCATAACTCTTCTGGTTTTTAAACATTGTGTTGGTTATTTTCCGGTTTTGTTGTCGCAGAAATTTTACACACTTTGACCTCTGTTATTGTTTCTTTTTCCATAGCAATTTTCACCCATTATATATCGCCATATGGTTTAGCTTTTCCACTTTTGCATTTGTATAGCAAATAGAAATTATGTTTTTATCATTGAAGTTGTGGATTTTTGTTTCGTTACGTGTGTTAGTAGGTGCGTAAACTTGTACTGTGTTTAGTAAAATAACTCTTTCTGATATAGTGATGAAGTAATGTACCTTTAGTTACTCCATAGTCATAAAATTGGTGGTCGGTTGATGCTCGCACAGATGTTTTTATAATGTTGTGCAGTTTTAATGGTGTTGTATATTTATTGTGTGGTATAAAATGATTTAGAAGTAAATGTAATTCATAATTTAAAATTCTCCATGTAATTGGTTACTTCCTTTTTTTGTAAATATATCTGTGTAGCAATGAAGCTCAATACGGTATAACACGGACACGGAGAGTTATTTGAAATCACATATGATTATTGCTGATAAAATTATATTTAGCGTGTTATATTATTGCTTAGAATGTTGCCTTTACTACCTGCCCAATATTGAAATAATGTTTATATCCATGTATTGTAACGCTTTGAGGAATTTTAAGTTTTGATTAATATAATGGTGTTATTAAAATTCATTCGAATTTGTTAAATTGTTATATGGAAATAGGTTTAAACTGAAAATCCACAAAGAAAATGTATTTCCTAAAATAACTTCCCTAAATCGAGGAATCAATTTATTTTAATGAAATCTGTATACAGGCTGTTGGTTAATTGGTACAGTAAGAAATTCTTTCTGTTTCCTCTTGAAAATATAAGAATAAAATAAAAAATAATTTTTTTTAATTTCGGGCAATTACTACAGGGAATACTGTTTTTTAATAACAAAATATTATTTATTTGCAACATTTTCTAAGTCGTAATTACATTTAAAAATTTCATTATCATAAAGAGAACTTTCGTGAAAATAAAACTTGGGAAAAATATTGAAATTCCAGAAAAATATATTTCAATTTCTGTAAAATAATTATCATATCGCACAATATTCAAAGCCATATACGATGTTCACCATGTTGCTACTGGATGGTTGCATGCACCTACTGGAGAATACCCAACATTTACATTAACGTTGGAATAGTGAATCTCTAGAATGGAACAAGTTACGAGAAAATCTTATTTTGTAATCAATACAAATTAAATAACAGCCTGTTTATACGTGACTTGAATATCAGTTTAAGTGTAAGCGACTCGTCTTTATTTGTATGTTATCATAACATTACAAGTATTTGAACAGTGTCGATACTGCCTTCCGAAATTGAAGAGTGTGCACGAGTATAGATTACATTATGTAATCTATACTTGTGCATACTCTTCAATTAGTATAGATTATATGGAATTGTCATTAATCGGGTCTCCAATTTGACATTGTGGTACAAAGAAAACCTTTTTTTGAAGCAGTGGAACTGTTTGTGTCTGTTGTGTTTAGTTGATTTTGTTTAACGTAGCCAAGTACGAGGAGGCTACAAATAAAATTAAACATTGCAAATGTGAGTGAAGGGTTATCCTTTGTGTTTTATATTTGTTCACGGCTAAACCAAAATTTTATCTTGTCCAGTTAAATGGTCATAGAAAGGTTTATATGTGCATTTTGGGTAAGCAGTGGTTTTATATTTTCTATGTGTAGTGGGTGGGTTGAGAGTGCAAAACTGAGTTTCCAGGGAGCCAACCGCGTCCATTTAACTGCCAATCTAAAAAAGTGGTTTAGTTAATTTCTTTCTTACATCTCCGTAACGTATGTCTGACAAAAATTTGTAAAATGATTGGTTGGGGTTGGCACTTCGAAAACTCCTGGTTACTCTTGTAACCAACCTTCCTGCATAACGAAATAAAAAAATTGCTGCCCATCCAAAAAATCACAGCACAATTCCCGTTTAACTGGGCCAATTGGAAACTATATTTTTGCCATCACTAATTCAACTGATTACAAGCTTTCGTTCCTTCCTGTAAATCTTTGTTTGTCAAAAATATACTCTTTGGACGCATCGACTAAGCATGTAAACAGTATAGTTTTCTCCGCTTCTAATCAGTAGACAGTATTTCATAATGAACCTTGGTAATATTTATTTAATATAACGTTCATTGTAATTCTGCACTACATTTCAGATAAAAGTAGAGTTGTCAGAGAAATTAATTTTGAAAATTCAGGCCTATTTTTCGGTGTTCGGGTTTCGCACATAAAAACAACAAAACCATCTTTAGTCGCGTAATTTTCTCCGTTTGTGCAAGCTAAATCTTAATTCCAACTTAATTTCATTGTAACAATTAAATTACTAAATAAAATACTAATAAATTTACTTAACAATAAATGTGTCGTGTTAAATAGATTTTTGTCTTTTCATTTGTAATTTTACGAGATTTTATAAAACCAAGATAATAATTTAATAAAGTAGATTAAATATGGAATAAATTAAACAAATATTTAAATCATTCATTTAATAGAGTATACCTGCAATATGCTTATTAAAATGAAGCCTACCAGTTGGTTGACATCTCTATTCCTCTAAATATAGACGGAATAATGAAAGCACCATTGAACAATTAGTAAGTCTCACAGTGGCAATTGCCATTTCACATATTGATGATAAATATAACAAAATAGGGATGTTATCTTTTGTGCGTAAACACACTCAAAATGACATATCATTCATATACAGGTGTATAATGAAAGTTATATTTAAGGCAGTTACCCACAATTTATGAAATTATATTCTTTTGTTATTATATTATAGTTATTTTTGTTAATAAACTGACTAAACGATTGTAAAGATGGTGGAGCGAATTGTTTTATTGTGCCTTATATTTTTTATTACATTTAACGAAGCAAAGTATATTAATTACTTTAGAAGGTTTACTTCTGATGTGTTGTGCACTGAGTACACACTCTTTCAAGGGCAGTTGACAATAAACACATTTACCCTCGAAAAGGTTATTATGGTCTCGAAAAGGTCATATTTGTGTACTTGTAAAATTAGAAGCAGATTATCGTAATATAGAAGAATATCGTAATTTATTTTCCGAAGTGAGCAGTTGTCACTTTTTTTTACCAAGTGACAATGTATAAATGTATTACTGTTACGGTTATGCAAGTCATGACAACTCAGAAGCAGCGACACTCTATGGAGCATATGTATAGAGTATAGGTGGGTCTCAATTCGAGCGATTCACTGACCACCGTGTAATCTTCAAAGTTCCTAATGAAAGAGACACATCGACAAGTGTCACGGTATCAGAACATCGGACCAGAGTTCCAGCATCTGAGATAGCTCGAATACTCTCGGGAAAGGAACATCACTGATACCACATCACTAAAGTTCAATAATTGGAACCTAAAAATTACAACAGAAGAGTATAATTTTCTTAGAAAATGTTGGGAATCCAAGAGGAAAATGCAAATGTTTTCTATATGATATTGCAAACCCATTTTCCAAGAACAATATAGTGTCAGTGTTTAGTTAGGGCTACTAAACAGGCAGCTAAGTGCCACTTTTCGAATGCCAGATTGCTTGAAAGGGAGTCTTAAATAAACCTAGCTGTGCCCGAGCTTCGTTATGAAATTCACTCATGACTATTGTCTAGAATAACTGTCATAGATAAAATATTGACAATGGATGAAAGATGGATGGATTAATATCGACACAACATAAGTTTATTCAAAAAATCAACATGGACTTCATTTTCCGTGACCGTAAAACTTTACTTTTAGGCTGCTGTAAAGATATACTGGTGGGTGAAAAGTTTGAAAAGGAAAACCTTCATTTCTGAAAAATCAAAAAGCAAACGTTTCGAAAAATAGTAAGAAATAAAGTTATTAAAGTGATTTCCAAGTAAATAAGTACCTTTACTTCATAACATACACATCACAATGCGATATGTCAGAAGGATACCTGCCACGAAGTACAGATTTAACCTATAATTACAATGTACAGCCTACATTAAAATTTACAGCCACATAGTAAGTATAACATACGGCTAAATTGAAACTTAGACGAACAAAAGATAATTTTAAAATCAGTTAATAAATATATTTTCAAACAAAAATATCAAAATTTACTGAGAAATTAAGTTTTTGGGGGATAAGACAAAAAACACACACATGGCGACAACCCGGAAATATATATATGATATATATATGTATATATATATATATATATATATATATAATATATATATATATATATATATATATATATATATATATATATATATATATATATATATACATATATAAGATAGAGGAAAGGAGAAAAAGGAATTGGAAAGTAAATAATTAATAGGGGTCATTCAGACTATTTCTTTTATAATACGTAGGGACTGATTTGTAACCAGAGCTTACCAAGACGTACATTTATAACACGCAGTGTCTCTGTTAAACTATTTACAAATATTAATTTCCACAGAGTAAATATACCGCCTACTATATCTTTAATGGGTGTAAAAACATGGCGCATATTTAATGAATTATAAGATCCAGGATAACTGCTATATTTTACCAACAACCTTTGTGTGGGCTTCTAAACACCCTATTTCTTTCGTAATTTTAGATGAAGTAGTTTCAGAAATAAAGGCAGCTTCATATTTTTTTGCACACTATTCAATGTACCTCAGCAGATACCTATCTGAAATAATAAAAAAGTATTCCTGAGGCCCTTACTATTTCGCCCTTTCAAACAATACCCCACACTGCAAATGGTATTTAAACAAAATGTTCTCGAGTACTTAATTTGTCACCCTAAAATTTCCACTTTATCTATATAACAATACATTTAAGTGTTATATATAATAAGACATTTAAATGTTATATATACAACAATACGTTTAATTGTTATATATGCAATATGTTTAAGTGAATATATTAGCTATTGAGAGATACTTGCAAGTTAATATATTACATTGCTGTGCCAAATTAGAAATTAATTGCCTTCACGCTGCATACCCGATAATTTTGAATACAAGACAGTGATTTTAATTGCAAAATTTAAATGAAGCAATCTTGTGTGGAAAACATTTATCATCATTCCGAGGCCAAAAGAATGAAAAAAAAATTTAAAAATATTAATTTGAGGCTTCAACATCTACAACAGTGGAATTGTATGACCTCATCCTTTGCCTACGATTTCATCCGTGATTAAACTTGAAATAAATTCTATAGTAAATAATTAGTGAATCATAACTTTTCTCTAAATAAAATACGAAAAATCAGCTGCACCAAAACTCCCTTATTTATGTACTTTAATAATTTATTTTTATTTTCTTAGAGAAATACTTCCAGATATAGAAGCTATCATCATGAGACAGGTAACTTTTAACCTGTGTCTTTTTACCTTTTTAACATGTCGTTAGAGATTTTCAACTGGCATTCATTTCATTAAGAAATATATCCTTCTTCTCCTTCTGGTAGACTTACCTACTTTTCCTACCGCTATTTGTTCAGAAAATGCGTAAAATAATTAAAAACTTTACCTTTAGTTTCTAAAGGTGTGCCGTCGGCCAGATCACTCTGTCGAGCGAGCTGCCACCTTCCTGAAATAAACGTGCAGATTCAAACTTTATTTCAGCATCAGATGCCGACACGGTTTATATACCACTTTACATAAATTTTAGCCACTTTGCTGTTCCCAACTTTCATCAATCCCATTCCAAACATCAATATTTTATATAAAGAAGTCATTTCTAATTAATTAAATTACATATCCTCACTGTCTACCAGAAATTGTTCGCAAATCTGAAAAACCTAATCTTGGTCTTAAAATTTGCTCGAAGCTTGTTCTAACTAGATTAAATCTATGAAATCGGTATTAATACCAGGAGTGCCTAGGTCCGAAATGCAACACCAGCCACTTCACCGTTTCCGATAACATAATGCAAAGCTCCAACAATTATTATTCGATTTCAATGAAATTTTTTTCTTATATAGATTACTTAGTATAGAACAAGTGTAGTTATGAAATAATCGAAGTATTTCTACTATAGTCATGTAGTTATGAGTGAAAAAATTAGGAATAAATTAAAAAGAAAATTTAGCGTTTCTAGAAGAATACAGGCTTATTAATGAAAATTCTTTACAAAATGCAATTTTCATTAATATCATAAAAAATTATAAACAAAAATTAACCATAAACATAAATGAAAAATCACCATCATAACCAAAAATGATTGCAAGTATTTCGTTAACTATCTCAGTTCGGTCTGCAAAGCAAGATAATTGAAAACGACGAACATAAGAGGCCACACGCGAAAATTATTTTGATTACGAAACAGTAAATCGTACACATTTTATCTATTACTCTGCTGCACTCATGAAATTACCCAAATATTGTATACTTTTTATTCTCATCTGTTAATGTCTCTTAACTCTTAATTATTTATACCTTAAGGGGTCATTTACACTTCGGTGAACGATTGTAACCAACAAGCACCTTTGTTTACACTAGTCATTGGCCGAAGTAGGCAGCTGAAGTAGGCGACCGACTGCACTTTATGATCGACTAGACACGTTGTGTAATGATACTCTCTCTTCCACTCGTCAGTCCCATGTACCTGATTCTCATTGGAACCCAACTTATACTTCTTCTTGTGGTTCTCGCACCACATCTTGACTTGCGCTTGTGCAGTCGGTCTATACTTCCGCAAGGCTTGTTCGCTTCCACACATATAATTTATGTCATGACTCTAACAGAAATGTTGTAATTAAGCCAATAATAATTAAAAAAAAGTACTGAAAATATTCAAGTGTTTAAGAAAACGTTTGGTTGGATGAAGCTGATTTCAATTGTTTTATTAAACTTCATCCTATTGCGTGAACAATTATTCTGTCCTTAATTTTTCTAACATCCTTTAATTGTTGCCAGCATCTAGACTTGTAGTCTAACAGTCTCACCTGAAAATAGTATAAATAAAATGAAGAAAATAATTGCAAGGATACAATAGAAACTAATTTACGTGAATTAAACAAGATATAATATTAACTAATTTAAGTTACACAAATACATTTAATTAGAACCAAACTGAATTCAGTAATGGATTTCATTCAAATAATAATTGATACAATCAAGATAAAAATAAACAGGTAAAATTTAAATTATGAAGATGAAAAAAATAATAAGTAAAAACTAATCTTGATTTTAAATTAAAATTCACAAAAATAAAATATAATATCGCAAAGTTTCCATGGACTGAGGTGTCATCGATCAACAGTCATCAATCAACAACCTGTTTCAGTCCACTGTTGGACTTCTCCCCTAATGCGTATATCAATTGAGGTAACACCCAGAACCGCCACACTATGCAGGCCTGTTGTAGCTAGGGCAGTGTATAGTATCTCACACCAGTGACGCCAGTGACCCATCACTGATTTAGCTAAGTAATTACGAAAACCTCTTCAGCCCCGCTCAACCAGCAGCCGGGCATCGAACCTTCTTGGTGTTTTACAGCGCGGTGTACCGTGGGACCCCGCAGTACGCTGCGCTGTAAAACACCGTGAACCAGTGCACACACCACAGTCTTTAGATTCGTATATTTGTACAATCAATAACGCGTATTGAGATGACGAACTACTAGCCGGTAGCTACATCGTCCCTGTACTATACTTCGTTAAATTTTCTTCCACGTTCATCTAGACTCGGTTTTCTATTTTTTTTGTTATACAGTGAGAAGTAATTTCGAATTTTCTTTATGCTGCAATGAGCAACAACACATCAAACATTTGTTCTGTTAATGATGGTGCTGTACTTTCCTGAGTTCGTGAATTGCCGAGTGTCTTGCGACGTTTCCAAACGCGGCCGGGCGGGCGGGCGTTTGGGCGTGTGTGCGAACAGGCGGGCGGGCGTGCCTGCGTGTGTGCGTGCAAGCAAACGTGCGTGTGTGTGTGTGTGTGTATATATATAAATGTAAACTTTCAGACAAACCAATTCTTCAAGTTCTGGTGTGAATAAACAGTGGAGATATGGTAAATTTTCCGATACGAGAATGACCTCAACAGCACATCTTTATTGATCTGTCAGAATACAGTTTTGCATAAACAGAGCACATTTCGAAAATATAAACTATTTACGATAAGTATAGTGTTTGTTTTATAAATTTATTGTTAAAACAAAGTTTATAGCACCATGTGGTCGGGAATAAGAGTTGTGGTCGGGAATAAGAATTAGTAAAGTTCAAAAAACGGCCGGTGATCATTTTATGGGTAATTCGCACATACATGTTAATTAAAAACCACAATTTGTTATTAACCTGTCTCCTTAAATTAGTTAATTATTTGAGCAGCTTTAATTTTCTTAAATAAAAATTTACTATTTAAACGATATTTGACATAACAAAGAACTGTGGTTATTGTGTAGTATTTAGTAAATGGTATACGTAATAGACTTATTTCAAAGTGAACTTCTTTCAATAAAAGTAAGTTATACAAACAATTTAAAAGTGGTCGGTTATTAGGTCCAACAATTCTAAAAATTTTCTTAATTCCGACCGAAAGCTAGTTCTTTCAAATTAATTTATTTTTATATTACCTCGAATATGTATTTATAAAGCCTTATTTCTCATTTCATGTTATCTAGTAATGGATCAACAAAAGAGATTAAATGAAGCTGTTAAAACTGAATTAATGTTTGTCACAAAGGCTTCAAAAGCTTATAATAACCACACTTATTGTCAGATTAAATAATAAATATATTAAGGATATATTTTATAGTGACGCAGACACACAGTGACACAGACACACAGTCACACAGACACACAGTCACACAGACATCCAATCACACAGACACACAGTCACAGTCACACAGACACACAGACACACAGTCACAGAGTCACACAGACACACAGTTACAGTCACACAGTAACACAGACACACAGACACACAGTCACACAGTCACACAGACACACAGTCACAGTCAAACACACACAGTCACACAGACACACAGTGACACAGCGACACAGACACTTAGTCACGCAGACACAGTCAAACAGACACACAGTCACACAGACACACAGCCACACAGACACACAGTCACATAGTCACACAGTCACATAGTCACACAGACACGCAGTCACAGAGACACATTCACACAGACACAGTCAAACAAACACGCAGTCACACAGAGACACATTCACACAGACACAGTCAAACAAACACGCAGTCACACAGAGACACAGTGACACAGATATACAGTCACACAGTTACAAAGTCACACAGTTACAAAGTCACACAGACACACAGACACACAGACACACAAACACATAGTCACACAGACACACAGTGACACAGACACACAGACACACAGTCACACAGTCACACAGATACAGTCACACAGACACACTGTCACACAGAAACAGTCACATAGACACACAGTCACACAGTTACAAAGTCACACAGTTACACAGACACACAGTCACATGGACACACAGACACAGACACACAGTCACATAGACACACAGACACAGTCAAACAGACACAGAGTCACGCAGACACTCAGTCACACAGACACACAGTCACACAGACATAGTCAAACAGACACATAGTCACAGAGTCACATAGATAGGGTCACACAAACACACAGTCACACAGACACACAGTCACACAGACACACAGACACACAGTCACACAGACACGCAGTCACACAGACACTCAGTCACACAGACACACAGTCACACAGTTACAGAGTCACACAGTCACACAGACACACAATCACACAGGCACACAGTGACACAGACACAGTCACACAGTGACACAGTCACACAAACACACAGTCACACAAACACACAGTCACACAGACACACAGTCACACAGATACAGTTACACAGTCACACAGACACACAGTCACATAATCACACAGACACACAGTGACACAGACACAGAGTCACAGACACACAGTCATACAGACACACAGTCACACAGACACACAGTGACACAGACAGACAGTCGCACAGTTACAGAGTCACACAGTCACAAAGACACACAGACACACAGTCACACAGATACACAGTGACACAGACACACAGTCACACAGACACGCAGTCACACAGACACACAGTCACACAGACACACAGTTACAGAGTCACACAGTCACACAGACACACAGTCACACAGACACACAGTGACACAGGCACAGTCACACAGTGACACAGTCACACAAACACACAATCACACAGATACAGTTACACAGACACACTGTCACGTAGATACAGTCACACAGTTACACAGACACATAGACGCACAGTCACACAGACACACATTCACGCAGATACAGTCAAACATACACACAGTGATACAGACACACAGTCACACAGACACACAGTCACACAGACACACAGTCACACAGACACACAGTCACACAGACACACAGTCACACAGTCATACAGATACACAGACACACAGTCACACAGACACACAGTCACATAATCACACAGACACAGAGTCACAGAGTCACAGTCATACAGACACACAGGTACACAGATACACAGTGACACAGACAGACAGTCGCACAGTTACAGAGTCACACAGTCACAAAGACACACAGACACACAGTCACACAGATACACAGTGACACAGACACACAGTGACACAGACACACAGTCAAATAGACACACAGTCACACAGACACAGACACATCGACAGACAGTCGCACAGACACACAGACACACAGTCACACGGTCGCACAGACACAGTCACACAGACACACGGTCACACAGATGCACAGTCACAGTCAAATAGACACTCAGTCACATAGACACACGGTCACACAGAAACACAGTCACATTCAAATAGACACACAGTCACATAGACACACAGTCACACAGACACAGTCACACAGACACAGTCACACAGACACAGGCACACAGACACACAGTCACACAGATACACAGCGACACAGACACACAGTCACAGTCAAATAGACACACAGTCACACAGACACACCGACAGACAGTCGAACAGACACACAGTCACACAGACACACGGTCGCACAGACACACAGTCACACAGACACACATACACACAGTCACACAGACACACGGTCGCACAGACACACAGTCACAGTCAAATAGACACACAGTCACATAGACACACGGTCACACAGTCACAGTCAAATAGACACACGGTCACATAGACACACAGTCACACAGACACATAGACACACAGTCACACAGACACAGTCACACAGACACACAGTCACACAGACACACAGTCACACAGACACACAGTCACACAGTCACACAGACACACAGTCACACAGACACACAGTCACACAGACACACAGACACACAGTCACACAGACACACAGTCACACAGTCACACAGACACACAGTCACACAGACACACAGTCACACAGTCACACAGCGACAGTCATACAGACACACAGTCACACAGACACACAGTCACACAGTCACACAGACACACAGTGACACAGACACAGAGTCACACAGACACACAGTCACAGACACACAGTCACACAGTTACAGAGTCACACAGTCACGCAGACACACAGTCACACAGACACACAGTCACACAAACACGCAGTGACACAGACACACAGTGCCAAATTAGCCACCACTTTCGTTGCCCTTGCTCCAGTGCATTCTACGTGTTTCTTGAAACTAAGACGATTGTCTATCATTACTCCAAGATAGCGAATCTACGGTTGCGTCGTGAGTGTATGGTGGCCAACCCTCAGTGTCATTTTCTCAATTTGCTTCCTGCTAGTAATGAGGACAGCTTCCGTTTTATGCTATGCAAGTTTGAGTCCCACTTGGTCCATCCAGCTTTTTATGACTGCGTAGGTTTGATCAAAAGTCCAGTTAATTTCTTCTACGTGTTTGGCGACTATTACCACCGCGATATCATCCGCCAATGCGACAAGACGTGCTTCTACAGGAAAGGCTTGTTTCAGTAATGTGTCATACATGATATTCCAAAGCAAGGGGCCCAGCACTGATCCTTGAGGTACTCCTCCAGTTACTTTGTTCACTTTTGGCCCAGCATCAGTATCGTACCTAAGGACTCGATCTGTGAAGTAGCTCGCCACTATGTTCTGCAGGTAGTTAGGTACATGGAATTTGGCAATGGCTTTCATAATCACATCCCATCTGGCTGAGTTGAAGGCATTTTTAATATCTAATGCTGCAACCAGGCAATACTTTTTTGTGCCTCCTTTCCATCTGTTTCCAGAGATTGCCCGCTTTGCAGTATTGACCACCAAGTCGATTGCATCTAGCGTAGATCGGCCCTTTCGAAAACCATACTGGTTGTCGGCCAATTGCGGGTCAACAACCGCTTCAATTTGTCTGTGGACAACACGCTCCAGTACTTTTCCAGCGATATCTAGCATGCATAATGGGCGGTATGAAGATGGCTCCCCTTTTGGTTTGTTCTCTTTTTGTAGAAGCACTAACCTTGGAAAGGTACCTTCTCGGAGACAGGTGTTATAGATATCTAGGAAGAGGTCTGGAGCTGTTTTAATGGCAGCTTTTAATGCAATGTTTGTGGTACCATCCAAACCAGGAGCTTTAGTGTTTCCTATTCTTGAACAAGCTTCTATGAGTTCCTCTTGTGTAATTGAAGGTATTGTGTCAGCTTTTTCCTTTTGCACAGTGTAGGTTTGCTCTATTTGTTGGGGGAATAGTGCCGTGACTATAGATTTTAACAATTCAGGGTCAGTTGGTGAGCATGATGGTTGTCTCAACTTCCTCTAGAAGATCGTTCCAGCACTTCTTTTTACTATCTCGAATAGCATTTTTGAGCATTCGGCGTGCTTCTTTATACCTTTCCATCTTTGTGTGGTAGTGGGTGTGTCTTTGCGAAGCGTGACTATTGTGTGATTCCACCAAAAAACTGGAGGAAGTCTATTTGGACACCGTTTCCGTGGCATAGAGGCGTCGCAAGCTGACTCAATTTTTCTGATGACAACAGTTGCTTTTCCGTTAGCATCGTATCCCTGATCTGTGGGCTTACCATCCAAAGCAATATGGAATGTTTCGAGATCAAAGCCATTAGTCTTCCATCCGATTGTATTGTTTCTCTTGATGAGCACCCTAGGTATCGTGTCCAAAACTTCCCAATATATTGCTTGGTGATCACTAGCCGTGTAAATTTCTGAGACTTTCCAAGAGTTGTTACCTTTTGCCAAGTTCATGCTTACGAAAGTTAGGTCCACGATAGAACACGCATGTCCTTTTATAAAAGTGGGTTTGTTTACACTGTTGAGTAGCACAACATCTAGGGACGCCATAGTTTCTTGGAGTGCTAATCCTCTGGCGTTTTTCCATTTACTACCCCAGTCAGTTGCCCACGCATTAAAATCTCCTGCGATAACCACAGGATAGTGATTTCTTACGTCGCCTGAAAGTCTTTCCAGAAAGTCATTATATACCTGCAGTGTGAAGCTAGTGCCGGTTAATGCCAAACATTGGAAGGCCCAAGCAAAACAGAAGACTATTGCTGACATCTGTAGTTACATCAGTACTAATGTATGGAGTTCCTATCTGGTCATTTTCCCTTGCCAATCAGGATAACCGGCGTAAAGTCACATCGGTCTACAGGCTAAGCGCACTACGGACAGCTAGTGCTTTCCGTACTGTCTCTGAAGACGCGTCTCTGTGTCTGTGTGACTGTGTCTCTGTGACCGTGTGTCTATGTGACTGTGTGTCTGTGTGACTGTGTTTGTGTGACTTTGTAACTGTGTGACTGTATGTCGGTGTCACTGTGTCTCTGTGTGACTGCGTGTTTGTTTGACTGTGTCTGTGTGACTCTGTGACTGTGTGACTGTGGCTGTGCGACTGTGTGTCTGTGTGTCTATTTGACTGTGACTGTGTGTTTGTGTCACTGTGTATCTTTGTGACTGTGTGTCTGTGTGACTGTGTTCTGTGTGTCCGTGTGACTGTCTGTCTGTGTAACTGTGTGATTTGTAACTGTGTGACTGTGTGTCTATGTGACTGTTTCTGTGTGACTGTATCTGTGTGACTGTGTGTCTGTGTGACTGTGTTCTGTGTGTCCGTGTGACTGTCTGTCTGTGTAACTGTGTGATTTGTAACTGTGTGACTGTGTGTCTATGTGACTGTTTCTGTGTGACAGTGTGTCTGTGTGACTGTATCTGTGTGACTGTGTGTCTGTGTGACTGTGTGTCTGTGTGATTGTGGGACTGTGTGTCTGTGCGTCTGTAAAACTGTGTGTCTGTGCGACTGTCTGTCGGTGTGTCTGTATCTATGTGACTGTGTGTTTGTGTGACTGTGTGAATATATGACTGTGTGACTGTATGAATTTGTGTCCGTGTGTTTGTGTGACTGTGTGTCTATGTGTCTGTGTGACTGTGTGACTGTGTGTCTGTGTCACTGTGTGTCTATGACGTGGCTGTGTGACTGTGTATCTGAGTGACTGTGTGTCTATTTAACTGTGACTGTGTGTATGTGTGACTATATGTCTGTGTGACTCTATCTATGTGACTGTGTGTCTGTGTGTTGGTGTGACTGTTTGTCTGTTTGACTATGTCTGTGTGACTGTGTGTCTGTGTGTCTGTGTGACTGTGTGACTGTGTGTCTGTGTCACTGTGTGTCTATGACGTGGCTGTGTGACTGTGTATCTGAGTGACTGTGTGTCTATTTAACTGTGACTGTGTGTATGTGTGACTATATGTCTGTGTGACTCTATCTATGTGACTGTGTGTCTGTGTGTTGGTGTGACTGTTTGTCTGTTTGACTATGTCTGTGTGACTGTGTGTCTGTGCGAGTTTGTGACTGTGACTCTGTGTCTGTGTCACTGTGTGTCTATGTGACTGTGTGTCTGTGTGTTTGTATGACTGTGGCTGTGTGACTGTATGTTTAATTAAAATCGGTTTGAACCTTAATATTTTACAAATAAAATTTCAACAGTTTATATCCAGTGGTATAATATTTAGAATATCCATATTTTCATTGAATAAATAAAAGTAACAGAATAATTTGTGTAAACATATTAGATATATATTTAGAAGTAGGGGCAATTTGACAGAAAGAATTTATTTTGCCACATACTACTGTCAGATTCTCCATGAATGTGCCACAATAGTTAAATAAATGTTTTCTCTTACATTAGTCAACTAATCTACTCAATTTAAAATTGACACACCCTAGTAAATACTCAGAGTTAACAAAACCATGCAAAAAGAATTAACTCAAAATCTTTAGTCCTTAAGTACAAGTGGGTTTATATCTGGTTTAGAGCGGGAGTTATTGAGTGAGCAGTGGCCACATTATCGTGTTGCTTGTCACAGAAGCAGCAGGTTTCTATCTTCTGTTCAACACTTAATTACCAAGTAATATTGATTTTTTTGTTTTTATCGAACTTCCCAAAGGAGACGGTTTTTAATTCGACCGTATTTTTGGTGTATATTATCTTAAATTTCGTACATTTATTAATCGATTTGAATGATAATTTTTAATTAAGAACGTTACATACCTCGTATTGTGACGTTAAAAATGTTAAGAAGCAAGTTACTGCTGAGTAATTATGTTTTGTGGCTACAGGCTGGTTTAGATTATATAGGTCTAATGATAAATTATCAATAGAAAAAAAATAAGAATCAAATAATTATAATAGAAAATAATACCAATGAAACATTTTGCTGGCTGTCAAACAGACACGCAGTCACACAGAGACACAGTGACACCGACATACAGTCACACAGTTACAAAGTCACACAGTCACACAGACACAGTCACACAGTCACATGGACACACGGTCACAAAGACACAGTCACACAGACACAGTCAAACAAACACGCAGCCACACAGAGACACAGCGACACCGACATACAGTCACACAGTTACAGTCACACAGTCACACAGACACACAGACACACAGTGACACAGACACACAGTGACACAGACACACAGTCACGCAGACACACAGACACACAGTCACACAGTCACACAGCCACACAGTCATACTGACACAATCACATAGACACATTCACACAGACACACCGACAGACAGTCGCATAGACACACGGTCACACAGACACACAGTCACACAGTCACACAGACACACGATCACAATCAAATTGACACACAGACACACAGACACACAGTCACACAGACACACAGTCACACAGCCACAGTCATACAGACACACAGTGACACAGACAAAGAGTCACAGACACACAGTCACACAGACACACAGACACACAGTCACACAGACACACAGTCACATAGATAGAGTCACACAGACATACAGTCACACAGACACACAATCACACAGCCACACAGTCACACAGACACACATTCACACAGCCACATAGTCACACAGACACACAGTCACACAGCCACAGTCATACACACAGACACACAGTCTCACAGTCACACAGCCACATCACAGACACACAGTGACACAGTCACATAGACACAGTCATACAGACACACCGACAGACAGTCTCACAGACACACAGTCATACAGACACACATTCACAGAGTCACACAGACACATAGTCATACAGACACACTGTTACAGAGTCACACAGACATAGTAAAACAGACACACAGTCACACAGACATACAGTGACATAGACACACAGTCACACAAACACACAGACACACAGTCACACGGACACACAGTCACACGGACACACAGTCACACGGACACACAGTCACACAGTCACACAGACACACAGTCACATAGACACAGTCACACAGTTAGATAGACACAGTCACACAGACACACCGACATACAGTCGCACAGACAAACAGTCTCACAGACACACAGTCTAAGTCAAATAGACACACAGTCACACAGACACACAGTCACACAGACAAACAATCACACAGCCACAGTCACACAGACACACAGACACACAGTCACAGAGTCACACAGTCACACAGACACGCAATCACACAGACATACAGTGACACAGATGCACAGTCACAGAGTCGCACAGTCACACAGACACACAGTCATACAGACACACAGACACACAGTGACACAGGCACACAGACACGCAGTCACACAGACACACAGTCACACATACACACACTATTCCCGCCATACCACCCGGGTAGTCTCAGGGCCCCTCCTGGGACCCGTAACGACCCGCCTCATACAAAAAGGGGACCTTCGAAAGTCCCCTAATAGTGTCCCGTATCTACAATCACAGCGCTTCCACCCAACAGGGTTAGAGTCTGCTCCTGCTCAATGTGTCATTTAGGACCTCCATTTTTTCAAGAACGCATTTAGCGAACGCTCTAAATGACTCAAAGATCGGACCATTCCCAACCAAGTCTCGGTGACTAAAGATACCAAGTTCTAAGTTTTCCCGTGATTCTACGTTAATATTTTGACGCATGCTCTCAACCAAAACTCTACGCGCATCATCGTGCTCACTGCAGTGGAATAAAACATGATTCATGTCCTGCGTCTCAAATCCGCAGGTACACGCCGGGCTATCTCTCAAGGCAAATCTAAATAAGCTGGCACGGAATGCGCCATGCCCCGTAAGGAATTGGGAAACGTAGTAGTCGGGGACGAGCCAGTTCTTACTTAACCGCTCGGAAATTTCGGGAAAGAACAATCTGGTCGTTTCACCCTTGGATAAGGGGGAGGACCACCTAGACTGCCAGTGAGCTACGACGATCTCTAAAATGCGTCTCTTTCTAGTAGCAAGGGGTTCATTTACCAAAAACTCAAAGTTCAATGGGCCCGCAACAAAACTCCTGCCTCGAGCCAATATAAAGTTAGCCGCGCGTTCTGCAATCGCGAGGTCGGCAGGAAGGAGACCCGCCAAAACCGGCAACGCATCAGTTGAGCAGGTCCTGTAGGCCTTGGTCAGCGCCATCAGCGGCGCACGCTGCGATCTGAGCACCACCCTTCTAACTTGCTGGACCCCGACGCACCACGGAGCCCAAACCGATGGCGCATAGGCCAATATACCTAGGTATATTGCCGTATACATCAGCTTGAGGGTCGAGTTATTCAGCCCCCAGCCAGCACCGGCAAGCCGGGCCATGGCGTGGAAGGCAACTCGAGCTCTCTCCCCGATGTACCGCGCCTGCGGTAAGAAGCTCCGCCGTGAATCGAGGACCACGCCCAGGTAGGTTACCTGATCCCGCACGCCGATTCTAGCGCCAGCCATAGTCACAGACGGCTCCCTCGCCAGCCTGCCCTTAAAGAGGACAGCCTCGGACTTTTGTGGGGCAAAGCAGAGCTTGTTCTTAGTGCCCCAGTCATGTAGCTTGGCGAGGGAGTCCGCCGCCCGGTTCTCTAGTTCTCTTCGGCTCGATCCTCCGACCAACAGCAGAGTGTCGTCCGCATACGCGATGGTACCGCATCCCGGAAGGGGTATCGCGAGTATACCATCGAACATCACGTTCCACAGAATTGGTCCAAGGACCGAGCCTTGCGGGCAGCCCCTGGTCAATGTTTTCTTTACCTCAATGTCTCCATCCTGTAAAAAGACAACTCGATTACAAAAATAGTCCATAATAATCCGGCGGAGGTCCGCTGACACTCCCCGGGACTCCAACGCAGACAAGATGGCTGGCCACCAGGCATTATCGAACGCGCCGGAGATATCCAGAAAAATCCCGAGCACGTATTTATCCGGGCACGAGTCGACCCAGGACAAAGCTGTAGAAATCGCGTCTGAAGTGGATACTCCGGGACGGAACCCGAATTGTCTCTCGGAACCCGGCGAATGAGATAGTTGCGCCAATAAACGCGCCGCCACGACTCGCTCGAGCAACTTCCCGAAGGCTGGAAGGAGCGTAATGGGTCTATAGAATTTTGGATCGCTAGGCGATTTCCCATTACTCTTCGGTATGTCTTTAAGCCTCCCCACTTTCCAGATCCTCGGAAAGTGGCCCGTACGCAGGCAGCGGTTAAAGATCGCAAGTATCTCATGCGCCGCGTTTTTCCATACCATTTTGACTAACCGGTTGTCGATCCTGTCAATCCCAGGGGCCTTTCTCGAATCAAGGTTTTCCACGATGGTATCCAACTCTGAGTGTCGCAGCTCCGGATCTGAGCTGCTATCTGGAAATAAGCTCGTAGCATACCTGATACTCCGCTGTTCGACTGTGTCGAGATCAGAGTCGTCATCAGGGAAAAGGGATAACAAAAGATACTCGAGGGTCTCGCGAATATTCCCGGTGTAACTCCCATCGGTCCTCTTGAGGGCGCTAAAGACAAAGGGTTTCAAGGGGCTCCGTACACTTCTGTATACGGCACCCCAGGGATCCGAATTACCTACTTTAGAAACAAAGTCCCGGAAATGGGAGCGCCTAGCCCGCTTAACCTCTCTATTATTGTTACACCGGGCGTCTACTAAGGCCACCCGGTGAGCCTCGACAAGTTCCCAATTCGTTCCGTGGCTCTTAGCGCGCTGGTAGTTACGTCTTTTGCTCCTGTACTTCCGACGCAGGGCCTCAAGGGTGCAGTTCCACCACGGGTTCCTTTTCTGTGGGCTCGGCCGAGCCGTGCCCAGTCCTCCCTCGGCACTGATGATCACCCTGTTCTGAAACTCAATAGCCATGTTATTAGGACAATCTATGCGGTTCGACAATTTGGAAAATTGGTCGAGCTCTCGGCGGAAAATTTTGACAAATCTATCCCAGTCTTGGCACCCGGTCTTAAAGCGGGTGCTGGTTCGCGCCCCAGGTTCTGGGGTGGGGCGCGCCTGGGAGATGGAGAAAAGAATTGCGTTGTGGTCGCTCGAGAAAACGCCCGGTTCGACCCGCCAGCTGCGCACACCCCCCGCAAGCCCACTCGAGATGAGAGTGATATCAATATCACTCTCTCCCGAGGGTCCTGAAAACGTTGCGGGCATATCGGGCAAGTTGCACAGCAGGAGGCCGTTCTGGTGGATGAAATCTTCCAAGATTTCTCCACGCAGATTGGGGCGTCTCGAGTACCACAGGCAAGACTGCGCGTTAGCGTCGGCACAGATGACAACTGGGGTCCGCCCGATAGAGCGTAACACAGTGTTGAGGTGCTCACAGAAGACTTCGGTGGCCATGGAGTACTGAAAATAAATGCTGATTACTATAATCTGTAACGGGCCGAGTGATATTTGGGCCACTACGCAATGTTCTGTCGATAGATGTTCCAGGAACAGGACACCCAGCCCTTTCGGGTCAAGGACAATAGCAGCCTTGGGGTCGGGCCCCCTCTCCAGAACGAGGAAGGGATCCAACCCCAGGGTGCTTCCCCTGGGGGCGTACTGCTCCTGGATACACGCGATACAATACTTACGGTCTCTAATCTTTGCCGTCATGGCCTTTCTTAGCGCATCTATTACAGAATTGCTCGTCCCGGCAATGTCTTGCGACGTGGCCGTATAAGTGACACCGGAAACACCTGGTCACCTGCACGAAGTCCGCAACTCGACAGGAGGTCCACTGGAAGAACACATGTCCCTCTCTCAGCAGAACCTCCCTCATATTTTGTGGCAGCTCCACCACAAAATTCTTATTGCCCGACCTCGACGTACGGGCATTCAATCTAATTCTTGCGAGCTCTTCCACTGGGAACCCTCTGAGATTATCCTCTTTTAGAGTTCTGAGGAACTCATCATTATTGGTGTCCTTTGGGACATCATATATGATTATAGAGGGGTATTTCTCCCTCTTCTCTTCTACCTTGAGGCCCTGGATCTTCGACGCAGCGATCTGGAGCTTTTTGGCGCTATCGGCATCGCGCGCCTCGATGACGATGCCTCCATTTCTAATGGGCGCTGTCCGATTTATTTTTATGCCCAGGGCCTTAGGTTGGACTCCTTTCTGGAGATCTCCCAGTAGTTCCTTGCTCGACCTTGGCTTGTCTTTATTGGCGTCGAAAATGAAAATGGGCTTCGGGGTCGGTTGCGGATCTTTCTTAACTGCTGGGATTTTTTCCTTGATCAGCTGCGGTGCCGCTGGACGTCCAGAGGCCAAGGCAGCGCTATAAGATAGAGCAGCAACAGGGGTCTTTTGTGAGAGCTCTCTACGAGCAGCGTCTCTCTCGGCACTGGCAACCTTGAGCTCGCCCCGAGTGAAGGTGAGCTCTTCTCCTAGTCGGGCTACTTGGGCCAGAGTCAGCGCCGTGAGGCGCATGATCCTCTCCTTGACAGTGGCAGACAGTCGGGTCGAGGAACTGGCCAAATCGTTCAGCTCCTCCATTGCACCGATAGCAATATCAATTTGGTCTTTGCTACGCCCCTCTAATTGTCTCGGTGCAGGATCTTTTTTTGTCGACGGAGGAGACCTATAGGTCGTCGACTCATCCAGCTCGGTGTCTTCGTCCCGACTGGTCTCTACCCTGGAGGAAGTTCTGGGTTCCTCTTCTGGGATCCTTTTTTCGCCTTCGGTACGATGTTCTTCGGCCTTCTCGCGAGACCTATTCAACACCTCGGTCATCACCTCCTTCAGAATCGCCTCATCAACAACGACTTTCCTCGAAGTGATGGGGCTCTCCGAACGAAGGCGTTTGCCCCCTCTTTCGGGGGGGTCACCACCCTCGCTCATCTTGTCAGTCCTAGGTTACACTAGATAAAACCAAGTTTTGGGTAATTTAAATTAAAATATGGGTTGGTGTAACACCACCCTAAACTGTGGTCCGTTGTAACTCAGCCCTAAGGTCCAGTATTGTATATAAATTATATATAGAAAAATATATAATTTAATACAAAACACTTAGAAAAAAAAAAAAAAAAAAATTAAATAAATAGTCGATGTGGGTACAGCCCTATGGTCTATGCACGTCACTATCTTTCTATAAAAGTAAATAAAGTGTAAAGAAATAAGAGTATGTAAAGAAAAATAAAGAACTTATATAATAACTTATAGGTAAAACTGAGTATAAACTATGTAAAAATAAAAGTTGGGTAATAAATCGTCACTAGAACTATTGGCTATAAATATAAGTACAGAGTTATTTTATGATCATAAAAGTACCTTAATAAAAGGTCACTTCACTGGAAGTTCAAGTGGACTCGCCCAACGAGCCCGTCACCGTGGTGGCGGGGAGGGGGCGGCGCTTCGTTCCCGAGTGGGAGCCGAACGTAGGCAGGTACGCTTCCGACAATAGCCGATCGTTCGGTAGCAGCCGGTCGATCGCTGATTCGCAGAGGCGCGATGACGTCGCACGGCCGGAGCGAGCGGACCAATAGGGAGCCCGTCTCCTAGGCAACGCCTCGCATGCGAACCCCGATGCGTATCACGGAAGCCAAAGCAGGCGGCCACGTGCAACCCAATGGAAATTTCCACAGTTAGTACCAGCAAAATTAACAATTATTTTAAGATTAAAGAGTATATAAGTCAGAACACAAAACACAAATATAATCAATGGATAGTCTAGAGTACTCTGAAGCTATTTTCAAAGGGACCCGGCCGGAAAAACATTAAGTTTTCCAGCTAGGGACCGATTTAAGTGAATGCCCAAACTTACTCTATTCATCCAAAAGGTCACTTTAACACACAAAATATGCACATAAACACAAAAGTAACTTAACTAAAGCACTCACTAACTTGTCCAAAATTGTCACAATAGCCAAACAGCCCAGAAAACCAAGGTTTTCCGGGAGTTATAGAAAATTTATAAATTACTCTAAGTCCACAGCTCAGTACAAAGTTAAGTGCGTGGAAACGCGCACACGGCACGCTTTCCCGAACCAGGAAATAGATCCTATTGAAAGGGAGCACTAGTAGAGAGACACTGGAAAAGAAAAATTGTGAAAATTCACAGGTTAACTATTTTTAAGAAATTTTTCACGCAAAGCGTTAACAGAAAGCATCCGATCGTGATGACGGCCGGAGGCAGACATACACACAGTCACATAGTGTCCGTAGGCAGAGGTGCACTGCTACACGGCGCGTCCCTAAGGTTGCGGATAGGGGTAAGCCCGAGGCTCGCATTGCCGACACAGGGTAGGGGTGAAATAAAATAGCCCCCGCGGACAAAACACAACCCGATGTCAGAGGTCTAGCGTGCCCAGGACTGAAAGGCGACAGGTTATTGTCGTCATAAGCGCTTCCCTGAGGGACTAGGTCCCACCTCAGGCGTATTTAGTGGCCTTACTCCGGCAACCGGGGCTCTGCCGGAGTGGACTTATATTTCCCTAGGTACTCGTGGGAACAATATGGAAAGCACTATAAAACAAAAAATGGGCAGCGGGGTGGACCCCATGGCCTCGCTGTCAAGTACTGCTACAGGGAGTATGAACTCAGCGACAGGAGAGGACGCCCACATGGACGTCGAGCAGAGTGCGAGCGCTGCCGTACTAAACATAGAAGAGAGGACCGCATTCAGCGCCTTCCACCGGGATCGGGTACACTCTGTACCATCCAGTGGATGCCGCCAAACACCGGTAGAGCGACTAGGCTCCAAAATTGACGAGCTCGTTGACTTCATCAAGGATAAGAACAACGTACACGGTGTAATAAGGACGTTAGTCAGGTCGATCGACACCGCGTATCGCCTGGCTTTGAAAGACCTCACCGCTGTTTCGAAAACAGTTCCAAGCAAGACGGCGCGAACTACGCAGACATCCCCCAGGATGATCTCGCAGCCGGGTATACCTCAAACACCGAACCCCGCGCTGGAGGAGACCAACCCTAAGAAAAGGCCGTTATCGACATCGAGCCCCACTTCTGGACAGGACAATCAACCATCCAAAAAACAGGCTCAAGGCACCTGGGTTGAAGTGGCTCGGCGGGGAAAAACGAAGAAAAAAGTGACACTAGACTCGGCCGTAACAACGAAAGAGGCCCAAAAGCCTCAAGGAAGCGATGGCCCCAAGAACAACCATCGCAAAACGAAAAGGAGGAAACCAAGAACCAAAGCGGTTCTAGTACAACCAGCAGAAGGGCGCACGTACGCGGATCTCCTTAAGGAGATTAAGGCGAAGGTGAACCCGGCAGAGGCTGGCGTGGACATTAGGTCCATTAGACAGACAAGACGCGGAGGCGTACTGCTAGAAATGAGCCCCAAGTCTGACGACAGTGCGGCTTTTGCTGCCGCGATAAAGTCAGCAACCGAAAACATCGGAACAGTCAAAACACTGACGCCACTGACGACGATAGAGATTCTCGACTTGGATGGAGTCTCTACTGAAAATGACGTTCGTGAAGCCCTCAATCGGGACTTCACGACAAATTTAGAAATCAGGCGGGTCAATTTGACCAAAGTCACGGCACGAGGACAACGAGCGGCCTTCTGCGAAATAGATGAGGCCAACGCGATCAAAGTCCTGATTAAGGCCCGCATAAAAATTGGATGGGTTAACTGCCGCATTCGTCCTGTTATTAAAGTGACTCGTTGCTTTAAATGCCTTGGTTACGGGCACCAAACAAATCGCTGTACGGGACCAGATAGAAGCAAGTGTTGCTACAAATGTGGCGAAGAGAACCACAAGTCTGTAGACTGCGCGGTGAAGCCGAAATGCTTTCTATGTGCACAGAACGAAAAGGATCGGAACAGTGTATGTCATACCGCGGGCTCCGGGGCTTGCAAGGCATTCCGCAATGCACTTCCCGAAATCACCAGAGAGCAGAAATGACACGCATAGTACAAGGTAACCTGAATAGATGCGCTCTGGCGCAAAATTTACTACGCCAACGTATCTTTGAACAGAAGATCGACATCTGCCTTATCTGCGAGCAGTATCTAAACATCCAGGATAGATCATGGTTCGCTGATAAATCCGGTACGGCAGCTATCTGGATTGTAAACATGAAGCGGGTCATCGTCAATGACAGCGGAAGTGGAGAAGGCTTTGTCTGGATCAAAACCCCCAGGACCTACTTTGTGAGCGTCTACCTTTCACCCAATGAAGGGATTAGTGTCTTTCGCCATAAAATGGCAAACTTAGAGGACACAATCGGCGGGTTCGACGGGGAAGACATCGTAGCTGGTGACTTCAACGCCAAATCAGCCGAATGGGGTTCTGACATCTCTGATACCAGAGGTAATGAAGTAGCAGAATTTGCAGCAAGAATCGACCTCATAGTGCTGAACATCGGTAGTGCTACAACATTCAGAAGACCGGGTTACAAGGAATCCATCCTTGACATCACGTTGGCAACTCCAAGGATCGCGAACATGATCGAGGACTGGACAGTTTCAGAGGAATACAGCGGCAGCGACCACCAAATTGTGACATTCAAAGTCCAACCAACATCTGCTCCGGCACCGCGACGAGTTCATCAACCGCGGAAGTGGAATGCCAGGAAGCTCGATCTTGAGAAGCTGCGAACTTCTCTAACACGAAGCTCGTCTACTTTTGAGTATAACACGACTCCGAATACCCGTAATGAGGCGGAAACATCAGTGTCAAAAGTGATGGGCCTGATCATCGCCGCATACAATGCATCAATGCCACGGTCGATGAAGCCAGGCACCCATAGGCCAGCGTACTGGTGGTCTCAGTACATAGCAGAACTTCGGGAAAAATGCCACAAGCTACGTCGACAAGCAACGAGAGCGGCAAAACGTTTCCCCGACCAGGACACATACTCGATGGAGTATAAGCAGGCCAAAAAGGCTCTGAACAAAGCCATCAAGACAAGCAAAGCAGTATTGTGGAAAGAGATTTGCAACGACCTCAACAATGATCTCTGGGGAAAAGCGTAACAAATTGTCACTAAAAGACTTGGTAAAGCTGCACCAGAAGCGCCGAAATCTCCTGCTGTGATGAACAGCATCGTGGCGGAGCTATTTCCCGAACACCCACCACGAGGGAAGAGATTATACACGAAAAATGGCGAAACAACACCCTTTACCACGAAGGAACTGCAAGACGCCGCAAAGACCATCAAGCTTGGGAAAGCGCCAGGCCCTGATGGCATCCCAGCCTCAGTGATTAAGATTATAGCCCTGGAGCATCCACACATACTTCTGAGTGCTTACAATGCATGCTTGGCTACTGGCACGTTTCCAACATTCTGGAAGCGGCAGAGATTGGTCCTGCTAGATAAAGGGAAAGTGACCCCTATAACCCCTTCGTCGTTCCGTCCACTTTGCATGCTGGACATTGCCGGAAAGCTGCTTGAGAAGCTCATTCAAGGAAGGCTTCGCAACGACATCGATCGTGCCGGAGGTTTTGCGACAAACCAACATGGCTTCCGAAAGGGAAGATCGACAATTGACGCGATTCAGAAGGTAACGAAGACAGCTCGAGAAGCATGGTCTGGTAGCCTCAAAGCTCGCAAGGTGTGTCTTATCCTCACATTCGACGTAAAAAATGCTTTTAACAGCGCGAATTGGGAAGACATTTTGGACGCTTTAGAGCACAGATTTTTGGTGAAGCCAGAAAATCTGGGAATGATCGACGACTATCTAGACAAGAGGAAGCTGATTGTGGAAACGACGGAGGGCCCGCGAGAACATGAAGTAACAGCCGGCGTGCCTCAAGGCTCAATTATGGGGGCTGACCTCTGGAACGCTGACTACGATGAGCTCTTGCGAATCCCGTTGCCGAAGCAAGTACAGCTCACAGGCTTTGCGGATGACGTTGCGGCTACGATAGTGGTAGATAGTGCCGAGGAAGCAGAGGTTTTAATTCGGGAGACCACGGATGCCATAGAAATATGGCTTGAAAAACACCACCTGAAACTCGCCAAACAGAAGACAGAGATGGTCGTACTGACTAGACAAAAATGGTTCCCTAAACCATTCACCATAGAAATGGGAGGGACAACTCTGACGTCAACAAGGGCTCTGCGCTATCTGGGGGTAATGATTGACGAGAATCTATCTTACCGTGAACACCTCGATAGTGCATGCAAGAAAGCCAGCAAGACCGTATCCAACCTATCTAGGATCTTGGCCAACTCGATAGGACCACGAACCAGGAAAAGACGAGTCCTGCTAGAGGTAGTTCACTCTGTACTGCTTTACGGAGCAGAAATATGGGCAGATATCTTAAAGCAAAAGACATACCGACGGAAAATAGCAGCGGTACAACGACGAGGAGCTCTCAGGGTAGCCTGTGCCTACCGCACGGTTTCTGAAGCGGCTGTATTGGTCATTGCAGGAGCTGCGCCTATCGACCTTTTGGCGATTGAGAGAGCAAAACTCTACGACGCTAAAGGAAATGGTGACAACTCTAATGAGGCAAGAACGACAATTAAGAAGGAGACGCTACAGGAGTGGCAGAAACAATGGACGACGGGAAAGACAGGTAGATGGACGGAGCGCCTGATTCCAAACATTAATGCCTGGCTCACCCGGAAACATGGAGACACGGACTTCTTTCTGACGCAGCTTCTGACAGGGCACGGACAGTTCAACGCATATCTCCACAAGAGGGTCTGCACTGCACGGCGGCATGTAAGTATTGTCCAGACAAAATTGACGACGCCGAACACACGTTCTTCGAGTGTGTTCGGTGGAAGGACTGCAGAGGCAGCACCGAAGAGATCATAGGCACCAGGCTCTCCCCCTCAAGCCTGGTAGCCCATATGATCGAGCAAGAAGCGAACTGGTCAGCTGTTGCAGCTTATGCACGGCGCCTTTTGGAAAGCAAAATTGCTGAAAGGGACCAGTAGCCAGGAGTAGGCGTCGCGTGACGCAGCACGGACTGGTTTGAAGTAATGCTAACGCGGTTCCGATTCAGTCCTCCCCGTACCATCTACGGGGAGAGGGGAAGAGGAGTGTTTTTTTAGTGGGTAGGTCTGCCAGGTCTGCCAGGTCTGGTAGGAATCCCACACTACCGTCACTGTTATCTGCCGTAAGATGGGCGGCAGAGTATTAACATTGGCGGTGTCTTTCGAAGATTTTTTTTTCCGCACCTCTTTAAAAAAAAAAAAAAAGCACACAGTCACACAGACACAGTCACACAGACACAGTCACACAGACACACAGTCACACATATACACTGCGACACAGACACACAGTCACAGTCAAATAGACACACAGTCACACAGACACAGACACACCGACAGACAGTCGCACAGATACACAGTCATTCAGACACGCGGTCGCACAGACACACAGTCACACAGACACACAGTCACACAGACACACGGTCACACATATACACAGTCACAGTCAAATAGACCCACAGTCACATAGACACACGGTCACACAGTCACAGTCAAATAGACACACAGTCACACAGACACACAGTCACATAGACACACAGTCACACAGACACACAGTCACACAGACACACAGTCACACAGACATACAGTCACACAGACACACAGTCACACAGTCACACAGACACACAGTCACACCGACACACACACACACAGTCACACAACCACAGTCATACAGACACACAGTCACACAGACACACAGTCACACAGTAACACAGACACAGAGTCACACAGATACACAGTGACACAGACACAGAGTCACACAGACACACAGTCACAGACACACAGTCACACAGTTACAGAGTCACGCAGTCACGCAGACACACAGTCACACAGACACACAGACACACAGTCACACAAAGGCAGTGACACAGACACACAGTGACAAATTAGTCACCACTTTCGTTGCCCTTGCTCCAGTGCATTCTACGTGTTTCTTGAAACTAAGACGATTGTCTATCATTACTCCAAGATAGCGAATGTACGGTTGCGTCGTGAGTGTATGGTGGCCAACCCTCAGTGTCATTTTCTCAATTTGCTTCCTGCTAGTAATGAGGACAGCTTCCGTTTTATGCTATGCAAGTTTGAGTCCCACTTGGTCCATCCAGCTTTTTATAACTGCGTAGGTTTGATCAAAAGTCCAGTTAATTTCTTCTACGTGTTTGGCGACTATTACCACCGCGATATCATCCGCAAATGCGACAAGACGTGCTTCTGCAGGAAAGGCTTGTTTCAGTAATGTGTCATACATGATATTCCAAAGCAAGAGGCCCAGCACTGATTCTTGAGGTACTCCTCCAGTTACTTTGTTCACGTTTGGCCCAGCATCAGTATCGTACCTAAGGACTCGATCTGTGAAGTAGCTCGCCACTATGTTCTGCAGGTAGTTAGGTACATGGAATGTGGCAATGGCTTTCATAATCACATCCCATCTGGCTGAGTTGAAGGAATTTTTAATATCTAATGCTGCAACCAGGCAATACTTTTTGTGCCTCCTTTCCATCTGTTTCCAGAGATTGCCCGCTTTGCAGTATTGACCACCAAGTCGATTGCATCTAGCGTAGATCGGCCCTTTCGAAAACCATACTGGTTGTCGGCCAATTGCGGGTCAACAACCGCTTCAATTTGTCTGTGGACAATACGCTCCAGTACTTTTCCAGCGATATCTAGCATGCATAATGGGCGGTATGAAAATGGCTCCCCTTTTGGTTTGTTCTCTTTTTGTAGAAGCACTAACCTTGGAAAGGTACCTTCTCGGAGACAGGTGTTATAGATATCTAGGAAGAGGTCTGGGGCTGTTTTAATGGCAGCTTTTAATGCAATGTTTGTGGTACCATCCAAACCAGGAGCTTTAGTGTTTCCTATTCTTGAACAAGCTTCTATGAGTTCCTCTTGTGTAATTAAAGGTATTGTGTCAGCTTTTTCCTTTTGCACAGTGTAGGTTTGCTCTATTTGTTGTGGGAATAGTGCCGTGACTATAGATTTTAACAATTCAGGGTCAGTTGGTGAGCATAATGGTTGTCTCTTAAGCCGCAACATGACTGTTTTATATGGCCTTCCCCACGGGTCTTTCTCAACTTCCTCTAGAAGATCGTTCCAGCACTTCTTTTTACTATCTCGAATAGCATTTTTGAGCATTCGGCGTGCTTCTTTATACCTTTCCGTCCTTGTGTGGTAGTGGGTGTTAGCCTTCTTCCGCGCCCGTTGTGTAAGCCTTTTTGCTTGGATGCACTCTTTGCGAAGCGTGGCTATTGTGTGATTCCACCAAAAAACTGGAGGAAGTCTATTTGGACACCGTTTCCGTGGTATAGAGGCGTCGCAAGCTGACACAATTTTTCTGATGACAACAGTTGCTTTTCCGTTAGCATCGTATCCCTGATCTGTGGGCTTACCATCCAAAGCAATATGGAATGTTTCGAGATCGAAGCCATTAGTCTTCCATCCGATTGTATTGTTTCTCTTGATGAGCACCCTAGGTATCGTGTCCAAAACTTCCCAATATATTGCTTGGTGATCACTAGCCGTGTAAATTTCTGAGACTTTCCAAGAGTTGTTTGTTACCTTTTGCCAAGTTCATGCTTACGAAAGTTAGGTCCACGATAGAACTTGCATGTCCTTTTATAAAAGTGGGTTTGTTTACACTGTTGAGTAGCACAACATCTAGGGACGCCATAGTTTCTAGGAGTGCTAATCCTCTGGCGTTTTTCCATTTACTACCCCAGTAAGTTGCCCAAGCATTAAAATCACTTGCGATAACCACAGGATAGTGATTTCTTACGTCGTCTGCGAGTCTTTCCAGAAAGTCATTATATACCTGCAGTGTGAAGCTAGTGCCGGTTAATGCCAAACGTTATAGGGCCCAAGCAAAATAGAAGACTATTGCTGACATCTGTAGTTACATCAGTACTAATGTATGGAGTTCCCATCTGTGTCATTGGTCATTGCGTCTCTGTGTCTGTGTGACTGTGTCTCTGTGACCGTGTGTCTATGTGACTGTGTGTCTGTGTGACTGTGTCTGTGTGACTTTGTAACTGTGTGACTGTATGTCGGTGTCACTGTGTCTCTGTGTGACTGCGTGTTTGTTTGACTGTGTCTGTGTGACTCTGTGACTGTGTGTCTGTGTGCCTGTGTGACTGTGGCTGTGTGACTGTGTGTCTGTGTGACTGTGTGTCTATTTGACTGTGACTGTGTGTTTGTGTCACTGTGTATCTTTGTGACTGTGCGTCTGTGTGACTGTGTTCTGTGTGTCCCGTGTGACTGTCTGTCTGTGTAACTGTGTGTCTATGTGACTGTTTCTATGTGACAGTGTGTCTGTGTGACTGTATCTGTGTGACTGTGTGTCTGTGTGACTGTGTGTCTGTGTGACTGTGGGACTGTGTGTCTGTGTAACTGTGTGTCTGTGCGACTGTCTGTCGGTGTGTCTGTGTGACTGTATCTATATGACTGTGTGTTTGTGTGACTGTGTGACTATATGACTGTATGAATTTGTGTCCGCGTGTTTGTGTGACTGTGTGTCTATGTGTCTGTGTGACTATGTGACTGCGTGTCTGTGTGACTGTGTGTCTATATGACTGTGACTGTGTGTCTGTGTGACTGTGTGTTTAATTAAAATCGATTTGAACCTTAATATTTTACAACTAAAATTTCAACAGTTTATATCCAGTAGTATAATATTTAGAATATCCATATTTTCATTGAATAAATAAAAGTAACAGAATAATTTGTGTAAACATATTAGATATATATTTAGAAGTAGGGGCAATTTGACAGAAAGAATTTATTTTGCCACATACTACTGTCAGATTCTCCATGAATGTGACACACTAGTTAAATAAATGTTTCCTCTTACACTAGTCGACTAATCTACTCAATTTAAAAATGACACACCCTAGTAAATACTCAGAGTTAACAAAACCATGCAAAAAGAATTAACTCAAAATCTTTAGTCCTTAAGTACAAGTGGGTTTATATTTGATTTAGAGCGGGAGTTATTGAGTGAGCAGTGGCCACATTATCGCGTCGCTTGTCACAGAAGCAGCAGGTTTCTATCTTTTGTTCAACACTTAATTACCAAGTAATATTGATTTGTTTGTTTTTATCGAACTTCCCAAAGGAGACGGTTTTTAATTCGACCGTATTTTTGGTGTACATTATCTTAAATTTCGTACATTTATTAATCGATTTGAATGATAATTTTTAATTAAGAACGTTACATACCTCGTATTGTGACGTTAAACATGTTAAGCAGCAAGTTACTGCTGAGTAATTATGTTTTGTGGCTACAGGCTGGTTTAGATTATATAGGTCTAATGATAAAGTATCAATAGAAAAAAAATAAGAATCAAATAATTATAATAGAAAATAATACCAATGAAACATTTTGTTCGCAGTCACATTTGTTCATTTGTAAACGCAGTCACACAGAAACACAGTGACACCGACATACAGTCACACAGTTACAAAGTAACACAGTCACACAGACACAGTCACACAGTCACATGGACACATGGTCACAGAGACACAGTCACACAGACACAGTCAAACAAACACGCAGTCACACAGAGACACAGCGACACCGACATACAGTCACACAGTTACAGTCACACAGCCACACAGCCACACAGTCACACTGACACAATCACATAGACACATTCACACAGACACACCGACAGACAGTCGCACAGACACACAGACACACGGTCACACAGACACACAGTCACACAGACACACAGTCACACAGACACACGGTCACACAGACACACAGTCACACAGACACACAGTCACACAGACACACAGTCAAACAGACACACGATCACAATCAAATTGACACACAGACAGACAGACACACAGTCACACAGTCACACAGACACACAGTCACATAGATAGAGTCACACAGACATACAGTCACACAGACACACATTCACACAGCCACACAGTCACACAGTCACATAGATAGAGTCACACAGACATACAGTCACACAGACACACATTTACACAGCCACACAGTCACACAGACACACAGTCACACAGCCACAGAGTCACAGTCACACAGACACACTGACACACAGTCACATAGATAGAGTCACACAGACACACAGTCACACAGACACGCAGTCACACAGACACACAGTCACAGTCACACAGACACACAGTCACACATAAACACAGACACACAGTCACACAGACACACAGTCACACAGACACACAGCCACACAGTCACACAGCCACAGTCATACAGACACACAGACACAGTCACACAGACACACGGTCACACAGTCACAGTCAAATAGACATACAGTCACACAGCCACGCAGTCACACAGACACACAGTCACAGTCACACAGACACACAGTCACAGTCACACAGACACACAGTCACACATAAACACAGACACACAGTCACACAGACACACAGTCACACAGACACACAGTCAAACAGACACACGATCACAATCAAATTGACACACAGACAGACAGACACACCGTCACACAGTCACACAGACACACAGTCACATAGATAGAGTCACACAGACATACAGTCACACAGACACACATTCACACAGCCACACAGTCACACAGACACATAGATAGAGTCACACAGACATACAGTCACACAGACACACATTCACACAGCCACACAGTCACACAGACACACAGTCACACAGCCACAGAGTCACAGTCACACAGACACACAGTCACATAGATAGAGTCACACAGACACACAGTCACACAGACACGCAGTCACACAGACACACAGTCACAGTCACACAGACACACAGTCACACATAAACAAAGACACACAGTCACACAGACACACAGTCACACAGACACACAGCCACACAGTCACACAGCCACAGTCATACAGACACACAGACACAGTCACACAGACACACGGTCACACAGTCACAGTCAAATAGACATACAGTCACACAGCCACGCAGTCACACAGACACACAGTCACAGTCACACAGACACACAGTCACACATAAACACAGACACACAGTCACACAGACACACAGTCACACAGTCACACAGACACACAGTCTCACAGACCCACAGTCACACAGCCAGTCATACAGACACACAGTCACACAGACACACGGTCACACAGACACACAGTCACAGTCAAATAGACATACAGTCACACAGACACAGTCACACAGTCACACAGACTCACAGTGACACAAACAGACAATCACACAGTTATAGAGTCACATATTCATACAGACACAGTCACACAGTGACACAGACACAAAGTCACAGTCAAATAGACACACATTCACACAGACACACCGACAGACAGTCGCACAGACACACAGACACACGGTCACACAGACACACAGTCACACAGACACACAGTCACACAGACACACGGTCACACAGACACACAGTCACACAGACACACAGTCACACAGACACACAGTCAAACAGACACACGATCACAATCAAATTGACACACAGACAGACAGACACACAGTCACACAGTCACACAGACACACAGTCACATAGATAGAGTCACACAGACATACAGTCACACAGACACACATTCACACAGCCACACAGTCACATAGATAGAGTCACACAGACATACAGTCACACAGACACACATTCACACAGCCACACAGTCACACAGACACACAGTCACACAGCCACAGAGTCACAGTCACACAGACACACTGACACACAGTCACATAGATAGAGTCACACAGACACACAGTCACACAGACACGCAGTCACACAGACACACAGTCACAGTCACACAGACACACAGTCACACATAAACACAGACACACAGTCACACAGACACACAGTCACACAGACACACAGCCACACAGTCACACAGCCACAGTCATACAGACACACAGACACAGTCACACAGACACACGGTCACACAGTCACAGTCAAATAGACATACAGTCACACAGCCACGCAGTCACACAGACACACAGTCACAGTCACACAGACACACAGTCACACATAAACACAGACACACAGTCACACAGACACACAGTCACACAGACACACAGTCAAACAGACACACGATCACAATCAAATTGACACACAGACAGACAGACACACCGTCACACAGTCACACAGACACACAGTCACATAGATAGAGTCACACAGACATACAGTCACACAGACACACATTCACACAGCCACACAGTCACACAGACACATAGATAGAGTCACACAGACATACAGTCACACAGACACACATTCACACAGCCACACAGTCACACAGACACACAGTCACACAGCCACAGAGTCACAGTCACACAGACACACAGTCACACAGACACGCAGTCACACAGACACACAGTCACAGTCACACAGACACACAGTCACACATAAACAAAGACACACAGTCACACAGACACACAGTCACACAGACACACAGCCACACAGTCACACAGCCACAGTCATACAGACACACAGACACAGTCACACAGACACACGGTCACACAGTCACAGTCAAATAGACATACAGTCACACAGCCACGCAGTCACACAGACACACAGTCACAGTCACACAGACACACAGTCACACATAAACACAGACACACAGTCACACAGACACACAGTCACACAGACACACAGTCTCACAGACCCACAGTCACACAGCCAGTCATACAGACACACAGTCACACAGACACACGGTCACACAGACACACAGTCACAGTCAAATAGACATACAGTCACACAGACACAGTCACACAGTCACACAGACACACAGTCACACAGACTCACAGTGACACAAACAGACAATCACACAGTTATAGAGTCACATATTCATACAGACACAGTCACACAGTGACACAGACACAAAGTCACAGTCAAATAGACACACAGTCACACAGATACACAGTCACACAGCCACAGTCACACAAGCACACAGACACACAGTCACATAGAAACACGCAGAGACATACAGTCACACAGTTACAGTCACACAATCACACAGACACACAGTCACATAGATAGAGTCACACAGACACACAGTCACACGGACACACAGTCACACAGTCACACAGACACACAGTCACATAGACACAGTCACACAGTTACATAGACACACAGACACACGGTCACACAGACACACAGTCACACAGACACACAGTCACACAGACACACAGTCAAACAGACACACGATCACAATCAAATTGACACACAGACAGACAGACACACAGTCACATAGATAGAGTCACACAGACATACAGTCACACAGACACACATTCACACAGCCACACAGTCACACAGACACACAGTCACATAGATAGAGTCACACAGACATACAGTCACACAGACACACATTCACACAGCCACAAAGTGACACAGACACACAGTCACACAGCCACAGAGTCACAGTCACACAGACACACTGACACACAGTCACATATATAGAGTCACACAGACACACAGTCACACAGACACGCAGTCACACAGACACACAGTCACAGTCACACAGTCACACATAAACACAGACACACAGTCACACAGACACACAGCCACACAGTCACACAGCCACAGTCATACAGACACACAGACACAGTCACACAGACACACGGTCACACAGTCACAGTCAAATAGACATACAGTCACACAGCCACGCAGTCACACAGACACACAGTCACAGTCACACAGACACACATAAACACAGACACACAGTCACACAGACACACAGTCACACAGACACACAGTCACACAGACACACAGTCTCACAGACCCACAGTCACACAGCCAGTCATACAGACACACAGTCACACAGACACACGGTCACACAGACACACGGTCACACAGACACACAGTCACAGTCAAATAGACATACAGTCACACAGACACAGTCACACAGACACACAGTCACACAGACTCACAGTGACACAAACAGACAATCACACAGTTATAGAGTCACATATTCATACAGACACAGTCACACAGTGACACAGACACAAAGTCACAGTCAAATAGACACACAGTCACACAGATACACAGTCACACAGCCACAGTCACACAAGCACACAGACACACAGTCACATAGAAACACGCAGAGACATACAGTCACACAGTTACAGTCACACAATCACACAGACACACAGTCACATAGATAGAGTCACACAGACACACAGTCACACGGACACACAGTCACACAGTCACACAGACACACAGTCACATAGACACAGTCACACAGTTACATAGACACAGTCACACAGACACACCGACATACAGTCGCACAGACACACAGTCTCACAGACACACAGTCTAAGTCAAATAGACACACAGTCACACAGACACACAGTCACACAGACAAACAGTCACACAGCCATAGTCACACAGACACACAGTTACAGAGTCACACAGTCACACAGACACGCAATCACACAGACATACAGTGACACAGATGCACAGTCACAGAGTCGCAGTCACACAGACACACAGTCATACAGACACACAGACACACAGGCACACAGACACGCAGTCACACATACACACAGTCACATAGTGCACATTCACGCAGACACACGGTCACACACACACAGTCACACAGACACACAGTCACACAGATATAGTCACACAGACACACAGACACACAGTCATAGTCACACAGATACACAGTCACACAGACACACAGTTACAGACTCACACAGTCACACAGTCACACAGACACAGACACACAGTCACACAGATACAGTCACACAGACACACAGTCACTCAGACACACAGTTACAAAATCACACAGTCATACAGACACACAGTCGCACAGTTAAAACAAAGTTTATAACACCATGTGGTCAGGAATAAGAGTTGTGGTCGGGAATAAGAATTATGCAAAATTAATGAAGTTCAAAAAACGGCCGGTGATCATTTTATGGGTAATTCGCACATACATGTTAATTAAAAACCACAATTCGTTATTAACTTGTCTCCTTAAATTAGTTAATTATTTGAGCATCTTTAATTTTCTTAAATAAAAATTTACTATTTAAACGATATTTGACATAACAAAGAACTGTGGTTATTGTGTAGTATTTAGTAAATGGTATACGTAGTAGACTTATTTCAAAGTGAACTTCATTCAATAAAGGTAAGTTATACAAACAAATTAAAAGTGGTCGGTTATTAGGTCGAACAATTCTAAAAATTTTCTTAATTCCGACCGAGTGCTAGTTCTTTTAAATTAACTTATTTTTATATTACCTCGAACATGTATTTATAAAGCCTTATTTCTCATTTCATGTTATCTAGTAATGGATCAACAAAAGAGATTAAATGAAGCTGTTAAAACAGAATTAATGTCTGACACAAAAGCTTCAAAAGCTTATAATAACCACACTTATTGACAGATTAAATAATAAATATACTAAGGGTGGAACATTTCAGCCACTGTAACTGAAAAAAAATTCAAAATTATTTGGGCCGTGATTGTTCTTACCTAACAGAGAACAACTTATTAGATTTAATGCTTGGTCCGCGAAGAATTTTGTTAGAGACAAGAGTGGCTTTTAGTTGTCCTAAGAACAGTTTGTGTTAACGAGAAAATAACTAAATAAATATAACAATGCACTAATTGTATAACTTGTAACGATGGAAAAAATATTTGACTGTATTTATTACAATCAGGGTTCAAGGAAGAATGCTCCTTCATTCAGTTTTGTATCCTTACAAAAGAAAGATACCCTCCTCCATTCTTACTGATTACCCTAAGAATTTTGCAACAGGAAAATCAGATGATAAACTATGTGCAGCTTTTTACGAATATGTAACAAACGTTTTACCTCTGGTTGGAAAAAATTAAAATTCGCCTTCCAGTAACATTTTTCATCGTTGGCCATTCTTCACACATAAATTTATAAATAACAGAATTTTGTAAAGAAAAAGGTATAATGTTAACTGTTTTTTATCCTAATGTCATTCATTGGCTGCAAACTCTTGACATTGGTGTGTTTCATCCATTAAAAATATTTGGTGAATAATATGTTCATGACTGGTGAATAAGGAACTGTGGACAAAAGTTAAGTTGTGAAGATTTAGAAGACATTCTTGAACAATCAATTACTGCAGCTGTGACTCCAGGAATTGTGTATAACTCGTTTCGTGATTGTAGTCTACTAACTTTTGATAAAAATAATATAGATTTGATGAATGATTTAATAAAAATCAGAATATCCAACTCCTTACGAAAATGCTCTTGCTTGCTCTGAAGAAAATATAAGGAAGAGAAAAGTAACTAACACGACATATTCGGTGCCAAAAAAGAAGTTCTTTGATTGCAATTAAGAAGAAAAAAAATTTTATGCATAAAAAAGAGGGGTGAAAACAAAAAAATGCCCAAGGCAAAACCTAATAATGAATCCGATATACATCAAACAAATCTGAAAATCAAGAAAACGAAACTCTCATTATGAACAAAAACAAGAAAGTGAATAAACAAGAGAATCTTGTCAGTTATCTGAAGAGTGAATTTATCATAATTCGTTGCGAAGCAGAGGTCTTCCCAGGAAAAATATTAAAGGTAAACAACGATACTGAAAAAGTAAAACAATGACAATGAGTTCAAATATTGGAAGTCGCCGGACTGCGACAATGTGTGCGACTTGTAGTATTTGAAGATATTATATGTAAGATTAATACTCCAACATTAACGAATAGCCGAGGAATCTACAATATTCCTGAAATGAGTAATTTAAGAGAATTAAACAATAAAGATAATTAATGCATCTAGATCTGAATACATCCAGCGAAGAAAACTGTCTGAATTGTTAATTTTATTGAATAAATGCTTACATTACTTTCTGTCCTACACATATGTGTCAATGAATTATGGACTTCATTATAAAATACAAAAATTAAAACTTTTAATTGAAATACAAACAAATCATTAATAGTTACATTGGTGGTCGCAACGGTAAAAGAGTAGGTATTCATTTAATTTAAATCCTAGGAATAAAAAACATTCCTTGAATACAAACAAACATTATGATTTCTACAAAAAAACATTACGATTTATTATTTCATCTACCAGAGGTCTAGTACAATTTAATATATAATGATAGACCTTAAATAGTCGGAATTTGGAATTTTACTTTACATTATTAATTTTGTAATTACATTATCTCATGAAGAAATGAGATAGGTAAAATTGTGTCAAATTTATTTAGGTAGGATGTAGTCCTTAAAATATTAAAGTTATATTTCTCCAAATTTCGATTAGAATCAACAAAAACAACCACTTTCGTTAAATAAGTTTATGTATTTAATAAATAAAATTATATGAATATCATATTAACCATATGATATTCATATCATTTTTTTACTCACATGCATAATGCAACATCATAGTTGCCCATTAGCAACATGGTTTGTATAAAAAATATAAAAATGCATTAAATTTAAAAATAATATACAAAATTTAATTCTTAGAGAGATAGTGGAAAATTGATGCAGTTAATAATTATTTCACAAATTCTATTTCATTATTAATAGTCAGTAACTAATCTATTATAGGCACACATTCGCGTGACAAAATAATAGTTAAATAGGTGAACGTACTGAGTAAAAAATTACTTTTTGACCAATTTTTCTCAATATGAACAATAATATTCTAATGAAACCTTTTTTTATTGACTTTTTCATCATAAAAAAACGAAAACTTTCCCATATTACCAAAATGAACAAAAACAGCATTCTCTGGTGCAGACGAAGTTGAATAATCAGTTTGTCATTAGGTGACTGCATTACAGTGCAATGAAATGTTCGTAACGTTTTCCTCAAGCAATATTACCCATTTATTTTTCTCTTAGTAACGATAATAAAATTGATAATAATAAATTCATGGGCGATTTACCATTTAATCGATAAAGATGACCACGTCGATTACACACGAGGTGATTCATTCGTAATAAGGGCAACAAGTATTGATTGTAGTATAAATTTTCCAAACTACTAATTGTTCAACTGGACATTTTTCACCTTACCAACCAATTAATTTACGTAAAAGATAATTAATATTTTAATTCTATTAATTTTTCGAGGCAATCTTAGAAAATAGCACATAATAAAATAAATATTACAGTCCACATTTTAAAAATTTCTTTTTGAAAACATTGAAATATTTTGACTTTAGTAAATGATGTGATTTTGACAAGTATTTTTTTTTCTTTTCAAGTAATGTGCTAGGGAAAGCTTGGAACAACAATGTGTCCTCAGAAATCCAAAGGCCTGTTTTGATTAGCAAAAGTAATTTAACGTTTTTTTGAATATCATAAATGTAAAAAATAATCAAATAGTGAACTGATATAAATACAATATAATATAAAAATGAAAGTCAAATATAAAAGTGTAGGAGAAAAATTTTGTGTTGAAAATAATGCTCATGAACATTTTTTTCTAGTCAACGTATTTATTTAATTCTGTTGCAACAGTCACACAGACACACGGTCACACAGACACACGGTCACACAGACACACAGTCACAGTCAAATAGACATACAGTCACACAGACACAGTCACACAGTCACACAGACACACAGTCACACAGACTCACAGTGACACAAACAGACAATCACACAGTTATAGAGTCACATATTCATACAGACACAGTCACACAGTGACACAGACACAAAGTCACAGTCAAATAGACACACAGTCACACAGATACACAGTCACACAGCCACAGTCACACAAGCACACAGACACACAGTCACATAGAAACACGCAGAGACATACAGTCACACAGTTACAGTCACACAATCACACAGACACACAGTCACATAGATAGAGTCACACAGACACACAGTCACACGGACACACAGTCACACAGTCACACAGACACACAGTCACATAGACAGTCACACAGTTACATAGACACAGTCACACAGACACACCGACATACAGTCGCACAGACACACAGTCTCACAGACACACAGTCTAAGTCAAATAGACACACAGTCACACAGACACACAGTCACACAGACAAACAGTCACACAGCCATAGTCACACAGACACACAGTTACAGAGTCACACAGTCACACAGACACGCAATCACACAGACATACAGTGACACAGATGCACAGTCACAGAGTCGCAGTCACACAGACACACAGTCATACAGACACACAGACACACAGGCACACAGACACGCAGTCACACATACACACAGTCACATAGTGCACATTCACGCAGACACACGGTCACACACACACAGTCACACAGACACACAGTCACACAGATATAGTCACACAGACACACAGACACACAGTCACACAGATATAGTCACACAGATACACAGTCACACAGACACACAGTTACAGACTCACACAGTCACACAGTCACACAGACACAGACACACAGTCACACAGATACAGTCACACAGACACACAGTCACTCAGACACACAGTTACAAAATCACACAGTCATACAGACACACAGTCGCACAGTTAAAACAAAGTTTATAACACCATGTGGTCAGGAATAAGAGTTGTGGTCGGGAATAAGAATTATGCAAAATTAATGAAGTTCAAAAAACGGCCGGTGATCATTTTATGGGTAATTCGCACATACATGTTAATTAAAAACCACAATTCGTTATTAACTTGTCTCCTTAAATTAGTTAATTATTTGAGCATCTTTAATTTTCTTAAATAAAAATTTACTATTTAAACGATATTTGACATAACAAAGAACTGTGGTTATTGTGTAGTATTTAGTAAATGGTATACGTAGTAGACTTATTTCAAAGTGAACTTCATTCAATAAAGGTAAGTTATACAAACAAATTAAAAGTGGTCGGTTATTAGGTCGAACAATTCTAAAAATTTTCTTAATTCCGACCGAGTGCTAGTTCTTTTAAATTAACTTATTTTTATATTACCTCGAACATGTATTTATAAAGCCTTATTTCTCATTTCATGTTATCTAGTAATGGATCAACAAAAGAGATTAAATGAAGCTGTTAAAACAGAATTAATGTCTGACACAAAAGCTTCAAAAGCTTATAATAACCACACTTATTGACAGATTAAATAATAAATATACTAAGGGTGGAACATTTCAGCCACTGTAACTGAAAAAAAATTCAAAATTATTTGGGCCGTGCTTGTTCTTACCTAACAGAGAACAACTTATTAGATTTAATGCTTGGTCCGCGAAGAATTTTGTTAGAGACAAGAGTGGCTTTTAGTTGTCCTAAGAACAGTTTGTGTTAACGAGAAAATAACTAAATAAATATAACAATGCACTAATTGTATAACTTGTAACGATGGAAAAAATATTTGACTGTATTTATTACAATCAGGGTTCAAGGAAGAATGCTCCTTCATTCAGTTTTGTATCCTTACAAAAGAAAGATACCCTCCTCCATTCTTACTGATTACCTTAAGAATTTTGCAACAGGAAAATCAGATGATAAACTATGTGCAGCTTTTTACGAATATGTAACAAACGTTTTACCTCTGGTTGGAAAAAATTAAAATTCGCCTTCCAGTAACATTTTTCATCGTTGGCCATTCTTCACACATAAATTTATAAATAACAGAATTTTGTAAAGAAAAAGGTATAATGTTAACTGTTTTTTATCCTAATGTCATTCATTGGCTGCAAACTCTTGACATTGGTGTGTTTCATCCATTAAAAATATTTGGTGAATAATATGTTCATGACTGGTGAATAAGGAACTGTGGACAAAAGTTAAGTTGTGAAGATTTAGAAGACATTCTTGAACAATCAATTACTGCAGCTGTGACTCCAGGAATTGTGTATAACTCGTTTCGTGATTGTAGTCTACTAACTTTTGATAAAAATAATATAGATTTGATGAATGATGTAATAAAAATCAGAATATCCAACTCCTTACGAAAATGCTCTTGCTTGCTCTGAAGAAAATATAAGGAAGAGAAAAGTAACTAACACGACATATTCGGTGCCAAAAAAGAAGTTCTTTGATTGCAATTAAGAAGAAAAAAAATTTTATGCATAAAAAAGAGGGGTGAAAACAAAAAAATGCCCAAGGCAAAACCTAATAATGAATCCGATATACATCAAACAAATCTGAAAATCAAGAAAACGAAACTCTCATTATGAACAAAAACAAGAAAGTGAATAAACAAGAGAATCTTGTCAGTTATCTGAAGAGTGAATTTATCATAATTCGTTGCGAAGCAGAGGTCTTCCCAGGAAAAATATTAAAGGTAAACAACGATACTGAAAAAGTAAAACAATGACAATGAGTTCAAATATTGGAAGTCGCCGGACTGCGACAATGTGTGCGACTTGTAGTATTTGAAGATATTATATGTAAGATTAATACTCCAACATTATCGAATAGCCGAGGAATCTACAATATTCCTGAAATGAGTAATTTAAGAGAATTAAACAATAAAGATAATTAATGCATCTAGATCTGAATACATCCAGCGAAGAAAACTGTCTGAATTGTTAATTTTATTGAATAAATGCTTACATTACTTTCTGTCCTACACATATGTGTCAATGAATTATGGACTTCATTATAAAATACAAAAATTAAAACTTTTAATTGAAATACAAACAAATCATTAATAGTTACATTGGTGGTCGCAACGGTAAAAGAGTAGGTATTCATTTAATTTAAATCCTAGGAATAAAAAACATTCCTTGAATACAAACAAACATTATGATTTCTACAAAAAAACATTACGATTTATTATTTCATCTACCAGAGGTCTAGTACAATTTAATATATAATGATAGACCTTAAATAGTCGGAATTTGGAATTTTACTTTACATTATTAATTTTGTAATTACATTATCTCATGAAGAAATGAGATAGGTAAAATTGTGTCAAATTTAATTAGGTAGGATGTAGTCCTTAAAATATTAAAGTTATATTTCTTCAAATTTCGATTAGAATCAACAAAAACAACCACTTTCGTTAAATAAGTTTATGTATTTAATAAATAAAATTATATGAATATCATATTAACAATATGATATTCATATCATTTTTTTACTCACATGCATAATGCAACATCATAGTTGCCCATTAGCAACATGGTTTGTATAAAAAATATAAAAATGCATTAAATTTAAAAATAATATACAAAATTTAATTCTTAGAGAGATAGTGGAAAATTGATGCAGTTAATAATTATTTCACAAATTCTATTTCATTATTAATAGTCAGTAACTAATCTATTACAGGCACACATTCGCGTGACAAAATAATAGTTAAATAGGTGAACGTACTGAGTAAAAAATTACTTTTTGACCAATTTTTCTCAATATGAACAATAATATTCTAATGAAACCTTTTTTTATTGACTTTTTCATCATAAAAAAACGAAAACTTTCCCATATTACCAAAATGAACAAAAACAGCATTCTCTGGTGCAGACGAAGTTGAATAATCAGTTTGTCATTAGGTGACTGCATTACAGTGCAATGAAATGTTCGTAACGTTTTCCTCAAGCAATATTACCCATTTATTTTTCTCTTAGTAACGATAATAAAATTGATAATAATAAATTCATGGGCGATTTACCATTTAATCGATAAAGATGACCACGTCGATTACACACGAGGTGATTCATTCGTAATAAGGGCAACAAGTATTGATTGTAGTATAAATTTTCCAAACTACTAATTGTTCAACTGGACATTTTTCACCTTACCAACCAATTAATTTACGTAAAAGATAATTAATATTTTAATTCTATTAATTTTTATATATATAATAAAATAAATATTACAGTCCACATTTTAAAAATTTCTTTTTGAAAACATTGAAATATTTTGACTTTAGTAAATGATGTGATTTTGACAAGTATTTTTTTTTCTTTTCAAGTAATGTGCTAGGGAAAGCTTGGAACAACAATGTGTCCTCAGAAATCCAAAGGCCTGTTTTGATTAGCAAAAGTAATTTAACGTTTTTTTGAATATCATAAATGTAAAAAATAATCAAATAGTGAACTGATATAAATACAATATAATATAAAAATGAAAGTCAAATATAAAAGTGTAGGAGAAAAATTTTGTGTTGAAAATAATGCTCATGAACATTTTTTTCTAGTCAACGTATTTATTTAATTCTGTTGCAAGTTAAAAAATAATTTAATGTCAGTTCCAGATATTTTAATTTTTTATGCTTTAAGATAGTAATGGTTTTGATATTCAATTCAATTTTGATCATTTTCTTATTCAAAAAATTCTTTTAACTTTAATAACTTTTTTTCAAATACATTCTTAGTACCCTATAGAACGATAAATTAAAACCAATGCATTTGTTTTTGTAAAAAGCACGAATAATAAATGAGAAATTAATGAATAATTTAAAAATAATTGATTTCGTCAATTTCAGATTAGGAAATTTTAATTAAATGTCCTTGTAACAAATTACCATTTCCAGTCATACATTAATTTTTTATATTAATATCTTTAAATTACAATTATTTTTAAATTACAAAATGTTACAGCAAAAGATAATTTTTTGTCCAAGAAAAAGTGAAACAAGAAAATAGGTAAGAGGCAAAATATTGGATTCATTTTAAATATTCTGTTGAATAAATAAAATATTTTAATCGGATTTTTTTCAATGTTGATGAAAAAATTCTGTAAATCGTTTAATTAAGAAAATTAATATGTTCTCAATGGGAAAAGTTATTTCAAAATTAATTTTAGAAATGGAAAGTTATTGTAATAAATTGTAAATAATATTTTTTTTAAATATTATGTCTTAAAAAAACTTGTAATGGAGCCTTTGTCTTATGAGGAGGATTAGTTTTTTAACTATGATATTCTAGAAAAGTATAATTACTATGGTAATACAGAAAGAATAGATGCGGGCCTTTTGTTTGACGTTGCCTTTGTTTGGTGATTGTTTGCCAAATTTAAAAATGTTTTGTTATTTTGAATTTGGAACATCCGTTTAATAGTTTAGTTGTATTTGTGTGTCCTGAGATTTTATTATATGTTGCTACATATTGTTGATATTTTAGTGTTTTATATAGAGTGCAATATAAAGTGTGTTGCGTGTATTTTTTTTGTTTGGTTTGTAGTGCAGTGTTTGGTATCGGCGGTTTTATTGCCGAAATATTCACTCCGTTTTCATTCACTAACGAAAATATTCAGGTGAGAGCATGTACAACTTCTCTAGAGCTGATGTCTACAACTCTTATTTCATATATGGGAGGTATTTTCTGAGTGTGACAGACGCCAGCTATTTATCGTATTTTCCCGGTATAGCAGTTAACAACTCCTCTGTGCAAAACAGGTTTTCTTTAGACTAAACTAATTTTGAACAAGAACACTTGTTGTTAATAGTTAGAACATTTAACTGCCAGTCGAAATGTCGTAAGTTTACAGTTGCCATGATATATATAAAATATTTTTTTCAATTTCTACATCCGGATTACAAATTATTATTTAATTAGCTTTCGTACCTAGAGCCTTCTAAATTTCACGTTTCCAGCATCTGGGGCTGGGTGCTGATCTTAGATTTAATTAATGTAGGCAAAATGGAGGATGTACTAAATGTATTGCATTGATACGTACCAAAACTGTATTTCGTGATTCGCCGCAAAAATTAAAAAATAATATTTACAAAAAAAAAGTAAGTCAATCGCATACGAGCGGTATTAATAACTGTTAAGTACATTGTTTATTATACATTTTCTTTTAAATAAAAAGCAAAATAATAACAAATCAATGTTTTGTAAAGTGCGCTTGTTCAAATAGATAGATAGAATCAGGATCGGATCACGAAAATATTGCCCAACCAGTCACATTTCATGTAGTTTTTTACGTTATTTAGTTTTATCACCGAAAACTTAAAATTCTAATACAAAAAAATAATTATTCCTTGTTCTTGTGAAAATATAAATTTTTGCAATAATTTTTATTTATAATGTTAATAAAAAAACTTCAAATTTTACATCGTTTTAACTTATTTTTCGACAAATCGTAAATGTAATTCAAGGAAATAATTAAATTTATTGCTAACTAAAAATCAGTCTTTCCCAAAACCGACGGCGCTTTCACTTTTAATGCTTTAGCTATTAATTAAATTTATTTTGATACAAGGTCACTTCGTTATTTTTCTTTCTTGTTGCATTTGGGAAGCCGAAAATATACAAAGAAATCTTTGAAATTGTTTCTATCCAGTTGGAGTGCATTTCTTTCTGGCCGCTCACTAGAAGTTCAGCTTTCGCGCATAAATCTAATACACGCATCACAATTAATGGAAAGGCCACAGCCGGATAAGAAGGGTGAATGTGGCCCCGCATGGATCGTGGTCATTTTGTACACATCAACCTACACTAATATAAAGATGATTTTCTTAGAATACAATATTAGCCGGCAATATCTTAGCGCTCGACTATAACAGCTAATTATGGAAAAATTAGGAACGCTTTGTATCTGTTGAACGACTGAACTGGTTTTGATAAAATAAATATGCGTTAAAAGTATGACTGAGACATGCCTATGCAAGAATCAACAAAGATAAAGAATGATAATTATGTAGAAAAAACCACTTTATCGGCTTTGTACAATTATCAAATTATTTCTTTACAATTTCTGGTGCTGTTAACATGTGTCTTTTGTGAATTTTTGAAAATATATACTTACTTGACATAAAAAAATAATAAACCTTCATTACTTTTTTTACATATCTACTGTATTAATACAAGTACGAATTATTTTTCTATGTAACTCTTTACGATAAATAATCTTTAATATTTATTTACAATATACAATGGAAGAGAAAATAAAGGGATCATCCAATTTTTTGAAATTGTTTATTGATTTTCCAAAGACAATCACAAAAAAGCTTTCTAAAGCTTGAATTTTCATTTTAATTTTTGAATCTATCGACAAATTATTTTTATTTTGCAGTAAACCCTACTTTTTAAAATGTGGACTTTAAAGAAAAGTTTTAAACATTTTCTAATGGCTTCAAACGGTCCTACGAACCGAAGTAAATTTTATGATAAATTCTAGTAAATGCATTTTGTAGGTTGCAATTTTTCCTCTTGAGTAAAAGCATTCCTCATTTACACGAATAACAATTATTTATTTCATTTAAATCGTTCCAGCCGTTCAGCAAGTAATGTTTATAAAATTGCTATTTTTACCTTGTGCAGGAAACGGCATTGAGGGCTAATGTTCTATGAAAATTGTCTGTATATTAATGTAATTGTCATGCATATAATGACCGAGACCCATGCTGGGGGGAGGAGATGCACTCGCTTTTTTTATCCGGTTTCAACCTTAAACCAACCTTAAAGGGTTTTTTCCTTCAAAGTCAAAACGTAAATTAAAAGATGTTTCAAATTATTCAGGTCGCTCACAAGTGAATTTCTTTACGTTGAATTTCCTTCTTTATACAGATTTTCTTCTGTAAACACGACACTGAAACTGGAAGATCAAATTTGTTACCGAGCGGTGATTGTTTTGTTAACTACGCGGCGGACATTCGACAACAGCTTTGGATCACCATTATTTAATAAAACTTATATAAGTTTATTTCCGAAATCGTTCTTCAAGTTTTATTAAATAATACCGAAACCGCCAGACTAAATTTCTAAGCAGGTAGAACAATTTTGTGTCGACTGTACCGCGTGTCCGAGCGAGCAGTTTTTTTTCCATTATTTAAATGTCCCTCGTGTCGCTCCGAATTTTATAATTAACCCTTTTATGACGACGCTGAAATATGCCGACTAAATATCGAAGCCGGGAGAAAACTTAATGTGTTGATCGAACTACGAGCATCCAAACAGTATCTAAACGGCTGTCGCACCGAATTTAACCGTTGTTGTTCTGTGACTGGTTGAAGTATATTCCAGCAAAATTATAAGACCTTACAATTTTTGTGCCGCCTACCATTTTTTCATTATTCGAATGGCTTCTTCTAATTCGTTATTATTTTGTTACGGATTAATGTATAATCCCGCATAATTACGTTGTAACTGCTGGGTCTCGCCGCGCGAGCTTTAGCCGCTTATCTCTCATTCTTCTCTTCTTGTTTGAAACGTAAACAAGTAATTTGTTAGTATTTTTATTGATGTGTTTTTACACTGAGGAACTGCACAGTACTTGTAAACTTTCCAATTCATTTTCAACACTCGAAATGTGCAATATAATATGTAACCTTCTTTGTTGAACGTAGACACAACGCAATGTTTACTTGGCTGTGACGTCGCTGGCGGACGCCATGACACCTGCGACCGTTTTAGCGCAAAATTTAAAGTAGGTAGAGGAAATGCAATGATTTGCTATTAACTCTGTTGAAATAATGTTATTTCCGGAAATAGTAGACGCGTACGTAGATTACAATGTAAAATTTGTCCAAAACTCAATGGGCGCTTCCGATTTCGTTAAAAATCTCACAAGTCTTACACGCTTTAAGCTAGATGCTTGTACTTGTTTAGATAGATACAATAGTGTGCTATATTACAATTATAATAATCAAATCAGAGCAGTGGCCATATAAATATCAAAGAAAAATAATTTATTCGAAATCCAATATTACAAGTTTTACACTACTAATTAACTAATTGCTCCACTTGAAAGAATAGACAATTTTCCACAGAAAAAGAATATAATTTTTTTTTTTATAAAATAAAATCTGAGTTATAGAACTGTTTTCAATGCTGGAAAATCTATATAATTGATCAAATTCTCATTTGTCAAAACAAATGGGCGAAATTCGCTGACTCTATTAATATACGGACACCATGTAACCCATCATTATGATGAAGTGAAATTAGCAAAGACAAACAGTGACACCAAGTCCTAAACAATTTTGGTTTCTTCCCTTTACACTTTATTTCTTTACAAGACAACACAACGATTTATTTACGACATTCAAGTTAGATTTATCCTACTGTTTTACTACCTCAATTCCATCTTTACAAATGTTAGTTTACAACTGTTGCAAGTAATTGGAAAGTATAATAGGGAACATTACACTCTCACAAATTTATTTTATACGTTTTACAGCGCCGCCGTTCATTCAACCGACGATGAGCAATGTATGTATTTCTATCCTGTTGGCTCTCTAGAACTCAATCAATGATCATCTTAGCGTTGTTATCCCAATAGACATATCTTTCATAAAACCACATTTGGAAACATCAATTTTATTTTCGGAACACTCAAATTTCGTTGCAAACAGCGTAACATATTGGACAACATGAAGTTTCATAAACTCATTCAATCACTTTCCACTCATTATCATGATAAAGTTAGTAATTCCGGTTCCTTGTCCCATTTAATTTCTACAAGACTCAAACGCTCAGCTTGGTTTAGGGGTGTTGCAACAGTTTTTAAATATATTTTTAGTACAGTGGACGGAGATGACGCGGTAGAGTATAACAACTCCATTCAAACTCTAGAAAGAGATCAAAAGAATAGCAAAATTTCTTGAACACAGTGTTTTAATTAAGTCATCAACACTTCCAGCGCTTCAAGAAGCGTTAAACAAAATAAATAGTAACGAACAGTCTGAATAGGGCTGCTGAGAGTGTTACCTTGAATGTAAACAATCTGACTGCTGTATCAAATAATTTACTATATACATCTGAATTTATGGAATCGTTAAGTATATTACAGAATATTTCATTGACGTTATGAAATTGAAAAACATTAATCTAGATTCCCTTAATGGTAACAATTGAACATTTGGAGAAATCGTTCACAATGTAAACTCTGTTGTATACAAACCGCATATTTTATTATACGGTCATTTCTATTCATATACTACCATGTACTATACAAATATACTTATTAAGTATTATGTTTTACATATGTTATACGTTTAAGATCAATAATAATTATTTTAATATAATAATTTTCTTAGATAATAATAATTTTCTTAGATAACTAATAAACTCCTCATCAAACCAAGGTAACATAGATCCCAAACATATTAATGACACCGATACAGTCAATTCTCCTAGTCTAGGATTAGGAGATCTGTGACATAAACTCACACAAGGGTGTAAGTTTAACCTTTAACGGGGTAGCTGTTATACCCCTAACTTGCCAGCCACAATGATTATTCAGCATGGTTTCCAAGCATATATTTTAACATCCGGCCCCAGCGTCTCACCATCCTGAGATAAGGTTCTGTTCGCAGAAACCTCAACAAATAACATTTCCACATGAATCGGCGTTTCTAATCATTATAACCCAGATACCATCACCACTCAGCTCAGAAGTCCGTAATCCCAATTCACGTCAGTCGTCGTTCCTGTTCAGTCTTAATTTAATTAAAGTACCGATCATAAAATACTGACTAAAATGTTTCTCAACAATTCCATTATGACAGTACGTAAATATGTCGTTATTAATCTACATGTTATTGAGTAATTGTAATATTTTGAAAAATCGTTGCCAAAACTTGATAATTGGCATTCACCGCCATAACTCTTCCGCACGCAGATCCTGTCAAACGAGAACTTCTTGCAGAATTCTGGAATTAAATAGTTTGAATATCCATTCTAGAGCCTCGTGACTATCTTTTTCAATTATAAAGGGCCAGTCGAAAGAAAGGAAACCTGTCAACGATACTAGGCGGTTGACAGAGCGGAACGAAGCTTGCTCAGATCTCTCGGAAATAAATATCTAATAGCTGATTTTTACGCATTTATTGTGGCGGTAATCACTTTCAAACTTTGTAATAATTAATTGTTTTAGGTAATCATTTATGTAAATACATTTTTAAATTCGTTCCGTACAGATGTTAATTTATAAATCAGAAACGATTTTGTCAAATTCGGATTAATCAAATGTGTCGTGTCGGATATATACATATTTTATTTTCGTTCGATTAAGTTTTAATAAACAGCAAAATAAGCGGTTTAGTTGGGTAATAAGGACGTCCGTACAGTTAGCAGCACCAACGCCATCTAACTGCGCCTCTTCCAAACAAAAGAAACGAAAGGTATTTCGTTTTATTTGTAGAACAATCACACCAACTGTCCAACAGGAAGTCTTCCTTGATGTTCAATTCTTGTTATATTATTATCGATCAAACAGGAAAATGTGCGAGTGTAGGCGAATGTGGAACAAATGGAGTATACTAAAGTATAGTTTGCAATATATTATATTATTTTATATTTTAAAAAATATGCAAATTTAATGGAAACCAAGTATTATCTTTATGTGTCCGAAGATGACAAGTTAATTTAAATGGGTCATATTAAACCGTTAATAAACAATAATAATTCGTTTTATTTTAATAGTAAAAGTAAAATTTCGATAGAAACAAAAAATTAGTTATTTTTAACTAAATTAAATTTGTAATTCTGAAAAAATTCAAACGTTCGACATTAATAAAACAATTATTTAGGAACAATTAGGTATATCATGAAGAAACAACAGTTACGTCGGAACATAGCGAACGGTGACCGGTTCGATTCGAAGGCTATAGAATGAGCGCCATCTAGGGTAACCGTGCCCGGGTGCGAACAAGCGCCATCTGACGGCGGACGTCGTCATACTGTTCCAATGATAATCACCCATATTATTAGTTCGGCCATTATTATTAGTCTTGCTCAATGCGCCTTATTTTAACTGAACGGGCAAAATCATTCTACTTACTGTTCGACACTGCTGACTTCGACAAGAGACTTCCCTTTAACTTGTAAAGTTTTCGAAGACTGATTATAGAATAATAGGAGCCAATTACAACAATTACACATCGAATAATCGCTATTCAACTCGCGAAATTAATTCTAAGAATATCTAAATATTGCTAATAACACTCAACGAGTCCCAATTAAGAACGGTTCGCCTAATCTTTGTTTATAACGTTTATTTAATTGACCTAACTGTCAACTGACCTGCTTGTGTTAAATGTTTACACTTATAGCATACAAAAATTTACGCGTCTGCTGTTTATTTCTTGTCGAGGCCCTTATTTCGTATTCTCTCACAATCTTGACATTTTGGCATATAAGTCTTTCACATTTGCGCCGCGGGCGGTATTGTTTGGTTATCAGAATAGAAAGTACCACGACCTAACGATTAGACGTGTGGAACTCTTTGTTCCGGAACATCGCTCTGTTCCAAATGATTCAAAACATTTTCTTTATGTCGAACGTATCATTTGGAACATTGCATCTCGAGTTCCGAACGAATGAAATGAAACGAAGCGAACACTGTTCCGCTGAGTGAGACAGAGATACGGATGCGGCGCTACACACTGGGAAGCAAACAAATGTTTATTTACACATTATATTTTATTCTCCTTGATTTATATATTACTAACTGCTTATAGTAGGTCAAGTTCCTAGTGTTGACCATTCGTCTGAAAATTTTTTAAAATTAATTTACCTAAATCACATCGATTGATGAAAAAACAATGATCGTGTATCGAAATAAAGAAGAGTTATAAACGGTTAGTTTTACTTATAATACATACATACGCTTTAAAGTGAGCCCAGAACCAATATTTATACATACAAAATTATTATAGTTACATAAAAATAATAATTGTTAACACTTTCCGTCCGGACAGTAAAATTTCAAATTAAATATTTCTACGTTCTAATCACAACAATAATATATTCAGCGCGTCGCAAACACCGTCGATACATTTTAGCAATATTTCGTTTTGTATCTATTCCGTTTGGAACTCGCGAGTCGACTTCCGAATTTTCCAAATGAAACGTATCATTGTTCCGCCGGAAGATTTCAATGACCCAGATTCAAATGTTTCAATCACCACAAAGATACGTACGGCACACCTCTATTGAGCGCCCAATTAATGTTTTGGTCACAATGCAGCTCTTATGTAAGTATACTTGATATATCAACATGACTAATAGTTTTGTATTGTCGTTAGTTAAAAATATTGCGATTGTTTTTATTAAAAGGTTATCACAATATTTCGAATGTTAGTTAACACGACACCGATATATCGAAATGTAGATACTCTAGCAAATTCGTTATTCCTAGTTTGAAATACGGTCGATTAATCTCGCTTTATAACAATGGAAACACGGCGCGTCGTATTTACGCACGCAGTAAACCAAATGGAAAAAATTAGGCATATTCCGAATAACAGAAACTCGTGTGCCAGCCCTGAAAAGGGCTTTATGGTCAAGTCGGTGATGGATGGACAGGTCGCGAGGCACGAAACCCAATTGTTAGCAGCTGATAGCGCTCGCTGTGAACCTTCTACGTGGATCATCTTCGAAGGAGTCTCACTTCTTGGGGCTGCCTTCTTAGCGGAACTTATCGTTTTCGACGCGGCCTTCGGCTTAGGCACTTTAGGCTTCTTTGTAGGCGGCTTGGCAGACTTCTTTGCTTTTGGAGACTTCGTCGCAGCAGGCTTTGCTTTTTTTGCAGGCGCAACTTTCTTTGGAGATGCGGATTTTTTGACGGCAGGTTTGGCGGCGGCTTTCGCCTTCTTCTTTAGCTTGGCCTTTACCGGCTTGGCGGCCTTACTCGCAGGTTTCTTGGCAGCTCCCTTTAAAAGCTCCTTTTGCAATCGGAAGTATAGACAGAATTAAAATACTTAGGAGCGGGTTCTGAAGATTAGGGATATGTTCCGAAGATCGGGAGTAGGTTTAAAATTTGTGTCAGGTCTTTAGAATTAATAAAAAAAATATTTAAGAACAATTTAGATGAATTTAAAAGTATTAAGAGTATTTCTCTCTTTTGCAATAGGAAGTATAGACAGAATTAAAATATTTAGGGGCGGGTTCTGAAGATTAGGGGTGTGTTCCAAAGATCGGGAGTAGATTTAAAATTTGTGTCAGGTCCATAGAATAAATAAAAAAAAATATTTAAGAAAAATTTCGATGGGTTTAAAACTATTAAGAGTATTTCTCTTTTGCAGTCGGAAGTATAGACAGAATTAAAATATTTATAGGTGGGTTCTGAAGGTTAGGGGTGTATACCGAAGGTCGGGAGTAGGTTTAAATTTGTGTCAGGTCCTTAGAATTAATAAAAAATATATTTAAGAAAAATTATTATATTAAAGTTAGTTTTCTATTGCACTTAGAAGTACAGGTAATAAAAATATTAAGTGGTGGGTTCTGAAGGTTGGGTTGTTTTCCAAAGGTCGGGGGTAGGTTTAAAATTTGTATCTGGTTTTTAGAATTAACAAAACAAATATATAAGATAAATTTAGGTGAGTTTAAAAGTTTCCATTTCTGTAATTTTTTTTTCGTTCATTTGAACCTTCGGAACTTCATTTACATACAGATTAAAATCGTCGCGGGGCGGCAATACGGCTATATTATTTGATGCCACCTTCAAAAACAAAAACAAGCCCGCTCCGACTGTTTGAATACGAGTTACCTAAAGCGTTTTATGTTCGCACATTAAATACTGAAACGAGACAATTTTTGAATTTTTTTACTTTAAATCGAATCGCTATCGGCGCACTGTAACCGCCTCCTGGTGCATAAACTGACTCATTTCAAACTTTTACATGCACATTTACCGCCTCGGGACGACGATAATTTGAAAGATTTCCGTCGAGACTCGACAATTGAATTGAAGATAGAAGTAAATATTTAACGACTAACTCTTTCGCACAGCGAAATGTATTGTCACTCGTGGTGATAATTATTTTATAACTCTGCGATAAATAAAGCCGTATTGCAAAAGTTATTTAGTGACTTTTATATGGAAACTGTCTATGAACATTTTTGGATTCGATCATTTTTAATTTATAGATCAGATACTACTTGTCAAATTTAGATTAACTGGACACTTAAATTGAGTCATTCATATAGGTACATCTCACATCCAGTAGATTCGAGTATGAATAAAGTGCAGAATAATCGCTTTCAGTGAATAATAAATCGAAAATAAGGACGTGCGTACAGTTCACAGCATCGACGCCATCTACCTGCTGCGCCTTTCCTAAATAATAGAAATTGATGATCTAAATTTGATTCGTCTGTAATACGGCAGATGGCGCTCCACCAGATATGAATGGAGCGTAAAAATGTTGTCATTTTATTGCCGATGCGATAGCAAAATGTTCGGTAAGTATTTGTTTATTGTTGTACATATCTTTTTAAATCTTCTACACATCTTTTTAAATCTGCAAGTTTAATATAATCGAGTATATCCACTGTAACTTGTGTTCAATGACGATATGTTATTTACTTGAGTAAAATTAAACCATTTATGAACAAGAATAATTAGTTTTATTTAAAAGGAAAACTGTAAAGTTTGAAGTGCGCGCAAACGGTTGGAGATATAAAATAAATTTTGTACTTATACGAGACGAGTTCAGTCATAAATGAATGTAAACGAATTTTTGGGACCGATTCTATCGTGAAGGAACTTCATAACGTCAGTAACGTTAAAGCGGACGGCGATCGGGTCGATGCGATGGCTGTGGAACGAGAGCCATCTAGGCGAAGCGCACACTGGTGCGACGAATGAGCGCCATCTTACGGCGGAATTCGTGATACTATTCCTCAGTTCGGTGAGCACCGCGGCCATCCTGTCAGCCCTGTCATTACGTAGTAATGAAATTGGTTGCAATTATTTTTATGGATGTTATAATAGTAAATTCACTATCGCCGTCGAAAAGGGGCTATTTTCGTTGAATTGTAGAGTTTCCGAGACCTAATGACAGAACGAGAGCCAATGACGACAGCTGCACATCGAATAATCGCTATATAGCTCGTAAGATTACTTCTGCGGATATCTAAATGTTGCCAACAACATTTTCAGTGCAACTCGATAGTGAACGTTTCGCCCAATCCTTGTTTGTGATATTTATTTAATTTTTTGACTGATTTGCTGTTCGCCGATCCGAGCCTAGCACGATTTCGACAATCGCTTCGTGTGCGTGTGTTGTTGTAGTGTTTTATTTCATATTCCCTCCCAGTATAGCAGTATTTGGCATACAAATATTTCTCTCTTTCCCGTTGCGGGTTTTATTTTGTCTGTGTGATCGAAATATAAAGTGCTGCTGTCTAACGTTGACGTTTTTGATTTTATTTTTCAAAAACCAACGCTGCTTAAACAACTATTGATCGTCCGATGCGTACAGTCAACTGTATGACTGAGACGGAACATGATCATCCGTCTATTTCTTTCTATCGCTTTCGAGAATACCGAGAAGGGCGCACTGCAAATTGTATCCATTCCAAAACGTATGTAGTTTAGAGCGTTAAAAATAATACTTTACAAATGTGTAAACCGACATTCGGTTGAAATTTAGTAGACGTAATATTACGTTTCTCTCGTCGGAAGGATTCACGGTTTTCCGCACTTTCTCACACTGACGTTCGTAGTATTTTTGTATTGATCTTGTATCGGTTACGAACTTACTGGTCCTGTACCGAGTTCAATGAAAATAGGAACATTCGTATTCGCTGCGTGAACACGCACTGCAGCTATGCTAATACGATGTATCAATTGCATAAGGTTAAACATCTCCAAAAGACAATCGTGTCGTGTGTAAGACAATGCAAGTAATGTAAACTTTCGTGCGGCCCTGAGAAGAGCCTTGTGATCTTTTAAACGGAAACAGTAGAGAGCGGACGGTTTACTTGGAACTGGTGTACTTGGTTACGGCCTTCGTACCTTCACTGACGGCGTGCTTGGCCAGCTCGCCCGGCAGCAGCAGACGAACCGACGTCTGCACCTCCCGACTGGTGATGGTGGAACGCTTGTTGTAGTGCGCCAGGCGGGAAGCCTCGGCGGCGATGCGTTCGAAGATATCGTTCACAAAACTGTTCATGATGCTCATGGCCTTGCTCGAAATGCCGGTGTCCGGGTGGACCTGCTTCAGAACCTTATAGATGTAGATGGCGTAGCTCTCCTTGCGCTTGTGTTTCCTCTTCTTCTTATCCGTCTTTGTGATGTTCTTTTGCGCCTTGCCGCCAGATTTATTGGCCGCTTTGCCGCTTGTCTTTGGTGCCACGATGACTGATACGGAATTATCTCACTGACGCTTGCGAATGAGTCGTCTGTATACGAAGAACAATTTCGGCCGGTACTAGTTGACTCGGGCCACTGATCGGCGGCGGTCGGTCGCAAAGGTACGTAAGCTCTCGACCAATCGTGAAAGGACGCGTACAGCGCTTATCTCCCCTTCCCCCGCCTCTCTTGTCGATGAAGCAACGTCGCGTACAATGACCTGCGTGTTATTCGGTTCCATCGGTCTAACAAATATTAACAATACCAAAGTTTAAATCTTCCTTCCAAACCCCAAAGTATCGTGTTTCTCTTCGTAGAGAAGAATATTTCAAGTTTTTTTCCGTTCATAATCGAATGTTACTGTTGAATACCAATAGAAAAAACAAATTCACACATTACGAGTAAATTGAAATACTTAACTACCACCGATGGTGTAAAACGTTAGCCTATCCCTGTTAAATTTGGATCGGATAAAAAATAAAATAGTTCGTTGTATATGGTTTTATTCGAAGTAACCAAAAGCGAATAGATTTGTATGTGTATTTAATTTAAAATTTCATCCTAGAAATGTATGAGGGGTAAACATGGATAGATACCGGCGATTTGGAAAAGAAAAATGCCCGCGCACTTCCCTTTGCTCTGCCACAATAAAACGGACAATTCCCATTGTTCCAGTTCTCTTTGTTTATTTTTACTGCTGTCGTTTTCCAATGTTCTGTTCTCAGTTTCATCAACAAATTCTATCTTACGGATGAACGGTGAATTTTTCAAAAATTCACATCTAAATATTTCTCATGAGATGCAAGTATCGGTAATATTAATTTAAACCGTGATTAAAAAGTGAAAAAAAGTGAAATTCGTTAAAAATCAATGTGATAATTTTCTAGCCGGTATTATTTGATAATTACAACTTTACCTGTAGGTGAACACAAACAGTGGTCGAATTACTGAAATGGAGCTCACTCCGTTACGTCAGAAATGTGAAAATATTGCACGACGCCCTCGACGCTAAATAATCAGTTGCGTCTCGCCAACAATTCTGAGTTTCCCACAAGCCGTAAAGGCTATACGGAAACTTAGAATTGTCAGCTTTGTAGTAACGTAACGAATGGGCGTTTATAAAAAACATAACCGCGTATATGACGGGACGCAACTGATACAAGAGTCCGAATCCCTCGAGGAGCTAGCATTCATTGCGAAGACGATACGACATACTTGTTTGGCGAAAACCAAAAATAAACGAACCTGTATACGGACACAAGCTAAGCGACATTTCAATGTTGTGGTTAAATTCGTTCCGTGCAAAAGACTATTTTCAGTTACAACATTGCCAATAAATATGTGCATAAGAAATACGCGATGCATAAAAGTTTTAATTAGTGTGAAATGTGAACTAGATCCGCCGACCACGGTGCCTCGTTTACTTACACATGAGTAGTGAACGTAGAGTAATTGATATTAATAATTCGCAGTAATGAATGCGTTATGTCTATCTTTCCTCATCTCTTAATTTATAATAAATGAATACTTTGTTGAAACAAAATAAGTTGAGAGACATATTCCAATAAAACAGACACATTGTCGGCCCTGAGAAGGGCCTTTTTTGTTTTCTTGCTGTATGAAAATCGTTTTTAAGGTGGAGCGGGATAAATAAAAGTTTACGTCTTCTTTTCGGTCTTCTTGGGCAAAAGCACGGCCTGGATGTTGGGCAGCACGCCGCCCTGTGCGATGGTCACACCGGACAAGAGTTTGTTGAGTTCTTCATCATTGCGGATCGCCAGCTGCAAGTGCCTCGGAATAATTCGGGTCTTCTTGTTGTCACGAGCAGCGTTGCCCGCCAACTCGAGCACCTCAGCGGCCAAGTATTCCATGACGGCGGCGAGGTAAACCGGAGCGCCAGCACCGACGCGTTCGGCGTAGTTTCCCTTCCGGAGCAGTCGGTGAATGCGACCCACGGGGAACTGTAGTCCTGCACGGTCCGAGCGGGACTTCGCCTTTCCCTTCACTTTGCCTCCTTTGCCGCGACCAGACATTGTAGATATTCAAAGTTGAAAATAATACACACAGAAAACACTGACGTTTATTTAGTCCTATCTAAATAATAACTCTTATAATAAATACGTTCATGCAGAATAATGCGGCCTTTACGTACAACTTCATATATCGTCAAGCAAAGGTACGCGTACGCGTTTCTTCGTCTTTTAACTTGTGTTCTACTCTGCGTGGCGATAAAGTAATATTACAGTTACCATATATATAGTATTGTGGTAAAGGCCCACTTTGTGCGCAACCTCTAAATATTGTACTTGACTTGCTGAAAATATGTATGTCGATGATACTTATAAGGTCACGATATTCAATGAATGTCAGTTCTTGCCTCAATTCACTTTCAGTCGGAGAGGCCCTTACACATCAAAAATGGTTGGCTGGCTTCCAGATAAGAAATTGGATCATGTTGCAATCAAAAAGTGATAAGAGACCTGTCCTTCAATGGTGAGTTCTTCATGGAAACGTCTGTTGTGTACATTTTGCATCATATTTAAATTCAACTCTTCGTAAGTGTTTATGGACGGAGGCCACACTGACTACAAATAATAATAAGAATGTAATATATTTCTGTTCAAGGATTCCCTTTTCATCCAGTGGGCAATACAAAGTTTCTGGAGGCATAAATAGGATATAAAGTAAAACTTTTACCTTTGTTGGCAAAAACTGATTACCGATAAACTAATTTTACACGCGTGTAACTTCGGCTATATCTTTTAAAAAGATAAAATATTCAAAAGATAAACTATTAGTTACAGATATATTTTTTAGATAATGTTCTAACTTCCTTTTAGATTTCGTATTTACTTCTGAAGTAATACGCTGTGAAATAACTCTTCAGAACCGATTGATAACTCATAAAATATTTTACCCGTTCATTCGCAAACAGTGTTTGATGAACCCTGGATCGCATCTAGTCATTACTACCACACCGTGTGACCGATACCGCTACAGAATGTACACCTGTCTGTCTCTTTCATCCATTGTTAAGTTGCTGGAAGCGGTTAATACTGGTCCGACGAACTCCAAAATGAATCTCCATAGCACAATATATGAGACAAATATTATTAACGTTTATCCAACCAGATCGTGAAGTGTGGATGCTGTATTTATTAAATCGTTTTAGCACAGAGTAGTTGCTCGTAATAATAACTGTGCGTGTGTCGGTTCAGCGTTTTCTACATGTGGTGTGTATATATATATATATATATATATATATATATATATATATATATTATGTGTGTACATGTACATACACACACTATGTCTCGCTAGTGCTCTAGCGTTAATAAGTTTGAACTGGTAAATGAGAAAACTATAGTCTCGAACTCATATTTTGGCTTACAATTTAAAGTTACATAGGGATTTTTGTTTAATTAGATGGTCCATTACATTTTACGCCATAACGCAACTTTCAATCGCACGAATATCTGCACCGATCCCCGCATTATATATTACTAATTAGAATTTATCTTGTTACATATGTTCGCGCTAACGCGAACATAGTGTCGCATATAGTAGCCGTCATATCATGCGTATACCCAGAGACAACAAATAATAAAAACCACTTGTAGCGGCCCTCAAAAGGGCCTTGTTCTTTAGTTTAGACGGAAAAGATGGAGCGCAGGCATTTTACTTGGAGCTTGTGTACTTGGTGACGGCCTTCGTGCCTTCGCTGACGGCATGCTTGGCCAGCTCACCAGGCAAAAGTAGACGGACGGAGGTCTGAACCTCCCGACTGGTGATAGTGGAGCGCTTGTTGTAATGTGCCAACCGTGACGCTTCGGTGGCGATGCGTTCAAATAAGTCGTTCACGAAGCTGTTCATGATGCTCATGGCCTTGCTCGAGATACCGGTGTCGGGATGGACCTGCTTCAGTACCTTATAGATGTAGATGGCATAGCTTTCCTTGCGCTTGTGTTTTCTTTTTGTTGGTCTTTGTGATATTTTTTTAAGCCTTGCCCGACTTCTTGGCCGCTTTACCGCTAGTCTTGGGAGCCATGGCTTACTCAGTCCACTGCTAAGTTAACAAAATGAATAATTGTGTAACGTTAAAAACTCGAGTCAACCATTACTGGTCGTTTCAGAGCTTGGCGCGGCGACAATCGAATACGTGAATACCTGAGTTCTCGACCAATAGCGACACGGCATGCACGGCCTTATGGAACCTCCATCTTTTAATGAATGTCTCTCCATGGTTTCTCAAAGTATAGCGGTATGAAAGATATCCATTTTATAAACGCCTCACGGGTTTTTTGCACGTAAGAAAAAAGTTCAGAAATACATTTTTTACTGTATTACTTAGTATAAAAAGGACAACACGAAATCTAGAATAAAAACGTATCCCTATAAAATCGTGTTATTGAGAAAGTAACTTTCCAGTGCAGACATGCCGTAACAAGTGTTTGAATAACTAATGCATTTTAACAAAATTTTGACAGAAGGTTCCATTTTGGTTTATTATTGACGAACATCTCAATCAAATATTTTTTTAAAACGTAAGACCGGGACTGCCAACTACCCATTTTTTTTGCTACGAGCAAATGCGATGTTAAATGTAAAGGAATCTGCGTCACAACGAGTTTGGTTGGCACATTTACAAGTTTTAAATATATAATATATTTAACTCAAATGGATATTATTTATGTACTGTCTACCAAACGAGCGTTTATGCGGGCGATTTCCTGTCATGCTCAACTAGGTTCAGGGATAGCACAAAAATGTTGCTCATCAACAATGTTTACAATACGCATTATAATTAATATTACGGAAACATTACTGTAAGAAAATATGCACATCAGCAATAATAACAAAAGTATTATCGTCATTATCTCATATCCACATCACGTTTCAATAACCTGCGTTCATTCTTTTACGAAAATATCTCACTCTGCGTAATCGGGATTAACGAGTTGTGCAGTTTAATACGATTGAAAATTTTTATTGCAAAAGGATGATGGCTCCGTAAAGGCAAGGTGTTGTCGAAAGTAGAAGTGTATTCATTAAAACCATGGACAAGTTAACCACTGGATAGCGCATAAGTTCGCGCACACAGTTAAGTCACAGTTGTATGAAAACCAAGCTAGCCACTACTCATTAGGGTAAACTTACCACGTGACACCGTTAGCCAATCAGTGCTTTGTCCCTTGGGGTACCATAGAGATGTAGTTTGCTCGATACTTACTTATTTTCGATATGTTTTAAAGTAAGGGTTTTAATAAATTAAAAACATCGTTATATCCAAAGAACGTTTTTATTATAATATAATCACTATATTAACATAATAAACTATTACCCGAAATAATGTTGTGTATAACACACACACACACATATATATATATATGTATATATATATATATATATATATTACACCGTTATTTTGCTAATAGAAATTGTGAAATTTACTGAAAAAAAGGATAACACTTCTGGCCGATTATACAAAACTCAGAGATATAAACAATTTTAGTAATAAATGTCAGATAAATCCATATTGTATTACTAACGTGAATAGAAAATAATGTTCACGATGCCTGAATAGTCATCATGTTTTGTTTACAAACATTCCCTTTTGGAATAGAACAGAGTATATAATAATAGAATTATTAATTTATTTACTTTGCTGTATACATATTTATAAACATAAGGCGTGTTTATAGCTACAGAAGCAAGCTCTTCCAATCGACAACAGATAAAATAGATTTATTAACTAGTGAAAAAGTTGGTTAAAAATATTATAAGAATATATCAACAATAAAAGAGAACATCTTGATGAAAATGTTAAATAATCGGCAAAAAAAAACAAAATAAAACATTCATTTTTTATTAAATAACTATAAATACATCAAGTAAAAAATAAATTGAAAGTTTCGATCTTTTTCCAATACCGCATAGGAATAATAATTAGCAGGAAACCTACGGAGGTGCTCAAAAAAAAGTAGTTTCTAAACTACTAAATAGAATGCGAAAACTAACTTCATCTGTTTGCGGCTATGTGGAACGGAAAAAAAAATTTATTTGAAACCTGGTCGTTTGTTTAGTTGATAATTAAGGTGTTGAAAAGAAATTGTAAATACAATGCAGAATAAAATAATGCATTTTATTTCTTATACCTGTACTAATGTACATTAAGCTGTTATACTTAGTCCGATTTGCCCTACAACCACGTTATCCCATTTTCATCTCTATCCCACATTTGCAATGTTTGACAAACTCTGGCTCTCTCATCCATGCGTAAATTGAGGCCTCGCGTGACCGAAAGAGCTATGGCGTATATCCATCTCTTTCACATTGTTTGGTTGCTTGAAATTAATTGGCTAATGCGCGCCTCCTCACGTAACAAGAATCATGTTAAGGAACGAACTTATAATCGATTAATAAAACGAGTCTTCAGTACCAGCTAACGAAGTTAAAAATTATTGAAACTTTTAGCCAGTCACAATGTAGATCACTTTCCAATGAAGATCGTCGGCGATAGCAATACACAATATACCATGTTCGCGAATTTCCTTTCACACATATGGAATTTCTTGGTATGCCTTTTTGGCTTTCTTCATGTACAATAAAATCATATGTACGTGAGCTACACGTGGGGACTTCGCTTAGAGGAGCCACGTTTTGCGTAATCCTCAGTAGAACCTCTTATTTTAAGCGTTGTATTGGATAAAATCAATGGAATTGACGTGAAGATGGTGTGCTTGGTGACTGCAATCGTGGTCTCGCTGATAACACGCTATGTTAGCTCGCCGAGGAGCATCAGGCGGGCACAGGTTTGCATCTCCAGTCTGGTGTAATGGTACATCGCTTTAGCAGTCCACTAATCGGAACGCCTCGCCTGCTTAAGGTTGAAGATATCGTTCACGAACCTTTCATGACCATGTTTAAAATGTCAGTGTCGAGATGAATTTGCTTCAGTCCTTACCGATGTGCATGGCGTAGATTTCTTTGCGCTTGTGTTTGTTTTTCATCGAAGTAATGTTCTGCGCATTGTCACAACTCTTAAGAGCCACGTTTGATCGATATAAAGTTCTGTTGTGCAACAATTTAACAAACGAATAATTACAACAGTTCTTGTACTGTTCTATTTAGTACAAAGCGACGTACAAACATGCGAGCACGCAGTCTCCGCCAATAGCGTGATAGCTCGCATCGTGCGGCTTGACCGATCGTCCCTCCCATACGATAAACGTGAATTTCGATGAAACGTTAGAATTAAAGAGTTGTAAATGAATTCAGTTTCCATACGGGCTTTAAACTTCCTTCTAAATTTATATTAAAAGTTATTTAAATAGTGTTTCAAGACAGAATTTAGGAGTATTAAATCAACTCGCGGCAATGTCTCTATGAGCAGATGTCTCAATGTAGCAGATAAAATATTAGAATATTGTAATCTGTGACTTATAGGAGGCAAGTATAGGCGACAGAAAAATTTTCAAACCTATTTCTCCCTACCAGGTCGAAAAAAGTAGTCACAACGGGAACTTCTCACTGCACTGTATTTAATTTAGGTGATTAATACAATAAATTAAATTTACTAACAGTCCCAATACAAACAGACAATAAGGAAGACTTCTTTCATAATAATGGAGAACAATAGGCGGCCCTGAAAAGGGCCTTGGTCTTCTCGCACGTTGATTGTTAAATTAAGCGCGTTCACCACGTATGCGGCGCGCCAGCTGGATGTCCTTAGGCATGATGGTAACACGTTTGGCGTGAATGGCGCACAGATTCGTATCTTCGAAGAGGCCTACGAGATAAGCCTCGCTCGCCTCCTGTAAGGCCATTACGGCGGAGCTCTGGAATCGAAGGTCAGTCTTAAAGTCCTGCGCGATCTCTCGCACCAGACGCTGGAAAGGCAGTTTGCGTATAAGCAGCTCTGTACTCTTCTGGTAGCGACGAATCTCGCGAAGGGCCACGGTGCCGGGTCGGTAGCGGTGCGGCTTCTTCACTCCGCCGGTGGCGGGAGCGCTCTTGCGAGCCGCTTTCGTAGCGAGTTGCTTGCGCGGCGCCTTGCCTCCGGTAGATTTACGAGCGGTTTGCTTTGTACGGGCCATATTGAAATTTGTCAACAGACGTAACGCAGACGATACGTTAGTGTCCGACTCTACAATTGTACAAACGTTTGCCAAAACGCTGCTTTTATAAGGAGCTCTCTATTAGAAGTAGTGATAGGGAGGGGGTTGATTGGCTATTGACGCAAACCTATCTGAAATTACAGTTGTCTCGCTCGCACGCTATCTTTGCACGATGCTTTTTCGGCATATTTTTTATTAAATTTTCTTTAGCGATGAGACTTTTTAATCTGTTCTATAAAGATATAATTAAAACCGTGCCTTTATATTCTATGCTTAATCGTCATTTATTACATTTGTAGCCGATTCGTTTAGATCGACATGCCGACCAAGCAAAAGCATTACAGACCACTAAAGAAAATGAAAATAAACCGAAACGACAGAAGGTAAATAAATTAAATACTAAGATTTGGTTAAGCATTTTTAATTTTATTCTTATTCAAGACTGGGTTAATCTCGATCAAGCAAATGTGAAGCGACTCTACATACCCCGATATACCCCTTCTACGTACCCCGGTAGAGACGGCAATAACGTCCGAGTGAGATAGAGCAAATAAAGCTATTCGTCTCGAAGCTGCTGTCCGCTGAGTTGACGCTGCTTATAAAAGAGGCCGTTTCGCGTCTCTAGTGACATAATCGTCTGCGACATTAACCTGAGTTACGATGACCGGACGCGGCAAAGGAGGAAAAGGTTTGGGTAAAGGAGGCGCCAAGCGGCACAGGAAGGTGCTTCGCGACAACATCCAGGGAATCACCAAACCCGCTATCCGCCGTCTCGCGCGCAGAGGGGGAGTGAAGCGCATTTCGGGGCTGATCTACGAAGAAACGCGTGGCGTATTGAAGGTCTTCCTCGAAAATGTGATTCGCGACGCAGTCACTTACACGGAACACGCGAAGCGCAAGACCGTCACCGCTATGGACGTTGTGTACGCGCTAAAACGTCAAGGTCGCACGCTCTACGGCTTCGGAGGTTAAATATAATACGACTATTGCATACCAAAAAGGCCCTTCTAAGGGCCGCCCATCCTTCATTATTATTTGTGTGGTCTGCCGACATTTTCGATGTTTTAAACTATTTGTAATCCGTCACACTGAGAAATAAGACTCAAAATAAAAGAAATCTCATTAAACTTGTTCATTAATTTGCGTCTTGAATTGAAGACCGAAAATCTGGAGATAAATACGGACGTGTATTTATAAAAAGGTAGAGATGGCAATTTCTTTCATAATGTCGAGAGTCTACAAAACGCCGGACGTCCTTATTGTTACTTGAATTAAATGAATGAGATATTGTGAAATTAATTTCAAAGATTACTTCGTTCAAAAGAATGAGACGATAAATTTGTACGAAAATCGTACTCATCGTTGAGCGTGTGGATGTCAAGTAAACGGTTGTAGCTTGTCACATTTCTGTCGATTTCAGCGGCGGAACCGAGAATAAATATATAGTTCTCCACTCGCAGTGCTGGAATACATTTTTCGTCACTAGCGTTTCTCTTGAAACGATTATATAACTAATTTATTGTTTCGTATGGCTCCTACGTTCACAAAGAAAGGAATTTATTTTAGTAAACGACAGCTTTCTGTATAATTTTCTCTTCATAAAATTGCTCATTGACGTGTTTGACCGCGAGTTCTAATAAAAGCGGTGGGAGGAAGGCGACGATAGACATACGCGTCCTTTCGCGATTGGTTGAGAGCTAGCGAACTGTTGCGACCGACCGTCGCCTGTTCACGGTCTGAGTCAACCGGTACAGGTCGAAATCCACCTTCGTTTATGGAGCGCTAATTTCGGTTACTCGAGACATTAAAAAAATATACGTAATCAAAATTCTTGTAGAGCCTTTTAAAATCACCAACTTTGCACTGCATTGATTTCAAACCATTCTTACAGGGAAATAAATTGTATATTCATTAAAAATTTAATATTGTCTAAATTTTAACTTTCATAACTCACATCCTAATTTTCTAGTTGCGATCTTGTTTTAACCAACGGAAGGTCTATTTTTCAATAGCTCCTATCGGGCAATAAAGAGGTTCATTCCGTTCCAGCGAATGGCGCCAACCAAATGCGTTCACAGCGCGACTGATTACACTTCGTCTCTTTTTCGCGTCCGGTAGCACATTCAGTTGAACAGAGACGGCGAACATCTTGCAGTTTATTGGTTAGGTAAATGATAGGTTTTGTCATATTTGATTACTTTTTTTATTCGTCGTTTTAGCTCGCGATCAGGAATCGATTGGTTTGGTTATGTGAGAACGGTTACTTGTGTGTGGCACATCGATACACGATATAAATTTTAAGCCCTAATCGTTTCTGGTTACGTTTTGATACTTCTGACTCGTGCCTGAACAGAACCAAAGGTGCCTTTTTCAAACCTGCGAGCGTATCATTATTTAAGACCTCAATGGGACTTCGTAAATAGGACTGAAGGTTAATACCTATATATACATACATACACATATACATATATAGTGAGTGATGCATTTGCACTATTTGCACAGAAATAGTGACCTGAATAGCATTTCGTTTGTGTATTGGGAATTGAATGTGCAGTATATGAGACTTCTATGTCGATTTGATCCAATCATCGATTTGGGTGCTAAATTTAACACTGAGCTGATTTCACGTTGTATATATTATAATTGCACAATTCTAGAAATAAGCAATGTGCCATCGGTTCATCATTCCTCACTTGCAAGCTCATTCACTGTATACTTCGCTGGTGCCGAGGAAGTAAGAGTACAGCTCCAGTGATACCGGACCACAGACAAAAGTCAGTCTAATGATAAACGAGTACTAAATATGTCCCCAACGACATTTTCCATCGAGCGTTATGATTATTCCTCGTCTTTTTTGGATTCCAATAAATTTTCTTACAGCCATACAAATTCTTCCACATTCTTAAAATAGGGAAAGGCGTTTCTCTCCCGTTGCGAGGAAAAACTTTCCACCGCGTGCTATTGGAAACGCTCTCACCGTTCGTACCCGATAACGTCTTGCGTTTATGAAGCCATCATAATTTTGCAACGCCAATATCACATAGTATTAAAGTACACTCGATCACGATTGCACACAGTGAGATTTTTTCGTTAGAAAATGAACATAGATTTGTTGAAATATGGCGTCGTCATTCGTCAATGACGTTACACTCGACGTCATAATTATTTGTGCCAAATGTAACTGTATATTTGTTTATCACTGCTGAAGTTGATCAGTTCTTACTGTAACGTTTCTTTAATATTGACTATGTAACAAGGTATATAAAAATCATGATTGTATGGATCAAATAGTCGATCAGTCGTTATTAAACTTTCACTGGTAGCGGCGAGCGAGGGACGGGCCGCTGATATTCTGCCAGGGCTCCCTCGACCGGGCAGGCGCGACGAATTCGGATAAATTCTTCGGCTAATGGCTGATCAGGCTTAATCGATAAAGGTGCCGGCGTTTCTCTTCATCGGGCTGTACGTTCTTCGTCGACGCTCGCTTGTAGCGGCAGTGGAGCGACGACGGTATGCCCCGCTCAACCAGCTTGCGAATACTGTTTTATGACGGAGCTATTCGCCCGAAACCTTGCGTGGAAACGTTTCATTCTATGGACATTGCGGCTGCACCGATACCAAATACATAGTTCGCGGAATCAATAAAAATTAATTCTGGTCTTAGTTAATGCGCCGAATTGGTAAAATTGAAGTTTTTGTTGAATACTACGAGTCTCAGAGCAACATCAAGGCAGTTTAAATCTCTTCTTCGGCTTAGGAGAAAGTCAAACGGTCCGTGCACGTACGAAAAAGCGTTGTGTCGCTCGCATGGTTTCCCTCGATCGTATCAGCGTTACTTTTAACCTGCGACAAATTTGTGAAAATAAATGAAAACCATTGCGGCGATAGTGTAAAGATCAACATTTTCACCACAAAATGTGTAGACGTCGATACGTTCTCTGCGTCGTCCGTCTCCGAGCAACGGACCACCAGCGACCTGTCGAATCAATACGCTATCACGCACTCTCAACCGCTACGCTCGTTAGTCAGTGTACGTGAAGACATTACATTTCCTTACGAATACGCATTTTACTTGTTAATCGTCGTATCTTCCCCCTCATCAGAATATGGTTGACACCGCGGTTATTAGTGACGCTCCTGCGGCCGCAACTCCTGCTAAAAAAACGAAGGCATCGGCGGCCGCCAAGAAACCCAAGGCGAAGCCCACGCACCCGAAGACTTCAGAGATGGTCAACAACGCTATCAAGGAGCTGAAGGAACGAAACGGTTCGTCGCTTCAAGCCATCAAGAAGTATGTCGCCGCCCAATATAAGGTGGACGCAGAGAAGTTGGCTCCTTTCATTAGGAAGTACCTGAAGAGCGCAGTCGAGTCCGGCGCTCTCGTCCAGACGAAGGGCAAAGGCGCGTCGGGCTCCTTCAAACTCGAGGTAAAGGGAGCCGCCAAGAAACCTGCGAGCAAGGCCGCCAAACCGGTAAAGGCCAAGAAGAAGGCGAAGGCCGCCGCCAAACCTGCCGTCAAAAAATCCGCATCTCCAAAGAAAGCCCCGCCTGCAAAAAAAGCTAAGCCTGCTGCGACGAAGTCTCCAAAAGCAAAGAAATCTGCCAAGCCGCCTACAAAGAAGCCTAAAGCGCCTAAAGCGAAGGCCGCGTCGAAAGCGAAAAGTTCCGCTAAGAAGGCAGCCCCCAAGAAGTGAGACTCCTTCGAAGATGATCCACGCAGAAGGTTCGCAGCGAGCGCTATCAGCTGCTAACAATTGGGTTTCATGGCGACCTGTCCATCCATCACCGACTTGACCATAAAGCCCTTTTCAGGGCTACCACACGAGTTTCTGTTATTCGGAATATGTCTTACTTTTTCCATTTTGTTTATCACGTACGTACATACGATTTCCGTCGTTATAAAGCGAGATTAATCGACCGTATTTCAAAGTAGGAATAACGAATTTGCTAGATGTATCTACATTTCGATATATCGGTGTCGTGTTAACTAACATTCGAAATATTGTGATAACGTTTTAATAAAAACATTCGCAATATTTTTAATTAAGGACAATACAAAACTATTAGTCATGTTGATAAATCAAGTATACTTACGTAAGAGTTGCATTGTGACCAAAACATTATTTGGGCGCTCAATAGAGGTGTGCCGTACGTATCTTTGTGGTGATTGGAACATTTGAATCTGAATCATTGAAATCTTCCGCCGGAACAATGATACGTTTCATTTGGAAAATTCGGAAGTCGACTCGCGAGTTCCAAACGGAACAGATACAAAACGAAACATTGCTAAAATGTATCGACGGTGTTTGCGGCGCGCTGAATATATTTTTGTTGTGATTAAAAAGTTGAAATTTTACTGTCCGGACGGAACATGTTTAAAATTATTATTTTTATGTAACTATTATAATTTTGTATGTATAAATATTGAGTTTGGGCTCACTTAAAGCGAATGTATGTATTATTAGTAAAACTAACCGTTTATAACTCTCCTTTATTTCGATACACGATCATTGTTTTTGTATCAATCGATGTGATATAGGTAAATATATTTTTAAAAAATTATCACAAGAATGGTCAACACTAGGAACTTGACCTACTAATATTTAAACACTAGAGGTGTTTAACATTCAAATTTTTGACATGAAATATTTCATGAAACGTTAACATTTTTAGCACTCTAATTTTTTTATATTCCATCTAATATCATAAAAGGTACAACGCAATGTGTCAACATATTAAATTGCTCAATTTAAATATATTTAAAGATACACCGGCAAGTATTTTACCTTGCCACGTTCGTACGCTGACTATGAAATCAACTAAGCAGTTAGTAATATATAAATCAAGGACAATAAAATATAATGTGTAAATAAACATTTGTTTGCTTCCCAGTGTGTAGCGCGGCATCCGTATCTCTATCTCACTCAGCGGAACAGTGTTCGCTTCGTTTCATTTCATTCGTTCGGAAGTCGAGATGCAATGTTCCAAATGATGGGTTCGACATAACGAAAATGTTTTGGATCATTTGGAACACAGCAATATTCCGGAACAAACAATTGCACACGTCTAATCGTTAGGTCGTGGTACTTTCTACTCTGATAACCAAACAATACCGCCCGCGGTGCAAATGGGAAAGACTTATATGCCAAAATGTCAAGATTGTGAGAGAGTACGAAATAAGGGCCTCGACAAGAAATAAACAGCAGACGCGTAAATTGTTGTATGCTATAAGTGTAAACATTTAACACAAGCAGGTCAGAAGTTAACACAATTAAATAATCGTTATAAACAAATGTTAGGCGAACCGTTCATTATTGGGCCTCATTGAGTGTTATTAGCAATATTTAGATATTCTTAGAATTAATTTTGCGAGTTGAATAGCGATTATTCGATGTGTAATTGTTGTAATTGGCTCTTATTATTCTATAATCAGTCTTTGAAAACTTTATAAGTTAAAGAGAAGTCTCTCATCGAAGTCAGCAGTGTCGAACAGTAATTAGAATCATTTTGCCCGTTCAGTTAAAATAAGGCGCATTGAGCAAGACTAATAATAATGGCCGGATGGGTGATTATCAGTGGACTAGTAGGACGACATCCGCCGTCAGATGGCGCTCGTTCGCACCCGGGCACGGTTCCCCTAGATGGCGCTCATTCTATAGCCTTCGGATTGAACCGGTCGCCGTTCGCTATGTTCCTACGTTAACTGTTGTTTCTTCATGATATAATTGTTCTTAAATAATTGTTTTATTAATGTCGAACGATTGAATTTTTCAGAATTACAAATTTAATTTAGTTAAATATAAGAAATTTTACTTTTATTATTAAAATAAAACGAATTATTATTGTTTATTAACGGTTTAATATGACCCATTTAAATTAGCTTGTGATCTTCGGACACACATTACGGTAATACTTGGTTTACTTTAATTTGCAAATTTTATAAAAATATAAACTAATATAATATATTGCAAACTATACTTTAGTTTACACGCCATTTTTCCCACATTCACCTATACTCCCACATTTTTCTGTTTGATCGGTAATAAAATAACACCAATTGAACATTAAGGAAGACTTCCTGTTAGACTGTTGGTGTGATTTTTTTACAAATAAAACGAAATACCTTTCGATTCTTTTATTTGGAGGAGGCGCTGTTAGATGGCGCTGATGCTGCTAACTGTACGGACGTCCTTAGTACTCGGCAAAGCGGCTTATTTTGCTGTTTATTAAAACTAAATCGAACGGAAGTAAAATATGTATATATCCGACACGACATATCTGATTAATTCAAATTTGACAAAATCGTTTCCGATTAATAAGTCAATATTTACATAGAACGAATCCAAAAACGTATTTATATAAATAATTACCTTAAACAATGAATTATTACAAAGTTTGAAAGTGATTACCGCCGCAATAGATGGGTAAAAATCAGCCATTAAATATTTATTTCCGTCGTCTTTCAAAGAGATCGTATACAGGTTTCCTTTCGATTGGTCTTTTATAATTGAAAAAGATAGTCACAAGGCTCGAGAATGGTTGTACAAACTATTTCATTCCAGAATTCTGCAAGAAGTTCACGTTTGACAGGATCTGCGTGCGGAAGAGTTATGGCGGTGAATGCCAATTATCAAGTCTTAGCAACGATCTTTCAAATTATTAGTCTTCCGGGACAAATCGAAAAAAGCCAAAAAAATATTTTTCTCATAAATACTAAAAGGCAGTTCAAGTACACCGACTTTCCTAAACAATTCGATATAAAAAATGTCGCCTTATAAACAATTTACACATTTCGATGTCGGAACTTGAGCCGCATTAGGCATGTTTTTTATTGAAAGTTACATCAAATAATATAGCCGTATTTACCGTCCTGTGACAAGTTTATTTATTTCGGTTTACTTCACACGACCTTTCTTCCTGTTTCAAATCATCCAAAAACGAAATAACTTTTCGATCGAACCAAAGATGGGGGCAAACAGGACACATCCCTCTCCCCCTCCACCTCTACTCACAGGTCCATTACACACTTGCACTGGATAAATCCATCTTCACGCATCGTTTACAGCAATGCTGCAGTAACTAAAGGATGCCCACGACGAACCGTTGTGCGACGCGACGGAGCCTAAGACATTTTCAATCACTGACTTTACAATTACTCAATAACATGTAGATTAATAACGATATATTTACGTAGTCATAATGGAATTGTGAAAAACACTAAAAATAATTTATGATCGGTACTTTAATTAAATACGATGCAGTTTAACATTACAAACACTTTTAAATATGATTATTATAAATACCATCTTATGTGTTAAATTAAGACTGAACTGGAACGACGACTGACGTGAACTGAGACTACGGACTTCTGAGCTGAGTAGGGCTGGCAGGTGCCTGGAGTTTATAAAGTTGAGCAACGCTGATTCATCTGGAAATGTTATTTGTTGAGGTTTCTGCGAACAAATCCTTATCTCAGGATGGTGAGACGCTGGGGACCGGATGACATTACTATGTTAATATATATGTTTGGGAATCATGCTGAATAATCATTGTGGCTGGCAAGTCAGGGGTATAACAGCTTCCCCGTTAAAGACTAAACTTACACCCCTTTGTGAGTGTATGTCATAGGCCTCCTAACCTTAGGCATACGAATCGGAGAATTGACTGTATCGGTGTCAGCAATATGTTTGGGTTCTATGTTACCTTGGTTTGACGAGGAGTTTATAAGATATCTAAGAAAATTATTACAATTATAGATCTTAAACGTATAACATATGTAAAACATAATACTTAATATGTATAGTATATGAATAGAAATTACCATATTCTAAAATATGCGGTTTGTATACAACTGAGTTCACAATGCGAACGATTTCTCAAAATGTTCAATCGTTACCATTAGGGGAATCTAAATTAATGTTTTTCAATTTCTTAAATGATCCAGGTTACAGAAGTAATTGTTATCTCCAGCTTAGCGGATGGGAAAAAGTAATCAAAACATGTATATTGTCTGAGTCTAAGGATATATTTCTTGATACAATTGTTTCCGTGAAATAATGGATGGATATAAAATATTATTTTTTCCAAACATAACAGAATTCATTACATCTTCTATCTCGAATGATAACGTCAATGAAATATTCTGTAATATACTTAACGATCCCATAAATTCAGATTTATATAGTAAATTATTTGATACAGCACTCAGATTGTTTACATTCAAGGTAACACTCTCAGCAGCCCTATTCAGACTGTTCGTTACCATTTATTTAGTTTAACGCTTCTTGAAGCGCTGAAAGTGTTGACGATTTAATTAAAATATTGTGTTCCAGAAATTCTGCTATTCTTTTGATCTCTTTCTACAGTTTGAATGGAGTTGTTATAGTTTACCGCGTCATCTCCGTCCATTGTACTAAAAGATGTTTAAAAACTGTTCCAACAACCCTAAACCAAGCTGAGCGTTTGAGTATTGTAGAAATTAAATGGGACATGGAACCGGAATTGCTAACTTTATCATGATAATGAGTGGAAAGTGGTTGAACGAGATTATGACACTTCATGTTGTCAAATATATTATGCTGTCTGGAACGAAATTTCAGTGTTCCGGAAATAAAATTGACTTTTTCCAAATGTGGTTTTATGAAAAATATATCCGTTGGGATAACAACTCTAAGGTGGCCATTGATTGAGTTTTAAAGAGCCAACAGGATCGAAATGTAGGGGAGAGTGGGGGAATTGGAGCCATGTAAGGAAAAGAAAAAAAAATGCAGTTTCGGTTACAATCACAAGCATTTATAGACAGTAATCGGTCTTTTAGTTACCCGTCTTTCAATAATTGCCAAGGAACATAAAAAAATATAGCCTTAAATAGGTAAAATCACGTTTTTTATGAATCTTACTTTCGCTTCCATTACCCCACGCATCGGGTAATGAGAGCCATGAAGCCTTCATATGTGTAATGAGAGCCATGAAATAACACTAAACAAAATAAAATCCTATTTTTATCTATTAAAGAGGAACTTAAACAATCCAAAATTTTTAAGTAATCAACAAAACATAAAATAGAACATTAGGATCTAAACAAAAATTGCAAAGATAATCTATAGGGTGATCGCCACCTGAACACTCAGAATGGGCCCATTTGCCACAAGCTTTGCAACGATACCATAATTCTTCATCTTTACCAACATCGTTACACATCATACATACATTTTCCTCCTCAGAGTATTCAGAATCATCATCACAAATATTATTTTCATCGATAGATGATTCGTCAGAAGTGCTGTCTTGGAACAAATATTTAGTTCCTCTGATAATATTTTTTTGAGATAATTTATTCTTAACCTGTCTCTTATTCTTAGATTTATATATTTGTATTTTCTTTGATTTATTCCCCTTCATCTCTCTTTTATTCTTTTTCTCCTTCTTCTCCTCAAAAACTTCCTTCATAGGAGTGCTAGTCAAAACTTCCGAATGTTGTTTGTTTCTGTTATCTTTTGCTGATTTTGCTGATATATTGGGAGGAGGACTTACAACATTTAAGATATGGGCAAAACTTGTAGAACGTTGTGGCGAATCTCTTCTCTGCACATCGTGTTGTGATGATTGGTCCCTGGCGGGCTGTCGAGAGGTGGTTGATGTTTGCAGCGCCTCTTGAGCGGAAGACACTGGTTGTGAAGTAACTGTAGCAATTGTTTCCGAAAGGCTAACAGTGTTTACCACGTTAGTTGTGTCATTACTTTCGTTCTGGCCAAGAGGTAAAAAATCTTCATCTGAAAAAACAGATGGGTCCATAGGAAATATTCCAGTAGTTTTAAAGCCAGATATTTCCTTGTCGAGAGATGCTATCTTTGAGTAAGCTTTATTAAATAGTCCAGCTATTTCGTATGGAATTACTTTAATCATGTTTCTAGATTTCATGTACATATCGCATTCCCTTTTGTAAGCTGTTTTTAGTGGACCAAAAAAACGTCACATCTAAAGGTTGTAGACGATGTGACGAATGTGGAGGAATACTCATCATAGTTATATAATTCTTTTTGGCCATCTCATAGGATTCCAATGTAGCATGACTGTTATGATTGTCCATAATGAGCAAAATCTGTTTTTCTGCAGTAGGACTTGTAAATTTTATGAAATGTTCAAGCCATGTTATGAATATTTGCTAATTAGTCCACCCATTTTTGGAACATGTATAAATAGTTCCCGGTGGCCCATCACGTTCTAGCTGTGGAGAGTGTCTTTGTCGTGGAAAAATAAATAAAGAAGACACATAAATGCCTGTAGCACTCAATGCACAAATTCCTGTAACATTTTTGCCCCTCTCCCATGAAGTCGCTGCACCAACACGCTTCCGTCCTTTAAGAGCAATAATATTATCTGGCACATGGACTGTAGAAAATATTGTTTCGTCCATATTGAAAATGTTTTGGGGCTCAAAATGAAATTTTGTCATTACAGATTCCAGATTACTAAAGAAACGTGTGACTTCAGTCTTATTAAAGCCCAGAATCCTGTTTATACTGGTCGCTTCAGGCTTTCTAATACTGAGTTCTCGATGTCGGTTCATGAATCCGTACCACCAATCTTTCCCAGCTATTTTTTTTTCAGTATTAAATCTATTCTGGACACCGAAGGTCACAGCCATATTGTAGCATATTTTACGCAGTTGGATGCCTGTTAAACCATAAAATATATTAGACATATTAAGTATGTGGTTAACCAGTATCTGTTCCTATTCACTAGTGAACACGGCTTTTCTACCGAGCGACGGAGAACGACTGTAAGTATCATCATCAGAAATTGCTAACCTGTACCGTTTTTTCAGTGTGCTGTAAGGTATTTGATGTTGTTGTGCCGCTTTATTAACCGATATTCCTTCATTTCTTATAGATTTTATTGCAGACTCTAACGTTCTTGGCATCTAAAAAAATAGATAAACAATACTGTTAAATTTGAATTTTGCTACTCGTAAGGGGTAATAAGAGCCACGGCGGGGTAATGGGAGCTTGAGTAGCTCCCATTATCCGGCAGTTAACCATCTCAAAATACCGACAATAACCTAAAAAACTTCGCTAAATAAGTTTCTCTTTCAATGTTATCATAAAATTGAATAAATAATGCATATAATAGAGGCAAAATACGACAGAATAATTAAAGTTTAGGTACTCACTTTATTTGAGAGATTTTGCACTTTTTTGTGGCGAGATCACTCCAAACGCACTTCTTCTTGTCACCACTGTGCGCGTGCTACTGGGCCGGCCGGCGGCGATCACGTGACACGAACGAATGTTCTCGAATGCATTCCTGTCAGTTTCGTGCGCCTAGTGCGTTCCAGTCTGTGTAAATTTTAGTGGCTCCCATTACCCGCTAGCTCCCATCGCCCCACTCTCCCCTATACCGGGATTGCCCTCTGCGGGTTGTTGAATGAACGACGGCGCTGTTAAACGTATAAAATAAATTTGTGAGAGTATAATGTTCACTATTATATTTTCAAATTACTTGCAAGAGTTGTAAACTAATTTATTAAAACATTTGTAAAAATGTAATTGCGGTAGTAAAAAAGTGTAAAGGGAAGAAAACAAAATTGTGTAGGACTTGGTGTCATTGTTTGTCTTTGCTGATTTCACTTCATCACAATGACGGGTTACATGGCGTCGGTATATTAATAGTCAGCGAATTTCTTTTGGCAAATGAGAATCGTAGTAGGCCTGTCACGTTTCCCTCGATTTCGATTTATGTATGTCCGCAATATTTTAAGACTTCGTTTGTTTCTCAATTTGATCAATTACATCGAAAGTTATAAAAGAATTAGTGCAGCGGGCTGGCGGCCGCGCACTTCCCGAGCGCTGAACTCGAATGGGGCCACCTCGGATTTTCCAGCACTGAAAGTAAAGTAACTCAGTTTTTATTTTACACATTTTCTATGTAACATTGTCTATTCTTTCAAGTGGAGTAATTAGTTTTTTCAAAAAAATATAATTTTTCGGCATATTCCATGAAAAAATGCTATTTTCAAACTAATTTCTTAAATAAATAATCGATCGTACACTCTACGGTAGGTAACGGTTGGTTATTTGGATAACCAACCAAAGACTGTATGTCAAATTTTTCCGAAATTACAACCATCTAGCTTTATGCGTGTAAAACTTGTAAGATTTTTAATCAAATTGAAAGCGTCTTTCGGGTTTCGGATAGATTTATAATTTTTATTTGATATTTATATGGCCGTTGCTCTGAATATAATTATTATAGCTGTAATATGACATACTAAAATTACGAACATCTAGCTTCAAGTATGTAACACTTGTGAGATTTTTAATGAAACCGAAAGCGCCCGTTAGGTTTCGGACATATTAATAATGTTTATATTATCATATTTTTAAGGCCGCTCTTCTGAATTTGACTATTACAGTTACAATATAATATACAAAGGTATCTATTTGAAAAATTACAAGCGTCTAGCTTCACCCGTGCAAGACTTGTGGGATATTTAACCAAATCTAAGGCGTACGTTAAATTTCGGATCTGTCAATAATTTTTATTTGATGTCAAGGTATTATAATTGTAACATAAAATATTAAGGTATATAAAATTGCAAGCATCCAGCTTTGCTGGTGTAAGACTTTGAGATGTTTAATCAAATCGAAACCGTCCGTTGGATTTCGAATGTATTATTTTTATTTGATATTTATATGGACACTGCTCTGGTTTGATTGTTGTAATATAATTATATATAGCATACTATTGTATCTATCTGAACAAATACAAACGTGTAGCTTAAAGCATACAAGAGTTGTGAGGTTTTTAACCAAATCGAAAGCGCCGTTGGGTTTCGGATAAATTTGACATCCCCTTCTACAATGGACGCACGCGTCTACTATTTCCGGAAATAACATTATTTCTGCAACAAACTAAGAATTAATAGCAAATTATTGTATTTCCTCTACTTACTTTGAATTTTGCGCTAAAACGCTCGCAAATGTCATGGCCTCCGCCGCGACGTCACAGCCAAGTAAACATTGCGTTGTGTCTACGTTCAACGAAGAAAGTTACATATTATATTGCACATTTCGAGTGTTGAAAATGAATTGGAAAGTTTACAAGTACTGTGGAGTTCCTCAGTGTAAAAAAAGATCAATAAAAACACTAACAAATTATTTGTTTACGTTCCAAACAAGAAAATAATGAGAGATAAGCGGCTAAAGCTCGCGCGGCGAGACCCAGCAGTTACAACTACGCATTCGCCAATTTAATTCTGGGAAGACCACTTTGATGTAAGTATTTACTATATATCGATAGGTGCATAAACCAGCCTTAGTTTGAGATGAAACAAATTATTGATAAGTAAATTATTGTTGAGGTTATGGTTAATTTGGTCTTCGTTATTATCCTTTATCAATTTCAATGGACAACTTTATTCTCACTTCAGCCGCCAAATGATATGGAAAATTATGTGCAGTATTATTTGATGGGGCCGGTGTCACAAGTGCGTATGAAAGCAGAGTGTATTCTCACAAAATTTGAAAGTCAACCAATTAGAAATAAAACTAACGTCTAACACCATAGAACGACTGTATATACTTAAGAAACGAAAGACGATGGCTCTTGAAGAACGTGAAAAACAATTAGAAGAAAGTAGTTTGGTTACGGGACATTTGGATTTGGAAGAAATTTCATTCGGACGTTCAGGTACACATTCTTCAAGTGTTATGTAATTAACTAAATAATGAAGAAAGTTGGCAGTTTGTTTAATCTATCAAATGTTACTGTACCCGCCTGTCCTGTTTACCGTTTTTATGAAAATCAACAGGTAAAAATATGTGTCTATGAAAAAGGTTTATTTCATCATCTCTGTATTGTTACTTTAGATATTAACGGCTATAATCCACTGTTTGTCTATTGTTTATATACACATATACGCCTTCTGTAACTCACCCAGAATCATCACCATTAACAAAATCTTTTCAAATATCACCATCACCAAAATCTCTTCAAATGGATTCCGCTTCTGACTGCAGCAAGATGATAGAAGATGGTAAAAAAACAAGAGACTTTGAACATTCTAGAATGCACATTGAAGAAAATCATGAGGAATCCACGTTCGCACATCGGCATAAGCTGTTACTAATTAAGTAATTTGATTCAGGAGCAGACAAATATACCCGCTAACCATATTTTGCTGTGTATTAGATTAATTAATTCATTCCGTCAATTCGCTGAAGACTTTACCATAGATCCAACCAATAAGATTTCCAGAATGCAATTACAATTTTAAGAAAATCACCCGCATATTATTCGTTAAATGTTAAACATAAAATTTGTACATTTTTAAATTGTGCTGTAATTAGAGTTGGCCACGCAAGAAAGTAACACTTTTTTAGTCCACTCAAATGCATTTGCATCTGCATCTGTGAATAACATATATTAGCTGGTTTCCCATTTTTTGTATAATTTATATAAATTTTTTTCACTCATGGGGCACTTGATCTTAACAATGCCATCTTGAGAAATATCATCAGGTTAACCGGCTACCACAGGACAGTTTTTAGATAACATCAATCCAGTTTCAAATTGTTTGGCCAGTTTCATACTAACCGTTTCCCGTACTTCATCCTCTAACTTCTGCCACGTTTCATGGCTAGCGTGTCTGGGATCTCCCCCCACCCCTCCATGATTAGTGATCTCAGTGGCCATATCTTCGTTCCTATCTTAGGCTATTTTTGTGCTTGTGTCTGGTGTCATCCTCAATTTTATTTATTATTACGTCAGTTTGAGCTACAGATGTGTCAATCATCAACGAAAGAACCAGAGGGACCCTCTCTTTTTAAATGAAGGAACGATCGAATCACGGAGTTGTGAATGATTCGGTTTTTTTCGTCAATACCAATGACGCGATCTCATTCACGATTGTTTGAGTGGATCGATAGCTTCACTCGAGTCATATGTCACAGACTACTGAAGTACCTACACACATGGTCGCGATTGATGATTGGTATTTTGGTTTCGATTCGGTTCGCGGCTCATTTTTTCTTGGGGAACATTTCGTTAGACGATCGTACCGCGTATCGCGCCAGCCGCAAGGCGGCCGCATTTGCATCGATGAGTTGTACACAATACGTATATAAATATTGAATAGGTACTACAGACTATTTAATGTCAGCGGACGCGATTGTTTATAAACGAATACATTCATTGTACGCCAGTGTAACAGACGAACAATTGAACTAATATATACGTAATTTTATTAAGATTAAGAATTACATGAACTGTTTAGTGTTACGTCTAACAGACTTTTGGAAAGTTGCTGCTTCATTTTAATCTGTTTACGATTATCATATTCGTATTAATACAATGAGTTGTTATAGCTATCTAGCTTGGATTGTTAACCGACGTCCAAACTTCTGTACTTAAACAAATTGCTCAGGATTGTAACAACTTATTGTTTAATTTCCTCGTTGCAAGAATACAGTTTCGGAATCAAAGAAAGTGAAAGCGTTTTCCTGCCATATCGTAATTGAAATTGGCAGCGGTTATTGATACTGCATCAAACTTGTTAATGCACACAAGTAGACGTGGCAGTGGTTATTGATACTGCATCAAACTTGTTAATGCACACAAGTAGACGTGGCAGTGGTTATTGATACTGCATCAAACTTGTTAATGCACACAAGTCAACGTGTCAGTGGTTATTGATACTACATCAAACTTGTTAATGCACACAAGTCGACGTGTCAGTGGTTATTGATACTGCATCAAACTTGTTAATGCACACAAGTCGACGTGTCAGTGGTTATTGATACTGCATCAAACTTGTTAATGCACACAAGTCGACGTGTCAGTGGTTATTGATACTGCATCAAACTTGTTAATGCACACAAGTCAACGTGTCAGTGGTTATTGATACTACATCAAACTTGTTAATGCACACAAGTCGACGTGTCAGTGGTTATTGATACTGCATCAAACTTGTTAATGCACACAAGTCGACGTGTCAGTGGTTATTGATACTGCATCAAACTTGTTAATGCACACAAGTCGACGTGTCAGTGGTTATTGATACTGCATCAAACTTGTTAATGCACACAAGTCGACGTGTCAGTGGTTATTGATACTGCATCAAACTTGTTAATGCACACAAGTCGACGTGTCAGTGGTTATTGATACTACATCAAACTTGTTAGGGCTAAACTTTAAAAAGTTTGATTTAATAATCTTTAATATTTCATAAAGTTGCGGCAAAATGATTTCACTCATGTATTTTCTTCCGAATTTCGGTATAATTAATTTAATCGTTTTATTAAATCCTATGCACATAGTATAATTATATAATGCGATCATTTCAGCTACAGCGTAGTGAATTTCGAATGATCTCGACCCATCGATCTCCCGTTTCTTGATAAATGCATCCTCAAAGGTTTGCCGTACATTTGATGTTATTTTTTTGTAGACTTAAGAAATGGGATGTTGAAGCTTTCTTAAAATTGGTCTGATTTTATATGGTTTATCAAACTTCATCTGAAATGTGTTGAATTCTTGAAAATATAATTGGTACTTATGATTTTTTAAATGTTAATATCATTTAATAGTTTTAATATATCTTGTGAATATTGAATATATTTGGCGTTAATTCTGTAGAAATTCATTATTCACAATTAAATGAAACTGCGTGATGTAGTATTATTTCTACTTTCTTTACCTCGACCTAGGTTTCGTTGTAATACAACATCTTCAGGTGGGATATTAGCAAAGATTCTAATCTTCTGAATCTTTGCTAATAACCCACCTGAAGATGTTGTAATACAACGAAACCTAGGCCGAGGTAAAGAAATTAAAGAAAGTAGAAATAATACTACATCACGCAGTTTCATTTAATTATGAATAAGTTGTGAAAATAAAAATAGTTGTAATGCAATTTTTTAAGTTTTTTAAATTATTTAATAAGAATACATAAAACGTTCTATTACATAACACCATCACGATGCTCCCGAGACAGCGCCATCGACAACGTCTAGTCTATTCAATTTCAAGAGATAATTTTTGTAAACAATGGAATTTGACAGTTAAAATATGGACGGCACAAATATATATTCGATCAGCTGACGACTATTTGTAAAATTCATTGTATTATACGCAGAGTATTATAAAATTATATACGTAATCAAAATATTAACTTCAGAAAGTTCCACTATAAAAATGTTATAAATACAAGTGTTACATCATTATTTTACTGATACAAACTGTGAAATTTTACACGGTAAAATTGGACAACCCTCCATTTTTTTGCGAAATAATCAGGCGTTTCAAACATTTCGTGAAAGTATTCGAAATCTCGACGCTGAAAAAGTCTAGACCATATATGATATGCATTAATTTCATAAGGCGTTGGAATGAGACATCTACAATGTGTCAGCTTGCGCTGCTATATTTCTAGATTTGATTACCTTATATACAGATATAGTTATGGTATATTTGGCGTATAGATAATTAATCAAACATTGTGACATGTGTTATTTTCTTTTCAAATAAGTGTTGGTACTAAAATATTTTCCATTGTAGCCTACAAATTGTATGCGTACTTTAGAATAATGTTTTTATAACAACTGAGCCTTTACTCTTATTTCGATGTATACTTTCTAAAAACATTCTTAATATTAGACATATTTATTTCAAAAACATTAGAAAAAACTTTACTGTTAAGAAGTGGGAATCCGTTAGAATTGGGCCGCTCATATAAGGATAAGATGGCCATTTAATTTCCGGGTCATTTTTCCTTCCCTTTGCCTTTTTAGTTACTTTTTTCTTTATTCTCGTGAAGTTTTTCTTTTCCGTTTCTTGTTTCTTCATTTTCTTGCCACAAGGATTGCAAGAATTGTTGACTGGCGTGCAGTTTACATGCGGCCATAATTTACAAGCAATTAATTGCAGCTAATCTTCTATTTTTTCAGTCTCGTAGTAATTTTCACCGCATTCCACGCATCATGTATATTATCTTCGGGACCGGAATTTTTACCGGCTAATTCTATCTTTATTTCTTCATCAGAACTTGAATGTAATTTCATTTTTTGCTTTTTATATTAAGAATTTTCTTCATAATCTTATTGTTTCTATTTTCCCTTTCCTTTTTTTGACTAATATAATCCAGGGATGCGAGTACATTTGCTACTTGCTTGGACAGTTTCCGAATGCTAGTAAGCAGTTTTACAACTGGGTACGTGTCAGTCAGGTACTTTGAAGGCGTATCTTTTTGTAAGCACCCTCATTAGATCTTTATGTTAAAGGCACTGTAGGTGGTAGTTCTTCTTGAACCCGTTCAGATATAAGATCCTCAAGTACCATTGAAATCCTTTAATAACTCTGTCATTTTTAAGATTATCAGATATGTAGGCATAATCTGGAATCTAAACTTAGCGCCACTTATGAATTTGTTATTCGATTTTAGGTTATGTTATCGACAGGTTATTGTATTGAACGAAAAAACAGTAAAAACAAAATAAATTTTAAAAATATTAACGCTACCACATCAAATATCAACGTACTAAAATCTGAGGTAAACTGAAATTCTGAAGTTTAAAAACGAATACTTTTTAATTTTTTTTCAATAAAAAATGTATACAGCGACGTATACGTTCGAGTGACAATCGCTCACCAATCTTAGCTCACCGCACCTAGAGCAAAGACAGTTAAATTTTTCGGTCGGTCGTTTCATCCAACAGGCCATATCATACTGAATTACCCTACGCTAATACCGGGAAACGCAGCCTTGATTGTATTTATATATATTATAGTGCATAAACAGTGATTCCTTATGACGCATTTTAATAGTCTTACAAAAACAAAACGCAAAAAATCATAAAATGAGCGGCATAGTGTACTAAGTGGAAAATAATATAATGATTAAAATATTATTCTGAAAAGTAAACATTACATAAAAAACCTTTGCAGTTTCGTACATCTATATTAAAAAGTAATATATGTGTGTCTATGGCTGCGGAACATGTAATGTTTACTTCATCTCAAAATCTTCGACAAATAATTAAATATTTATTTCAAATTGACATACCTATATTATTTTTTGTACTACTTGAATAATCTGAAAAATATTTGTATAGATATTAGAAAGTGAAGAAATGTAAAACCCATTTTTATGGTCAATACACCTTGAGACTTGGTTAGTAATATTATTTTAAAACCGTACTCTCATCCGACTTTTAGACAATCATCAGTTTATCAAATAAAAATGCCGATTTGTGCTGATGAATTTTGTGGGGCAAGAAACTTTTATTCTCCATTCAAATATGTACGACTGGTAAAACTAACTTAAGTATTAGTTTTTGTTTTCAGGACAACCAATGCGGGTTCGTATAATTATCTATCTCTCCGCCTGTTGCACACGATATCTAACAATTGTATTGGAGTGGCCATATGTAAATGTACGTAGGACTAATAAATCTGAATTAATCCAACGCACAGCATAGCTAGTATGATTATTTGCGACATTCATTATTATGTTTACAAGGGACACACTTCTTGTCCAAAGGATAATTAAATAAATTGGCGTATTTATACAATTATAAATTAGAATTTTGAAATGAAACAAAAAAGTGTTTGTTTACGCAAATATTTTGAGCGAACTAAAGTACACTTTATCACAGCTTACACATTCGATCGCGAGTAGCTACGTTCGTCCACATAGGTCCAGTTGCATATTTGACTAAACATTTTGATCCTTTTATATCTGTCTTCATGACGCGACGAGTGAGTGAAATGATTGAGTCGGTGAAACGAAACAGACGCCGATCACTCCTGAGCTAGTGATATACTGATACATTTTGATTTCAAGTGAGCGAGTGATAGATATAATCGTAACATGTGAGCTATATCTTTTACATGTCTCACTCTATTCCGTAATACTATTTCTCAGTGATATTAGCAAAGGCTGGCCTCGCCGGCTCTAGCATTAGGCACGACCATCTTTGGATATCGGTGTGAAGCCCAGATTAATAGTGATGTAATTGTATGTATATGCAGTGTATTTTTTCTGTGAAATATTGTTGTATTTGTTGTATTTTATACATTAGTTCGTTTTTAAAAAATATTTTAATCATTACTTTAAAATTAAGTATTAAATTAAAGATTACTTTTGTAATAATTTTCTGTATAACTTAACATTTAAATAAACGACTATTTCTATCCAAATTTTTGACATTATTTCATAATATATCTTTCATTTATGTAACAGTAATACTTTTAAATTATTCGAACAATCACGAAAAAAATTACATAAATTTATTGCTAACTAAATATCGGTCTTTGTTCATCTGACTTGTCTGAATTTCTTTTAAATATAAAATATAACCTATATAAGTTACGTATGTTTACAACGAAAACTTGAATAACGAGTTCGGAAATAAACTTACATAAGTTTTATTAAATAATGGTTATTCAAAGCTGTTGTCGAATGTCAGCCGTGTAGTTAACAAAATAATCACCGCCCACTAAAAATGTTTGATCTTCTAGTTTAAGTGTCGTGTTTACAGAAGAAAACCTGTATAAAGAAGGAAATTCAACGTAAAGAAATTCACTTGTGAGCGACCTGAATAATTCGAAACATCTTTTTTATTTACGTTTTAAACTTGAAGGAAAAAACCCTTTAAGGTTGAAGCCGGATAAGAAAGGCGAATGTACCTCGTCCCTACATCCCGCTGGGGTCACGGTCATTGACACGGTCATTCCCATGACAATTACATTAATATACAGACAATTTTCATAGAACATTAGCCCTCAATGCCGTTTTCTGTACAAGGTAAAAATAGCAATTTTAAACATATTACTCGCTGAACGGCTGGAACGATTTAAATGAAATAAATAATTGTTATTCGTGTAAATGAGGAATGCTTTTACTGAAGAGAAAGTGCGACCTACAAAACGTACTTACTAGAATTTGTCATAAAATTTACTTCGGTTCATACGACCGTTTGTTGTCATTGGAAAATGTTTAAAACTTTTCTCTAAAGCCCGTATTTTTTGTGATCATTTTTTGAAAATCAATAAACAATTTTAAAAATTTGGATGACCCCTTCATTTTCTCTTCTAGTGTATATTGTAAATATTAAAAATGATTTATCGTAAAGAGTTACACAGAAAAATAATTCGAGCCTGTAATAATATATTAGATACAATAAAAAAAAGTAATGAACGTTTATTTTTTTATGTCAAGTAAGTATATATTTTTCAAAATTTCATAAAAGATATATGTTAACGGCATCAGATAATTCCAAAAAATATACTATAATTGCACAAAGCCGATAAAGTGGTTTTTTTCTGTATAATTATCGTTCTTTATCTTTGTTTATTCCTCCATAAGCATGTCTCAGTCATACTTTTAACGCATATTTATATTATTAAACCCAGGTCAGTCATTGAACAGACACAAATCGTTCGTAAATTGTTCATCGTTAGCCGTTATAGACGAGCACTAAAATATTGCGGGCTAATATTATATTCTAAGAAAATCATCTTTATATTAGTGTCGGTCGATGTGTACAAAATGACCATGATCCATGCGGAGGCTCATCCGTCCTTCTTATCTGGCTGTGGCCTTTCCATTAATTGTGATGCGTATATTCGATTTTTACGCGAAAGGTGAACTTCTAGTGAGCGGCCAGGAAGAAATGCACTCCAACTGAATATAAACAATTTCAAAGATTTTTTTGTATGACTTGGCTTCCCAAATGCAACAAAAAAAGAAAAACAACAAAGTAACCTTGTATCAAAATAAATTTAATTCATAACTAAAGCGTTAAGAATCAAATCACAATACAAATTCAAACTTACTACCGTGTAACAACCAACAGTTGTGGAAGCGCCATCGGTTTTTGAAAGACCGATTTTTAGTTAGCGGGAACAATCACGGGAGAATTTATATAATTTTTCCCGTGATTGTTCCGCGAAACATCAAGAGGTTCAGGAAAGAATTACATCAACCCTAAACTGAATAATGAATAACAGGAACAGCAATTACATTGCCGACTACTTAGTATGAGATATACTGACAAGAACATATACACTAATATTAGTTAAAATACTGTAAAGTTTCAAGTTTGGTTTTAACATTGTAAATAAAAATTAATGGAAAATTTATATTTTCAAAAAAACAAGAAACAATTGTTTTTGTATTCGGATTTTAAGTTTTCAGTGATAAAACTAAATTATGTAAAAAACTACGTGAATTTGATTGGTTGGGCAATATTTTCCTGAGCAGATTCTGATTCTATCTATCTACGAGTATTTGAAGAACCGTTCTTTACAAAACGGTGATTTGTTTTATTTTGCTTTTTATTTAAAAGATATAATAAACAATGTACTTAAGTTATTAATACCGCCCATATTCGACTGACTAACATTTTTTTGTAAATATTATTATTTCATTTTTACGACGAATCACGAAATACAGTTGTGGTACGTATCAACGCAACACACTTAGCCTCCATTTTGCCTATATTAATTAAATTTTAGATCAACGCCCAGCCTCGGCCGCTGTTTATAGAAACGTGAAACATAAAAGATTCTAGGTACGAAAGCTTATTAAATAATCATTTATAATCCGGAAAGGGGCTAAAAATGGAGGTAGAAATTAAAAAAAATATTTTCTATTTATCTAGGCAACTGTAAACTTAAACTTCGAAACTGGCAGTTAAATATTCTAACTATTGCCAACAAGTGTTTTTATTCAACATTAGCTTACACACACACGATAAATAAATGACATCCGTTACACTCAGAAAATATCTCCCATATATGAAACAGGAGTTGTAGATGTTAGCTCTAGAGAAGTTGTACTTGCTCTCACCTGAATATTTTCGTTAGTGAATGAAAACGGAGTGAATATTTCGACAATAGAACCGCCGATAGCAAACACTGCACTACAAACTAAACAAAAAAAATACACGCAACACACTTCATATTGCACTCTATATAAAACACTAAAATACCAACAATATATAGCAACATATAATAAAACCTCACGACAAAACAGCTAAACAATAACTGAAACTATTACACGGTGTTCTAAATTAAAAATAACAAAAACTTTACAAATAATCCCCGAACAAATGCAACGTCAAACAAAAGGCGCGCATCTATTGTTTCTGTATGGCCATAGTAATTATACTTTTCTAGAATAATAATAGTTATTAAAACTATTGTGCACCGCATAAGAGAAATATTCCATTGCAAGTTTTTGTAAGATATGATATTTAAAAAAATTTGATTTACAATTTATTACAATAACTTTCCATCTCTAAAGAGATTTTGAAATAAATTTACACTTTGAGTACATATTAATTTTCTTAATTAAACGATTTACAGAATTTTTCATCAAAAATTCTTAGGTAAACGTAAATATTTTGCCTCTTAACTACTTCCATGTTTCACTTTTTCTTGGACTACAGTTTATCTTTTCCTGTAACATTTTATAAATGTTTAATTTAAAAATATTAACGTAGAAATATTGATTTCTTATACGGACACTATTAAAATTTCTTTTAATCTGACCTTGACAAAATCAATTATTTTGAAATTATTCATTAAATTCTCGAACATTAAATGATACTCATACTTTTTAAGAAAACAAACGCACTAGTTTTAATTTATGCATTAAAAAAAATATATGTCTTTGGAAAAGAATTTATGAAGTTGAAATAATTCATTGGTTGATTGAAACTTTTCTAATAAGAAAATTATCAAAATTGAATTTAATATCAAAACCATTACTATCTTAAAACATAAAAAATTGAAAGGTTTGGAATTGATATAAATTGATTTTTTAATTTCCAACAGTATTAAAATGCATGTTGACTAGAAAAGAACGTTCATGAGCATTATATTTTACAAAAAAATTTTCTCCTACACTTTTATTATTTGACTTTCATTTTTATATTATATTGTAATTAATAGTTTTGTAATTATTTTAGATGATACCAGATATATTTAAAAAAATATTAATGTCACTTTTTTGTTCCTAACTTTCCTAAGTGCATTTTACTTGAAATAAGAAAAAATAATTGTCAAAATATTTCAATGTTTTCAAACAGAAATTTTTAAAATGTGGACGGTAATATTTATTTTATTATGTGCATTATGTGCTATTTTCTTAGATTGCCTTGGAAAAATGAATAGAATTAATATAGTAATTATCTTTTACGTTAAATAATGGGTTGGTACGGTGAAATATGTTCAGTTGAACAATTAGTAGTTTGGAAAATTTGTATTGAGTTTCAATCAAAACTTGTTGCTCTTATCGCGAATGAATCACTTCTTGTGTAATCGACGTGGTCATCTTTATCGATTAAATTGTAAGTCGCCTATGAATTTATTATTTTCAATTTTATTATAGTTTCGTTACTAAAAAAAAATAAATGGGTAATATTGCTTGAGGAAAACCTAACAAACATTTCATTGTACGGTAATGCAGTAACCTAATGATTATTCAATATCGCTTGCAACAGTGAATGCTATTTTTGTACAATTTGGTAATATGGGAAAGTTTTAGTTTTTTTACGATGAAAAAGTCAATACAAAAATGTTTCACTAGAATAATATATTATTGTTTGTATTGTGAAAAATATAGTCAATAAGTAATTTTTTACTCAGTACGTTCACCTAATTAACTATTACTTTGTCACTCTAATGTGTGCCTGTAATAGATTAGTTACTATTAACAATGAAATTGAATTGTTATTGAATTTGTGAAATAATTATTCACTGCATCCATTTTTTATTATCTCTGTAAGAATTAAATTTTGTGTATTATTTTTAACATTATTCTTAACTTTAACACATATTTATATTTTTTATACAAACCATGTTGTTAATGGGTAACTATGATATTGTATTATACATGTGAGTATCAATATGATATTCATCTAATTTGATTTGTTGATTCTAATCAAAATTTGAAGAAATATAACTTTAATATTTTTTAAGGACTACATCCTACGTAATTAAATTTGACACAATTTTGAATTTCAATTAAAAGTTATACCTTTTGTATTTTATAATAAAGTCCATAATCCATTGACACATCTGTGCAAGATAGAAAGTAATGTAAGCATTTATTTAATAAATTAACAATTCAGACAATTTTCTTCGCTGGATGTATTCAGATCTAGATGCATTAATTATCTTTATTGTTTAATTCTCTTAAATAACTATCTAATCTGGAACATTGTAGATTCCTCGGCTATTCATTAATGTTGGAGTATTAATCTTACATATAATATCTTCAAATACTACAAGTCGCACACATTGTCGAAGTCCGACCACTTCCAATATTTGAACTCGTAGTTATTGTTTTCACTTTTTCAGTATCGTTGTTTACCTTTAATATTTTTCCTGGGAAGACCTCTGCTTCGTAACGAAGTATGATAAATTCACTCTGCACAAAACTGACATGATTCTCTTGTTTGTTCACTTTCTTGTTTTGGTTCATAATGTGAGTATCGTTTTCTCGATTTTCTGATTTAATTTGAGTAATTGTACGTACGTCATATTCATTAGTTTTGTCTTGGACACTTTTTGTTTTCGCCCCTCCTTTTTATGCATCCAATTTTTCTTCTTGATTGCAACCAAAGAACTTCTTTTTTGGCACCAAATGTGTCGTGTTAGTTATTTTCTCTTCCTTATATTTTCTTCAGACCTAGCAAGAGCATTTTTGATAGAAGTTGGATATTCTGACTTTTATTCTCATTTTTGCTTTTAACGGGTGTTTGTTCGACTGGATTTTAAGGAAGCGGTGCACTTGATAATGTTATTATGTTATCGAGGACAATTTCTCCTTCAATTTTGTCACTATTCAACACTTTTCATGAATGGTGATATTTTTGGAGATGTGTTTCAAATTCAATACTTTATCGTTGTTTTGTAATATAATATTATGATTATGTTGGTCAAGTTTTACCCAAAATTTAAAAAGTCTATAAAGTTCTAATTTACCTGTCCGTTCAGATTTTGCATTATTTTTCTTCAGTTTCTATTACAGCAGGGTTGCTTTCATGTAAAGCGTTGTTGATTTCTTTGACTAATCTAGAATAATCTATGTTATTTTCATCAAAAGGTAGTAGACTGCAATTCCTGGAGTCACAGCTGCAGTATTTGATTGTTCAAGAATGTCTTCTAAATCTTCACAATTCGACTTTTGTCCACTGTTAAATATTTTGAATGGATGAAACACATCAATGTCAAGAGGTTGCAGCCGATGAATAGCATTAGGATAGAAAGCAGTTAACATTATACCTTTTTCTTTACAAAATTCTGTTTTATATAAATTTATGTGTGAAGAATGACCGTCGTCAAAGAAAAATGTTACTGGAAGGGGAATTTTAATTTTTTCCAACCAGATGTAAAACGTTTGTTACATATTCGTAGAAACCTGCACTTAGTTTATCATCTGATTTTCCTGTTGCACAATTCATAAGGTAATCAGTATGAATGGAGGGGGTATCCTTCTTTTGTAAGGATACAAAACTGTAAGAGGAGGCATTCTTCCTTGAACGCTGACTGTAATCAATACAGTCCAATACTTTTTTCCATCGTTACAAGTTCTACAATCCACTTGATTTGGTTATTTTCTTGTTAACACAAACTGTTCTTAGGACAAGTAAAAGCCACTCTTGTCTTGTCTATTAAAAATTCTTCTCGGACTAGGCACTAAATCTAATAAGTTGTTCTCTGTTAAGTAAGAACAAACACGGCCCAAATAATTTTGAATTTTTTTTCAGTTACAGCGGCTCAAATGTCCCAACCTTAGTATATTTATTATTTAATCTGTCAATAAGTGTGCTTATTGTAAGCTTTTGGAGCTTTTGCCGTAGACTTTAATTCAGTTTTAACAGCTTCATTTAAAGATTTTATTGAATAATTTAATTTCTTTTGTTGATCCATTACTAGATAACATGAAATGGGAAATAAGGCTTATAAATACGTATTCAAGGTAATGTGAAAATAAGTTAATATAAAAGAATTAGCACTCGGTCGGAATTAAGAAAATTTGTAGAATTGTTGGACCTAATAACCTACCACTTTTAAATTGTTTGTATAGCTGTACTTTTATTGAAAGAAATTCACTTTGAAATAAATCTATTATGTATACCATTTACTAAATACTGCATAATAACCACAGAACTGTGATTTCCCGTGTAAAATATTGTTTAAATAGGAAATTTTAGTTAAAGGAAATTAAAGCTTCTCAAATAATCAACTAACTTAGGGAGACAGGTTAATATCAGATTATTTTTTTCAATTAACATGTATGTGTGAATTACCCATAAAATGATCACCGGTCGTTTTTTGAACTTTACTAATTTCGCATAATTCTTATTCCCAACCACAACTTCATGTTTTAAACTTCGTTTTAATAATAAATTTGTAAAACAAACACTATACTTACCGTAAACAGTTCATATTTTCGAAATGTACTCTATTTATGCAAAACAGTATTCTGACAGATCGACATAGACGTGTAGTATAATCATTCTATGGTGAATGGCAAATCGACACTAAACAAAAGACGAAAAATGTAACGTACGTCTCTATGGCACTAGAATAGGTATAAGACCTCCTAAATTTTCTGGCCTGTTAAAGTTTTAAAATTCGTGCACATGACTAAAAAGGTGATATGAAACTCAAATAATCGGATTAAGGTAGTTGTAGGTTGTAATTGGATTTACGTTACGTGGTTTTACGTTAATAACTTCGAAAATGAAATGAAGTACTCTAAAATTTAATCAATACATTTAATGCCATTTTGTCTGCATTGTTATTAGATGCGTAAATATTTATAACTACTGTTACAACCATCTATAGTCAGGTGGTTCAAGCTTCTACTATAAAGACTTGGCCTTCTATATCACTAAATATTTGTAAAGGTTTAGTCTGCAATATAGCGAAAACCACATCAAAGTTTTCTGGAAACCTTCAATATTACTAAAAAAACTACAGAGCTATTCTTATATAGATTTTTCCAAAATCAGACGCACGCACGCACGCAATTACAAAATCGCACGCACGCATGCATGCACACACGCACACACACACACACACGCACACACACGGTATGCTTTTGTGGAATAGCATGCATACATATATTACGGCTTTTGGAATTGTTGCAAGACACCCAATACGTCGTAAACCACGATCTCGAGTTTCTCATCTGTCTATCAAACATTTGTTCGGTTACTGCACCATTATTAACAGAACAAATGTTTGATGTGTTGTTGCTCATCGCAGCAAAAAGGAATTTCGAAATACTTCTGACTATGTAACAAAAAAAACCGAGTCTAAATTAATATGGACAAATTTAACGAGATATAATACAGGGACGATGTAGCTACCAGTTCGTCATCTCAATATATGTTACTGATTGTACAAATATACAAACCTCAAGACCGTGGTGTGATCACTGGTCGTCATCTCAATGTATGTTACTGATTGTACAAATATACAAACCTCAAGACTGTGGTGTGATCACTGGTTCCGGTCTTTTACAGCGCAGCATACTGCGGGGTCCTAGGTTCGATTCCTGGTTGCTAGTTGAGCGGGACTGAAGTGGTTTTCGTAATTACTTAGCTAAATACCACAGAACAGTGATGGGCAGAAGTGTCACTGGTGGGAGACTATATACTGCTGAAGCTACAACACATCTGCACAGTGCGGCGGTTCTGGGTATTACCCCCGCACTGTGCAGATGATATGATAAATGCATGCTGGGTATTGATAAACGCATTAGGGGAGAAGTTTAACAGTGAAATGAAACAGGCTGTTGATTGATGACTTAAACCTCAGTCCATGGAAACTTTGCGATATTATATTTTATTTTTGTAAATTTTAATTTAAAGTCAAGATTAGTTTGTACTTACTATTTTTTTCATCTTCATAATTAAAATTTTACATGTTTATTTTTATCTTCATTGTATCAATTATTATTTGAAGGAAATCCATTACTGAATTCAGTATGGCTCTAAATTAAATGTATTTGTTTAACTTAAATTAGTTAATATTATATCTTGTTTAATTCACGTAAATTAGTTTCTATTGTGTCCTTGCAATTATTTTCTTCATTTTATTTATACTATTTTCAGGTGAGAATGTTAGACTACAAGTCTAGATGCTGTCAACAATTAAAGGATGTTAGAAAAAGTTATGGACAGAATACTTGTTCCTACAATAGGATGAATTTTAATAAGACAATTGAAATCACCTTTGTCCAACGAAATGTTTTCTTAAACACTTAAATATTTTCATGACATATTTTTAATTAGGCACCTTGGATTAATTACGACTTTTTTATTACAAGAGTTCATCTCTGACTTCAACTATTTCAATAGAACCTTCATTCTGCTCTGGTTGGAAGCCTAGCTTTATTTTAATAATTTTGCGCAAGTAATTGATTATACAAATGCTGTACAAACCTCAGTCCATGGAAACCTTGTAATGTTATATTTTATTTTTGTGATTTTATATTTCCATTCGCCATCGATGGGGAATTTGTGGCAACTTTAAGGAGCCCAACTACCATGAAAGGCGATATATGATTATATCTTCTTTTAAATCAACTTATGAAGCATTAAATATATTTGAGAGAACTATTTGTTATTGAACAGATCGATGTCATATATTTTATGCGCGGAAGCGAACAAACCCTGCAGTAGTGTGAACCAACGACACAAGCGCAAGTCAAGATGTCATGCGAGTGCTACAATAAGAAGTACAAGTTGGGTTCCACTGAGAATCAGGTACGTGGGACTGGCGAGTGGAAGTGAGAGAGAAAAGGGGCTCGATTGGAGTGAGTTAGATGATTTAAAATGAATTTATATCTAATTTGCTGGTAAATGTGTAATTAAGGGGCCGTTTACACATATTCGTCAATCAGTTGTTTGGATCGGTTACCGCATGTGGTCATCAACCAATGTAAATAGCCTCGGTCGATATAGTCATGGCAGTCAGACGAAACACTTGTACAGTCAGCCGATGTCTTTGTTTACTTGTTAGTCTCAAATAAAGCACACGCTGTAACAGGTTTACCTGCTGTTTAGGTAAATTAGCACAATGGGTGAATAGAAAATAATATTTCTCATGATGTGAAACGACTGGAATCTAAATCAGGATCAAGAAAAGCTCTGAGCATGAAGTCATTGTTTCTGCTTTCCAAAAACAGCAATATTTACTGTTGGAAATCAATCTCCAACATAAAAAAGAAGATGGATATGACGCGTTTGCTAAGTATTCGTTACACAACATGTCCAGTTGATCATGAAATGCAGTCGGCCGCCTACTTCAGCTGCCTACTTTGGTCAATGACTAGAGTAAACAAAGGTGCTTGTTGGTTAAATCGTTCACCGGAGTGTAAATAAACCCTTAACAGATAAATAATTAAGAGTTAAAGGGGCATTAACAGATAAGAATAAAAAGTTTGCTATAGTTGGGGAAATTTCATGATTGCAGGAGAGTAGTAGATAAAATATTGTAGGATTTAGTGTGTCATAATCAAAATAATGTTCACGTTTGGTTATAGTGGCCTCTTATGTTCGTCGCTTTGAATTGTCGTACTTTGCGGACCGAACTGAGATAGCTCACGAAATACCAAAAATTGCAATAATTTTTGGTTATCATAGTGATTTTTTATTTATGTTTACGGTTAATTTTTGTTTACACTTTTTTATGGTAATAATGAAAATTGCGTTTTGTAAAGAATTTTCGTTCATAAGCCTGTATTCTTTTAGAAGCGGGGAAATTTTCTTTTTAATTTATTCATAAAAAGTTATCACTCATAGCTACATGACTATAGTAGAAATACTTCGATTATTTCATAACTACACTTGTTCTATACTATGTAATCTATATATGAAGAAATTTCATTGAAATCGAATAATAATTGTTGGAGCTATGCATTATATTATCGGAAACGGTGGAATGGCTGGTGTCGCGTTTCGAACCTAGGCACCCCTGGTATTAATACCGCTTTCATAGCTTTAATCTGGTTAGAACAACTTCGGTCAAATTTTAAGGCCAACGTTAGGCTTTTCAGACTTCTAGACAATTTCTGGTAGACAGTGAGGATCTGTAATTTAATTAATTAGAAATGACTCCTTTATATAAAATGTGATGTTTGGAACAGGAATGATGAAGGTTGGGAACCGAAAAGTGGCTAAAATGGATGTAAAGCGATATGTAAACCATGTCAGCTTCAGATGCTGCACATTGAACCTGGTAGAAATACTACGTTTGAATTGGCATGTTTATTTCAGAAAGGAGGCAGCTCGTTCAACAGAATGGTCTGGCCGACGGTACTTCTTTAGACACTAAAGGTAAAGTTTTTAATTATTTCATCCATTTTCTGAACAAATAGCGGTAGGAAAAGTAGGTAAGTGTACCAGTAGGAGAAGAAGGATGTATTCCTTAATGAAATGAATGCCTGTTGAAAATCTCCAATGACATATTAATACACACGCAGGTAAAAGCTTACCTGTGTCATGATGACAGTTTCTATGTCTGGAAGTTTTTCTGCAAAAAAATAAAAACAGATTCTGAAACTCCATAGAAAGGGAGTTTGGGTGCAGCTGAATTTTCATATTGCTTTGACAAAATTGTGATATTTTGTTTGGAAAAAATGTTTTTTCTCATTTAAAAAATCCTCATTTCATGCAAAGTTATGATTCACTAATTATTTACTAGAATATTTATTTCAAGTCTGATCAGGATGGAACTGTAGGTAATAGATGAGGTCGTATAATTTCACTCCTGTACATGTTGAAGCCTCAAATTAATATTTTTCAATTTTTTTATCATTGTTTTGGCCTCGGAATGATGATAAATTTTTTCCACAAAAGGTGGCTTCATTCAAATTGTGCAATTAAAGTCACTGATTTGTATTCAAAATTGTCAGGTACGCAGCACATAATTAATTTCTAATTTGGCACAGCATTGAAATATATTAACTTGCACGTATATCTCAATAGCCAACACTTAAACATATTGTATATATAACATTTAAAGGTATGGTTATATATAACACTTAAATGTATTATTATATATCACACTTAAATGTATTGTACATATATACAACAGTTAAACGTATTGAATATATAACACTTAAACATATTGTAAATATAACATTTAAACATATTGCTATATATAACACTTAAATGTATTATTATATATCACACTTAAATGTATTGTATATATATATAACAGTTAAACGTATTGAATATGTAACACTTAAATGTATTGTTATATAGAATAAAGTGGAAATTTTGAAGTGACAAATTAAATACTCAAGAATATTTTGTTTAATTACCATTTACAGTGTGGGGTTTTGTTTGAAAGGGCTAATAGTAAGGATCTCAAGAACACTTTTCATAATTTCAGATAGGGATCTGCTGAGGTATATTGAATAATGTGCAAAAAAATATGAACTCGCCCTTTATTTCTGAAACTACTTCATCTAAAATTATGAAAGAAATAGGGTTTCCAGAAGCCCACACAAAGGTTGTTGGTAAAGTATAGCAATTATCCTAGATCTTATAATTCATTAAATATGCGCCATGTTTTTACACCCGTTAAAGATATATTACGCGGATATTTATTCTGTGGAAAATTAATATTTGTAAATAGGTTAACAGAGACACCGTGTATTATAAATGTACGGCTTAGTGAGCTTACAAATAAGTCCCTATATATTACAAAAGAAAATATCTGCCAGTCTGTATGACCCCTATTAATTATTTACTTTCTAATTATTTAAAAACAAATAGCCACAAAACATTTTCTTCCACCTTTCCATTAAAATGACTCACCCAAAGACAAGGTAAATTATTGAAAGTATGCGTGTGTTTTTATCTTATCCCCAAAAACTTAATTTCTCAGTAAATTTTTACATTTTCGTTTGAAAGTATATCTATTAACTGATTTTAAAATGATCTTTTGTTTGTTGAAGTTTCAATGTAACTGTATGTTATACTTACTATGTGGCTGTAAGTTTCAATGTAGGCTGTACATTATAATTATAGGTTAAATCTGTACTTCGTGGCAGGTATTCTTCTGACAAAACGCATTGTGATGTGTACGTTACGAAGTAAAGGTACTTATTTGCTTGGAAATCACTTTATTAACTTTATTTCTTACTATTTTTTGAAACGTTTGCCCTTCATTTGCTTTTTGATTTTTCAGAAATGAAGGTTTTCCTTTTCAAATTTTTCACCCACCAGTATATATTTACAGCAGCCTAAAAGTGAAGTTTTACGCTCATATAAAATGAAGTCCGTGTTTTGATTTTTTGAACAAACTTGTGTTGTGTCGATATAAATCCATCCATCTTTCATCCATTGTGAATATTTTATGTATGATGGTTATTCTAAACAATAGTCATGAGTGAATTTCACATCGAAGCTGCCGACACAGCTAGTTTCATTAAAGACTCCCGTTCAAACAATCTGTCATTCGAAAAGTGTCACTTAGCTGCCTGTTTAGTAGCCCTAACTAAACACTGACACTATATTGTTCTTTGAAATTGGGGTTGCAATATAATAATTTGTTTGCAATATAATAGAAAACATTTGCATTTTCCTCTTGGCTTCCCAACATTTTCTAAGAAAATCACATTCTTCTGTCGTAAACCAGTGATGTTCTTTTTCCCAGAGTATGCGAGCTATCTCAGATGCTGGAACTCCGGTCCGATGTTCTGATACTATTACACTTGTTGACGTGTCTCTTTCACTACGAATTCTTCAGATAATACAGTGGTCAGTGAATTGCTTGAATTAAGACCCACCTATACTCTCTATATATGCTCTGTAGTGTGTCATTGCTTCCGAGTTGTCACATCTTGCGTATCCATAACAGTAATGTTTTTACATAAATTGAATGTATTGGTAATATTAACATATTATTAAACTGTTTACCGTTTTTATATTTTTACTTTGAATAGAATATCTTAATTTATTTTCCGAAGTGAGCAGTCATCACTTACATAGTCCCTTGGTAAAAAGAAGTGATGACTGCTCACTTCGGAAAATAAATTAAGATATTCTATTCAAAGTAAAAATATAAAAACGGTAAACAGTTTAATAATAAGTTAATATTACCAATACATTCAATTTATGTAAAAACACTCATTCAGTTAGTTACACACTCTAATGTCCGGGGAAAAATTGAAAACTCATTCAATAAAATAAACCATAAAACAAGTACAGCGTCATAGTAAGCACAAAAGTAGGCAGACGAGTTAATAACCACTGCCGCTAGTTTGACCGATACAAGCAGTAATACTGTAAAACTTAGTTATTATTATGTTATATTATTACTCTGATGAATAAGACTCATATTTTATTATATTCTTTCTCAATTTTTAATTCTTTAATTATTCATAAAAGTACCCCAACCCCCTTTCCCTCCTCCATTCAAATATAATACAATTACTTTTATTTTATATTTTACCATTTACGAAGTCAGACTGTATATGATTGTTGAACCGCAGCGAATACTTGAACTGAATTGAACTGACTCAAACTGTCGTACCATCTCTCGTACCTCATCTGATTACTTTGTGCGCCCCTGATCGACTCGTGTCGACTCCCGATCATTACAATGTCTACATTATAAATATCTTAACATTTAATTTGTGAACTCGATTAAAAGAAAGTCTTTAACGCTCGATACTAATGATATAAGGAAGTAAAATAAAGACATTTAGCTGAATCCGTCAGGAGTTGCGACCCACAAAGTATTTATGTTGAAAATAACAAAAACATTGTTTGTAAATCAAAAACATACAATGGTAGCAACAATTGCTAGTCACCGTGAAGTAAATGCTGCTTATTTATTATTATCTGTTTCTAATTTTACAAGTACACAAATATACTGACCTTTCCGAGGGTAAATGTGTTTATTGTCAACTGCCCTTGAAAGAGTGTGTACTCAGTGCACAACACATCAGAAGCAAATCTTGTAAAGTAATTATTATACTTTTATTAAATATAATAAAAAATATAAGATACAATAAAATAATTCGCTCCACCATCTTTACAATCGTTTAGTCAATTTATTAAAAAAAATCACTATAATATAGCAACAACAGAATATAATTTGATAAATTGTGGGCAACTGCCTTAAATATATCTTTCATTATTCATTAATTGTACATATTCATATTGTTTTTGAATGATACGTCATTTTGAGTGTGTTTACGCACAACAGATAACGTCCCTATTTTGTTATATTTATTATCAACATTTGAAATGGCAACTGACGGAATCATTATTCCATCTATATTTAGAGGAATAGAGATGTCAACCAACTGGTAGGCTTCATGTAATAAGCATATTGCAGGTATACTCTATTAAATGAATGATTTAAATATTTGTTTAATTTATTCCATATTTAATCTACTTTATTAAATTATTATCTAGGTTTTATAATATCTCGTAAAATTACAAATGAAAAGACAAAAATCTATTTAACACAACACATTTATTATTAAGTAAATTTATTAGTAATTTAATTGTTACAATGAAATCAAGTTGGAATTAAGATTTAGTTTGCACACACGGAGAAAATAAGGCGACTAAAGATGGTTTTACAGTTTTTATGTGAGAAACCCAAACATCGAAAAATAGGTCTGAATTTTAAAAATTAATTTCTCTGACGACTACTTTTGTTTGAAATGTATTGCAGAATTACAATGAATGTTATATTAAATAAATATTACCAAGGTTCATTGTGAAATACTGTCTACTGATTAGAAGCGGAGAAAAATATACTATTTAGATGCTTAGTCGATGCGTCCAAACAGTATATTTTTGACAAACAAAGAGTTACAGGAAGGAACGAAAGCTTGTAAACGGTAGAATTAGTGATGGTAGAAATATTAGTTTCCAATTGATTAAATGAGAATTTTGCTGTGATTTTTTGGATGTGAACCAATTTTTTTATTTCGGTATGCAGGAAGATTGGTTGTAGGAGTAACAAGCAGTTTTTGAAGTGCCAACCCAAACCGATCATTTTACAAATTTTTGTCAGACACACGTTACCGAGATATAAGAAGAAAATTAACTAATTAACTAAACCCCTTTTTTAAATTGGTAGCTAAAAGGTAGTTGGCTCTCTGAAAACTCAGTTTTATGCTCCGAACCAACCCACTACACATAGAAAACATAAAACCATTGCCTACCCAAAATGCACATATAAATCTTTCTTTGACAATTTAAGTGGACAATAGCAAATTTCAGTCTAACCGTGGACAAATATGAAACACAAAGGATTACCCTTCACTCACATTTGCAAAGTTTCACTTTATTTGTAGCCTCCTCATACTTGACTACATTAAACAGAATCAACTAAACACAACAGATACAACCAGTCCCACTGCTTCAAAAAAAAAGGTTTTCTTTATACCACAATGTCAAATTGGAGACGCGATTAATGACAATTCCATATAATCTATACTAATTGAAGAGTATGCACAAGTATAGATTACATAATGTAATCTATACTTGTGCATACTCTTCAATTTCGGAAGGCAGTATCGACAATGTTCAAATACTTGTAATGTTATGACTTACACATACAAATAAAGACGAGTTGCTTACACTTAAACTGATATTCAAGTCACGTATAAACAGGCTGTTATTTAATTTGTATTCATTACAAAATAAGGTTATTATGATCAATAATGTTTTCTCGTAACTTATTCCATTCCAGAGTCTCACTATCCCAACGTTATTGTAAATGTTGGGTATTCTCCAGTAGGTACATGCAACCATCCAGTAGCAACATGGTGAACATCTTATATGGCTTTGAATATTGTGCGATAAGATAATTATTTCACAGAAATAGAAATGTATTTTTCTGGAATTTCAATATTTTTCCCAAGTTTTATTTTCACGAAACTTCTCTTTATGATGATGAAATTTTTAAATGTAATTACGACTTAGACAATGTTGCAAATAAATAATATTTTGTTATTAAAAAACAGTATTCCCTGTAGTAATTGCCCAAAATAAAAAAATAATAATTTTTTATTTTATTTTTATATTTTCAAGAGGAAACAGAAAGAAATTCTCACCATACCAATTAACCAACAGCCGTCTGTATAAAGATTTCATTAAAAGAAATTTCTCAATGTAGGGAAGTTATTTTAGGAAATATATTTTCCTTGTGGATTTTCATTTTAAAGAAATTCGTATGAATTTTAATAACCCCATTTTATTAAACAAAACTTAAAATTCCTCGAAGCGTTACAATATATAGATAAACATTATTTCAATATTGAGCAGGTAGTAATGGCAACACTGAGCAACAATATAACACACTAAATATAATTTTATCAGCATGTATAACAATTATATTGGATTTCAAATAACTTTCCGTGTCCGTATTACACCGTATTGAGCTTCATTGCTGCACAGATATATTTACAAAGAAGTAACCAATTACAGGGAGAATTTTAAATTATGAATTACATTTACTTCTAAATCATTTTATACCACACAACAAATATACAACACCATTAAAACTGCACAACATTATAAAAACATCTGTGCGAACATCAACCAACCACCAATTTTATGACTATGGAGTAACTAAAGGTACATTACTTCATCACTATATCAGAAAGAGTTATTTAACCTTTTCAGTTCAGAGTTATTCTGCCTTACTCCGATAATGAAACTGTACAAATTTATTGTGACATATGGAAAATACAAAAAATACAAAACACAAACCAAAGGAAGTTAATTCTAATAGAACTCAAACTTGCAAATCAGAAACATGCACTCAATTATAAGGAAAATAAAACAAGAGAAGAGAAACTTACACTTACACAGAAACTTATTTTATTATGTAGAATGATGGATAAAAATATTATAGAAAGACGTAGGAGTACAGATTAAAAATATTAAAAGAATTTTTAGAAAAGTATATAAGTGACTAGACAAACCAACCGATAGAACAGGCTGGCGTACTTCCCTACGGTCAACCATACACACTCTGATATTAATAATAGAGAAATTTGACCTTGTATATTATGGTTTTATCAACTACTCAAAGGCATTCGACTCAACATCCCACAAATCAATAAGAAAATCTTTAAACGAACCAGGAATAAACTTTGAGTAAAACTTACCTTTCGTATAATACAAAAAAATTAGAGCAAGAATAAAGTTACCACCACCAGTCACCAGGTTTAAATTTCCAGATGCGGAGTAAAACATGAAGATACACCTCACTGAAATTATTCATTGCTGTCATAGAAAATATATTTTACAAGTTTGTTTAGGAAAATATGAAGAATAAAACAATCAGAATACATGATAGGGTCTCTCGGGCAAGAAAGTGAGGCTGTGGGTTTGAAAGTAAAGCATGGTAAAACAAAGACAAATGAAAACAAAACACTAACTTTAATTGATTCAATGCTTCTTGAAGATTTATGTGACTGTATACATTTGGGCCACATCACATCATTTAAGTATTGTACAGAAATGGAAATAAATTGAGGAATAAAGAGCACCTGGAATAAATACTGGGCTGTGAAAGAAATATACAAAGGAATCAATGAAAGCCTCATATCTTGTCCAATTTATGCCCGCCCTACTTGAAAAATGCTAGGAAAATTCTAAAAAAACTAAAAGTATGTCAAAGAATCGAACGTAGCTATATGAATATAAAATTGGAAGATCCCTTGAAAAACATCATTATTAGGGAAATAACAAAAAAGAAAGATGTAATTAAACAAGTATTACGCTTCAGTGGATACCAGCAGGCCATATTCAGAGAGTTACAAATGAAAGGTGGTCATTGAGAATCACAGTTTGGTCCATTTTAGAAAATAAAACGTAGGAGAGGGATACCTCTCAAAATATGGAGTGATGACATAATAAAGAGTGCATTACCTGGGAAAACTAAAGACAAGAGAATAGAAGCTTTTGGAGTAGGCTTTTACCGCCGAATGCGGTCCTCACAATAACACTAACCTTCTAACATAAAAAAAAATTAACCAACACATAAACATTACACTAAATGCACATACATACATACATATATATATTTATTAATTGTAAGGTATAAACAGAGCTATTACTGTTATTGTTATTATTTCAAACAGATTAATTTTGCTAAAGCCAACATCAATACTGTCATGTACTTTCAACATCAAATTAAGATTCGTGAAAATACTAAGAAAGTGTTCAATAACTCGAGCAGTGCAAGAATTGTTTCTTTGTAATTGCGCACATTGATTCGAGTGGATGCGCTGTAATCAAATAAACCGCTATTTTGTGAAAACACAGAACACTTTATAAATTGACTGAAAATGACATCCGAATTACAATATAATATGCGCACTGCTCTCTTCCATCGCTAACAGTTTGCGATACTTTGGTATAATAAGACCTCTGACAAAACAGAGGTTTAAGGTTTGACTTTAAATTCAAAAAAATTGAGCCACGACAATGCTGTAAGTCACTCCAAAACTCACGAACGTTAATATAAAGGGAATATCAAATTTAAAAAGACCGTATGCTGAGATTTCTGGCGCATCTTCAATAACTTGATACAGACGATTCAACATAGTAGACTCCTCACAACCTGGAGAAGAAACAGAAGTATGAGTATAAATGTACCTCTAGATAAATCCTGTTTTGTGTCGTGTGGTATATATTAACTAAACACAGCATAGAGTAAACAAATCGGTGACAGAGAGTATGAAACTTCGAGGAAACGTTTATAAATACTTTCTTATTAACTTTGTCCATTTGGAATTAATATCCCCATGTGAATATATACTGGTCACGTTGTTTATTGTAACCCGTGGTTGCAATCTTATTTGGCTTTTTCTTTACTATCCTAGTTTGTTACAAAAAGTGAAGTGCAGTGCAATTAAGATACGTGTAACTCAATAGACGAGTTCTAAAATGTTAATGCTTACCAATTTTACACATCGCAAGTAATTTGTTGATAATCAATCTCATTAGCGTGAGTTGATGTTTACAGTTGTGACACTTGTAACAGCATATTATGATCATTCCAAAGTGTAACAAAAAAATATACGCTATAAATTCTATTACGAACATTGTTACAGCTTGCTGAAATGAAAAAATGTGAATAAATTCCTGAAAATATTGTTTCTGAAGCCAGAGTAAAAATCAAATACGACTATTGCATTTTACTGACAGCTTAAATTTTATTTTAAAAATTGAAACCCTTTTTAATGCAGAGAGAAAATTAAAAATTGAAATTTTGAAGTATTTTTATAAATTATACATTGATACGATAAAAAAATTTTAATTTGTAAAATTTTATTTACCTTTGCATAAAAATAGTTGAGCATCTTGTATAAACAATATAAAATTATCAGACTGAATTGGAATATATAAGCCAGCAGCTGTGGACGAAATAAATATGTAAATGTGACACGAGAAAATACAGAATTTATCAAAACTGAAAGCATCTTTAGAAATTGTATCCAGTTCTTGATCATCCGTCATGTTCACACCCAGGATATTGGCCATTCAGTAAGCAATTCCTTCGTTAAAACTAATATAGAGATTAGATATTATAATAGAATACCTGAGCACTAAACATACTATTTACGTAGTTACATATTTCAATAAGTTCTCCATAAACATCGCAGATAATTTTGATTTCTGAACAATATGACTGCTGCGCCATTTCATAATGTTCTATTCTATTCAATCCGGATAAGCTAATATTTCTCACTTGTGAATTTCTTCCAAATTTTGATGAATTAACTTTGCAAATGAATCTTAATTTCTTAACCAAAAGTGAGAAACGAAGTGAAATCGCCTTGATAATGAGCACGAAAACTATCATTTCAAAAGTCGGTATAAAAAAGAATGCAGTGTTATGTACAGCGAATAAGTAATTAGACCTTATTTCATCAATGAACTTCCAACAACCAAACATTATATAACTCAAATAACACATTACATATAACACAGATAGTTTACGAAGTTGCACATTGGCATTAAATTTGGAATTACATTCCGTGATTGCTAATTTCTCATCGACTCTACTAAATGTATCAAACATTTTAAAGTTTAATGTTTGATTCAAGAATGTTACAGAAGCGATGTTGCATAGAAATCCAAAAGAAATTAAATATCTCACTACACTTTCAAAATAAATCAGACGTCCTTCATATTGCAAATTTATTTCTTTATAATTAGTGTATATACTGCTAAAGAAAACGAAGCAAGTCAGTAATAAAGTGTATGTTTTATAAAGCTTGTCGTATTTGGCAAACGAATATAAGCAGTTTCTTTTTAGTCCAAATATTAATTGAATAATCGTTAATGGTTTCAGGCTTTCTTTCATAGAGAAAACCATTGCGGTAACCATGTTCACGACTTGTTACTTGTAATATTCTTAACTTTGTACGACACGTAATTCCAAACTACTGAATTTTTTATTCTTTGACATGCGCTTAAACTTGGATGACGTGTCATATATTTCCCTAAATTACGTTCTATTCTATTGTTGCTAAGCCGGTTTTTCTACATTATATATTTCGGCGTATGACCTTATTACAATGTGACACGTCACACATACTTCTTCAAAAGAAAAAAGACAAAATTAAGTAAATAAACTAGCCGCTACTTTAATGAATATTTTATGGAAAATGAATGATGTGTTGTGGGTTAGCGAGTACATTTCTTTGATTAAAGTAGTTAGCGTTATATATTCGAAATATAATTACTTTTTTCTGTCTCTTCAAAATATTTTGCTATCACCCCAAACACAAAATATACTTTATGCCACAGTTGCTAAATACGTATACGTATGAAACATAACATCTGTTTCTTAAAATTTTTTTTTCATAATTCGAAATTTGTAAGCACATAACATTGAAATGCATTACAAACAATTGCGAAGTAGCGAAGTGTTCACTATCCATGCAAGCAAACTATGCAATAGACTATATATTCATATACATTACACCCACTCGCAGTGAGTCCAGTCCAATTTAGCATGACAGTTTGCAAAAAGATTGTTACGAATGAATATAAATCCTAATAAATGAAAATTATAATTATGCTATTGTCGATAATTAAAAAGTAAAATTAAAATGTTTACCACGGCATGATTTTTCAAACAAAACTAAAAACGTGTAGAATAAATTCACATTAACCATTTCGATGAATCTTTAAGGTTTTATTCTAATCATCATATTGTACCTATTTCTTGTAAAGTTGCGGCTTATATTGTACCTATTTCTTGTCAAGTTGCGGCTGCTATGAGAAGTTGGACCCGCAATGTTTGACAGCCAGTTCACGTTTCTTCATATTAAGAGCCTTTTGAAATCAGTTTTTTATAATAAAATAATCGCATGTTTGCCTATTTTTTAAAATAAGTCGTATTTTTATGTGTATTTTTTCATTTAAAAAAAAACAAATTAATATTTGTGTTAAATTGAACCCATGCCACGACCTATATTTCAGTTATTGTTAATAGTATATTATCTACTTTATTTTCAAACAACTCATGTTTATTTGTAGATACAGGACGATTGCGCAGACGTTCATGGTTTTAGTCAACAATGTCCCAAATTAGAAAATGTCTTGCAAGAGCATTGGCCCTTCATGCCAATCAACTTTCTCGCATTATCAAGATGCCAGTCTCTCGGTGAACAAGGAACAGCGATGGCAAATTTTGCAGCAATTTGTGGATTTACACAAGCGATTGGTGCAATTGACTTTAGCCACATTAAAATACGGAAAATTAGAAGCCACGTTGGCCAATTTTATATTAAAAGAAAAGGTTTTTCCCCCCTCAACGTGCAGCTACTGTAATACTTTATGTACAACTATTATAATAAATTATAAAATATTCTCCTTTCAAACCGTATCAATAATTCCACACATTCATGTTATTTTACTTTTAAGGTAGTTGGAGGTACAAACCTGAGGATAAGAAACATTGTAGCTCATCCGCGTGGAAGTACACACGATGGTCGAATTTTTAGGGAGAGCAGAATAAAACGAAGATTTGAATCTAGGGTGTTCCAAGGACTTTTGTTGGGAGACTCTGGATATCCTTGTGGCAGTTATTTATATACTCCGATTTTAAATCCCAGGAATGCCCATGAAGAAGCATACAATACAGCACACATCGCAACACGAAACTCTGTCGAGAGACTATTTGGGGTTTGGAAACAGCGTTTTTAATGCTCGCTAAGATCTCTAGAAACGATAAAAATGACAATAGTTGCTCTAGCAGTCCTTCATAATTTAGCAATTGACTTTAATGAGGAAATATTAAGTAAACATAATAACATGGTTTTTGTATTTGAACCTGATTATTTTTGATAAATGTTGATAAATGTTGTCTTGATTACTTTAGATAAATGTTTCCAAACATTTATCTAAAGTAATCAACTAAATTTTCAGATGATGCTGCTCAAATACATTCTTCAGAGGATACTATGACAAGTAATGAGAGCCATGAAGTCTCGCAAACTGCACTAGCGTCAAGAGAAATATTCATAAGAATAATGTTTAATGCTTTATATCTCTTTTATATTATACTACATTATGCCTGAACAAAATATTATACCTTTTTTATATTCAAACACATTATACCTATATATATATTATATCTATGTTTATATTGCAATACTTCCACGTACTTCTTTATGAAGAAGATAAATGTGGAGAAATGCAGCAAAAATGTGTTCTTTTCAGAACTTTGCGTGAAAAGACAGGAGTAACAAATACAGATATAATAATATTTAATAATACAGTAAAATAACAAATGAAACTAACTACTATTTAATTTTTTAAACATTTTTTTTCTAATTGTAAAATAAAAAGTTTTTCTTTATGTATTTCTTCTTTTCTCTCGTTTTCTAATTCTCTATGTCGTATTAATTGTACACGTGTTCCGCTTGACGGTGGTCGAAAAGTTGTTGAAATAATTTCTCCCGCCGAGCATTCTCATTCGCTTTTTGAATCTTAGTTTCGTCCAATAACTCTTTTTTTAAAAGCTCGTCCAAATTCATCTGTAAAATGTAAATTATAAATTGTGATTCAAGCTGGAAGCGAAACTCATCGTAATAGATATAAATTAATGAATAATGAGACTTTGGTAATTTATTGGGTAAATTATTGGTAACCCTACCTGATGGCATTCAATTTTACAGGATATGTTTGAATATATTCAAATTGCTAACCTTAATATTATGGGCTGCTTTTTTCCTTTTTCGTATGGGAGTGTCAAGCTGAGTTTGTGTGGACTTCTGTAATAGAAAATAATTTATAAACATTCGTGCACATGATGGCCAAGCTATATACAATACGAATGATTAATTTCATGGTTTTCCATAACAAGTAGAATTCTTTGAGAAAATATTTAATAATTTATTTTATTAAATTACGTTTCGGTTTAATACTAACGTAAAATAAGCAACTTAATATTTTATTTTACTTTCATCGTCTTCGATACTTTGACTGCTTGTCAATTTAGCGGCAACATTTATAGTATTATATTTTAAATTTCCAGATGATTCTCCAGTTTCATTCTGTAAAAAATTATGATGGTGACATTATTAGTGTAATATAAACCTATTAATAGCGACGGAAATACATTTTATCTTATTGTAGTCATGTTTGTTTCCTTATACGAATTTACTTTTAAAAATAAATCAAGAATGCCCGTACCAGATCACAGCCATTGCTGTCAAATTGATTTTGGTCTACCGTGAATTCATCTGGAATAAGGACCATTAATTGTAAATCATCTAAGGATGGACTTGGGGGCTTCGGTCCACCACCTGTTCCTTCAAGTTTATTTTTATGGGCGCTTAACCTTTCTTTTGCGCCCATCTTCATGTTACGCCACTGCTTTTGAATTTGCGCCAGTTCGCAGTGACGGTTGTTCATTCCATTAAAACTAAAAAATACATCGTATATTTAAAATGACTCATATTTACAATAGTAATATAAGCAAATCTTTGAATTATGATCAAATTACTTACGTCTTAAACACTTCAGTCCAAGCTTGTTTTTTTTGTGTATTGGTGTTTGTATTAACACATTTGTTCTCAATTGTCCCTATATGCTCCTCCACGCATTTTTTTAAAAGAAGCTGTAAAAATACCATCTTTAATAAATTAAAGCGAAACGATACCATTCGTTATATTTGAACAATAATTTTAAAAGTTAAGTAAGAAATATTTTGGTTCCAAAATAATGTTATCGTAATATATAATGACTATATAAATAATATATATATATATATATATATATATATATATATATTTATATATATATATATCATGGACATACCACCTGGACATAATGTTATTGAAATACACTGAAACACTGTGATCAGTACAAAAAAATTCTTTGGCAATACCAATATATTTAGGATTTTAACCAATTGGAGGAACTTATACTACATTTTTCTTTGACATAAGATAAATGTCATACGGCATATTTACTTTGTACGTAACATAACATACATAACGATGAAGACAATCAATTATGTACTTTTTGAAAAGTATTCTGAATGACGTTCAGACAAGAATAAATATATTTGAAGGGGAAAATTTAGATTCAGTAAGATTGATTAATACGCTAATGGCATAGTCGTGCTCTTTAATTATTCGAATATTAACACCAAGTACTGAAATTCCAGACAAGCATTTCACGATAGTAAATATTGACAATTATCTTGAACCCCAGTCGCACCTGGGATTTCTATTTGACCACATGCGCTAAAAGCGAATAAACTTTGAAAGCATTTAAAATAATAGGGAAATGTTATGCTTATTTTATTATCAAGTTTGTAAAGAAATTCAATACTGTATATTTAGCAATTATGTGACGTTTGAAAAATGATAGAGCCAACCTAAGAAAATGTCCCGTAGAAAATATAAGATAATGCATCATAGAATTTGTGACTAGATTTTAATTAGAAGAAGAAAAACATGATAAAATATTGGAATAATTTACACTCTGCTAGATGGAGATATGATGAAATTCTGGACTCCGTAAATATGAAAGTGCTGCTGAAATAAACACATTTCAAAAATTGACTGATCTGACTATTACTGTTCTGACAGATCCAAACTAAAATGCAAGAGTGCATAGCGCAATAAATACAGACAAAAACAAAATTTTGTAAAAGTCTTGTCACTACTACATTTTGCTAAATAAAGTTGTTGCACAAATTGCTAAAACCATCAAAGGGCCGAAGGTTATATCCGCACCATTGACTCGTTCAAAAATGCAGAGATTATGAAGGTAAAATGATATAATTTATGATCTTTTGGTTGATTTTTAATAACTTTGTTTATATGAAAAATATTTGTTCTGTTTAAAATGTAATTTTAACAACATTATATTGTAATCAATAAATTGCAATTTTATGAGTATTCATTTATGCCTAATATTTAGAAATTATTTTTTCCTGATGTACAATGTTGTAACTAATACTATATACTATACTAATAAATAAATAGTAAATTTAAAAAAGATCTCATTGACTCTATGTGGTGTTACATACTTAAAATAGATACGTATAAAAATAACCAGCACATTATTCAGTCCGTTTTATCTGGAATCTGTGTAATAAGAGTGCGTAGGTCATCATCATCATCATCATCATATTTGGCACGACAGCCCAGGGTGGGCCAAGGCCTTCTGTTGGAGATTCTTCCAGAAAGTTCTACTCTTCGCCTGGGTTTTCCAGTTCTTTATCCTGAGAATGTTAAAATCTTCTTCCACTGAATCGATCCATCGTAATTTTGATCTACCTCTTCTACGAGTTGTTAGAGGTTTTGCAATGAAAACTTTCTTTACTGGGTTTTCATCTTTCATTCTAGATACGTGGGCAACCCAGTTCATTCTTTTGATTTTGATAGTTTTTATGACATCAGGCTCACCAAACAACCTATAGATTTCTGAGTTAAGACGTCTTCGCCAAATACCATTTTCCTTGACACCCCCAAAAATTCTCGTCAGAACCCTTCTTTCATAGGCTGCTATTTTATTCTCTCGAGTTCTAGTCAAAAGCCAAGTTTCTGAACCGTATGCTAGAACTGGCCTAATAAGAGTTTTATATACTAATAATTTTTTTTTCTTGTAAGAAAAGAAAATTTAAGGATGGAACTTAGTCCAAAAAATGCTTTATTGGCCGATGATATGCGATTCTGAATTTCAGAGATAGTGTCATTCTTATTGTTAACACAAGATCCTAGGTAAGTAAAGCAGTCAACCGTTTCAAATGTATGTGAGCCAATCTCCAAACGATTATGTACATTATTTGGTGGAGATTTTTGTATAGCCATATACTTAGTCTTGGAGTCGTTTATTGCCAGACCCATTTGATTTGCAGCTATCTCCAAAGACAGAAAGGCCTCTCTCAAGGCTGGTAGGTTTCTAGCAATTATATCAATACCATCAGCATACGCTAGGATCAGAACTGATTTGTAAAAGATGGTACCCCTAGTGTTAATATCTGAAGATATAGTGTTAATATCTGAGAGTGCACAGGCAGCGATTTGTAAAATATAACTGAGCAATGTAGGCATTTCACGTTGGATAATTTGTTTAAACAATGGCTGGCAACGAAATAATAAAAGTAATTTTGCAAGTTTTCACTAATGAGTATAGTATAGTATAGTAGTTTTCACTAATAAGTAGATTTCAGTATTGTCAATGTTCATTTTTGTTTTTTTGTCGTCTTTTCAGCATATTTTATAGGAAATACACACTTTGCAGGTAATAGTTTAAGAGCCAGCAGTGCGCAGACTTGGGTATTTGCGCATGCCTCATGTTTTCTTTTTTGAGTCTCTCATACCTGCAATATGTGAGATAGGGTCTCACTAAGCACAGCGGTGGTTCCTATAGAGTTACTCAGGTGTGAAAAGTGTAATAATTTGACCGAGTTCAAGAGTAGATAGTAACAAGGCAGTTATTTGGATATTATAAAATTTTACATTATTATTATTGAAAAATAGCACTGGCAGACAATTATCAATCATGGCAGTTGCTATTTAAAGTGCCAAAAAAAATAAACAATTTAAGGTAGTAAAAGCTGAAATTCATATATGTTGTTAATAATAATATTCTGAGTCTACATTTAGAACGGCAGACAAAGGAATGTTACCTGTGGTGCGCATGTTACCTGTGGTGTGGTGCCATACGTATGTATAATACTGTCACACTCCAACATCCATTCAGTCTACATGCAATTTAATATACCTACTAATATGTGTAGAACAGCATGTATACGGGATATATATTGTACACGTATAAATTTACTACTGTAAAATGGATGTTGGGGAAAATGGACAAATCATGAGGTAATAATAATTATAAACGTATAATAATAACAAGAATTAAATTTGAATTTTTATTTGTCATTCGTCCACAGTGAGATATTAATTTAATGGATGAAAAATTATATTTTCATATTCGTATGAAAAATAAGAGGTAGAGGTATTTTTAGGAATAAGTAAGGTGAATGAACTTTCAGATCGCAGGCCAAGGCTGTGAGCAGACAAATCTTTAAATTTGCCAGTAAAATAATTCATCATCGTAGTCATTCTTATGCATCAACTTTCCACGTGCATCTGAAGATGCAATTTATATAAACAATGATTTTAAAATTGAAATTAAAAAGGAGATATTGAACAGTCCTGGATTTTAATATTTTAAGTTTAATTCTTGTAAATATAATGATAATTTTGTTTAAATACGCCAACTTTTTATTTAAGTTGTCATTCGTAACTTTGTAATAAGTATGAAGGGAATTTTAATCACAATCTATCTACGGAAACTATTTCATCACAATCTTGTGTACCGATTGCACTGAGCTGCTGCGTATCTGTGGCTCTGCTCATCAAATGGCATTTTCAAACTAGGGAAATACTATGTGCTTCGTACTGCAATTATTCACTGTATTCAAAATTGCCCGACTTCCTTTCAACATAGATTAATCAAATATAGATTGAATATTCCCTCACAAAAATTACCTACATGCTACCAAAACCCATATTAAAATTGAACTAGTAGTTCTTGAGCTACAAACGGACAGATATATGTATTTTACATAGATATAAGTCAACATGTTATTTTTAACATGTATTATATTATGTTATTGTTCAATGATGTTATTCATTATAACAGGTATGTGAAAATAACAATTATTAGTAATTGTCACTTGGGTGTAAACCCGAATTCTAACTGAAGAGAGAAAACAGACCTAGGTTGAGAGAGAGTGTGATAGTATTATACATAAGTATGGGCACGCCAGACGTAGCATTACGTTGTCTGCTGGGGTGTTAAAACCGCAGAAAATAACTGCCGTTCTAAATATAGGCTCAGAGTTTTATTATAAGCAATATATATCAATTTTAGTCTTTTTAAAATACCTTAAACTGTTTATTCTTTTGGGACTTCTTTTGTGACCAATAGCGTCTGTCCATAACCTTGGAACCGCCATTGCTGTCTGCCATTGTTATTTTTCAATAATAATAATGTAAAATTTTATAATATCCAAGTGACAGCCTTGTTTCTATAACTCGAAATCGGTCACAATTTAAACTTTCACACCTGAGTAACTATAAGAACCGCTGCCGAGCTTAGTGACTCCCTAGCTCATGTACAGCGAGTATGAGAGAGTCGATAAAGAAAATATAGGGTTTGTTCAAATACTGACTGTCTGAGTCTGGCTCATAGATAATGATGCACATCTACTTCATATAATGAACAAGTTTCAAGTGATGATGTCAGACGGAATGCTGTGAAGATGGGCCACGCAGATATAAATAAATTGTAAAAAACAGTAGGTTTGAAAAATAATCTAAACATAATGATTATTTATGGAAAAATTAAGTTTTTACATAAAGGCAAAAATTGATGTTTGCCTTTGGTAAGTTTATTTAATTAATGTAATAAGTATTTCATTCTAAAAGATAGATATTTCTGTAATACAATATGTAATTTAACTAATAAAATAGATGTTTTCAAGTTTAGCATAATCTAGAAAAATTATGTGTCGTAGCCGCAACGACTTCAGGAGAAGTGCAGACTCTGGCTGTAAAAATAAAATTGAATTGAAATTGTAACATTTCACATATAAATTTAGCGCACTACATCACTGAAGGAATTCAATTTTATTATGGTTTACACATTGACGTCGATACTATGAGATAGAGAAACAATACATCATGTATAGAGTGTGAGTGAGACAAATTTTTCAGGGAACTTGGATCTAAACTATGTTACAATACAACATGTCCTGAATATGAGAGAAGCAAATATCTTTATGTATATGTAACATTATGTTTTTGTATATGTAACATTATATTTTTGTATGGGATAATATGTTTAATGTGCTCGGGGCCTATCAATTTTATTAAAATCAACCAATATAATAAATTTCCCAAAGGACAGCATGTTATAGATAATTTTAGATAATTTTATCTTAAACTTACTTTTCACAACTTCTGTTTAAGACATTATATTAATTACCTTATGAAATATAACACTTTCTTTTTATATATAACTCCAGTGAACACTTGTAAAGATCTGATTTTTTTAATACTTTTGTGCAGGTTAATGCAATAAACATTTCATACAAACAAAAGTTTCTGACCATTATATTGATGGAATATGTATTTCAATGTATATTCAATCAATATTATAGTCAAAAACTTTATTACATTGACTTGTACAAACTAATGCAAAATGTTATGGGAGAAAATGTCTGTTCAATATTATTATAAACCAAATTAATGAAGTGTTAATTGTTTACCACAAAATAAAAATTTCTGGTAAACAATTAACACTTCAATTCAAACTCAAAGAGAATATGTAGATGAACACATAGAACAATATTACCAATGCCCATTGAAATCAGAGTCACAATTTAAACAATGTAGAGTTACAGTAAACCAACAAGTTAGATCTGTTATCACTTTATTTTACACATTATTAATCATTAATTTTTCATGCGATATTCGTATTCACATTATTGTCGGCAGTGCCGATAATAACTTTATTTGAGGCCAACCGACAGTCGAATTACACATAATATTAACATTACTTTAAATTTCTGTGAACTTGTATATATATCAATACGTAATTTGTTAACAATTACATGTAAGCAAAAGATCGCAACCTATAAGAGAGGAGCTAAAGTCAAACCTTACTTTTATTACAGAATATAACAACTGTCTACATATAGTCAAGTGCAACTAGGTTTATACCTCGGAACCCAATTATACCAAATGTATTTGTTAAAATTTCTTTTTATTGATTTTCCAAATGAAAATTAAAAAAGGTCACTTGAACAATTGCTGCTAATGATATTTTTTCTTAATGTCATGGCCTGTAAGTGACATTGTACGGGGGAAAAATATCTTATACTTTTTTCTAGAAACCTGCTTAAACTTCTGAGGGACAACATAAATCCTAAAACGCAGGGAGAACTCTATGTGTGGACGTGTTGATGGATCAGGACAGGTGGAAGATCGAAGTTGACCGGTAAATGTTTACTAGCTCCGATAGCAGTTTTGTTTTGTTTCAGAGTTCACATGGAATGTTATTTGGTGTGTATTTTGAGAGTTATTTGGTGTGCATTTCTACAGTTAATTTTTATTTGAAGTTATAAAATAACATTTTAATCAGAAAATAAATATTTTTGCATACAGTTGTTGAAGTTAAACATGTATAAATTTGCCGATACGTTTAAAAAGTGCACGAATTTATAAAACACTGCTAAGGTGTTCCATGATCTGTGCACAGAAGAAATCAATATTTTTCATTTGAAATTGTATATGTTTTTGCATTGTACGAAGCGTGGAAAGTTTCTGAGGATGTAAATGTATTTAGGTATCAACAGTTTATAAAAACTGCTATTAAAAGAGCCGTGTCAACCTTACTACACTGATATCTATATTTAATGCTGTTTTAGAGCATTCAAAAAGAGTACCCTTACAGGTACAATCATGGTTAAGATATGATTGAATACTAGAAGAATGGGAATAAAACTGGGAAGGGAATAAAAGAAGGTGTTTAATTAAGAACCATTACAGTGCATCAGCCACCGGCGTCCGAAAATTTATTAAAATGGTCTTTTTCACCAGTTAAACCGGACATGGCTCAGCTTGTAGATGCTGAAAAAGTGTAGATAACTCTGTAGCGTGTTCACATTACAAAGGAGCAAATTTCTTGAATGCGTCGCCAACAAATTGCATCGATGAAGTTGACGAAAGTGTGGAAAAATAGTGCTGCTGACTAATTTCCCCTTTATCAACAAGAAATCACCAATAGAGAATTTTTATTATATTCTTTATTTGTGGTTTTTTGGTTCATACTATTTGTGACATGTGTAGTTATTTACTATGAAATCGTAACATTTTCAACAACTTTTATATGTTAGATATACATTTTTATCTAATTATGCACTCTACTAATTATGTATCAGTATTAAAAATTTCAATTTTTAGTTGACAGATTCACAAATAAAAACTTCAAAAATTATTAGAATCTTGTTTTTCTTAAATAACTTGAAATATAACACTTTTTTAATTTAAAATAAATTTTTTGAACTCATTTTTTTTTCAAAAATGTATGGATTTTTTAACATAAACGGTGATATTTAAAAGATATAGTTTTAGTATATGTTAAGAACTCAACATAAAAATTATTAAACACCATTCACTACTAATGGATTAACGAAACAACTACTGTGCTTCGAGGTTTTCCAGTTTTTCTGGCTAATTGCAGTAGACTAGTAGTAGAGATAATACACAATGATACTCTCGCCCACATCAAAGTCGCGAAGATTTGCTTCGCTTTTTTACATAAAATCTCCAAATGCACAATGAAATAATAAATTTTTGTAAAATTTCATATCTTTTTATTGTGAGTTAATTTTAATGATGATAGACTTGATTTTTGAATAAACCCACTTGAAATTGGCACTAAAACGATAACTGTATAAGCAGGTGAACTTCAGATGTCATTAATAAATAAAAACCGACCAAGTGCGAGTTGAATTCGCACACGAAAGGTTCCGTAGCGCTAAGCAATATTAAACTTATAAGTTTATATTTCTCAAAGACACTGTGAAAAACAAAGTTAGTACTGAAGTCGGTACCAAAAAAGTGCAAATCTCAAACATGACATGACATATTCAAACCAATTTTTGTTGAAAATTTATTTTAAGTTCTGCTACCCTAATTTTTTTTAGAATTTTAGGCACATTAATTGAAAAGATAGAGGAGACGGGACAACAGTTTTTAAGACTTTAGAAGTTAGTTTTAGTCTTACCAACTTAGTCTTATCGACTACTGACTTAAATAAAAAAATTATTTTGGAAACTATATCATTTTTTTTCATAATTTCAATATTTTATTGTATAGTGGTTCATAGAAGACACCTGTCATCCATATTTTATCTACATAGTACCAATAGCCTCTGAGTAAAATGGCTGTGATATACGGCCAGACAGACAGATGGACAGGCAGACAGAAGAACAGACGGATAGGACGAAATTATAAGGGCTCCATTTGTGTCATTTGAAAATGATAATAATTTCAAATTCCTGAAATTTTAAGGGACAGAACAAAAACAAATTTGTTTGGAAGTTGCTCAGTTTTTCACTCAGTTAATTGAACATGAATGAAAAAAAATGATGAAATTCTGTTCAAAAAGTTTATTACTGGTGACGAGTCAAGGGTTTATGGTTATATTATCTTCAGGTTTCAAAATGATTGCACAATATTTTAAGAAGAAAACAGCCACAGTTTTGTAACAGCGATGATTGGCTTCTTCATCTCGATAATGCACTTGCATTTTGTGCAAAAATGTTTATTGAAATTTTGAATAGCTAAGGTTCATCAATCTTCATACTGTCCACATACATTCTTATTTGACTTCCGGCTCTTTGATGAAAATTCCATTGAGAAGTGAACTGGTCGACGAAGTAAAAATAATTAAAGGAAACGTGATGAGGGTACTAAATGCAATTTTTAAATCAGAATTCGGAAAGTGCTCCAACGAATGGAAACAGTGTCAGGAGAGGCTTTTAGGTTCAAAGGAGGACTACTTTGCAGCGACCCGCTCGAGCAGTGATTTTGATTAGCAGCAAATTGTCTCCACAAAGCAAGGTCAAATGATTTCTGTACAGAACTCACACTAACCTTGTAGACAATTATGTTCACGAAACCATTTGTCTTATTGTCGTAATGCATATGATTTATTGAGAAGCAAATAGTCATAAAAGATAGGTAGAGATGCTTATCAGGTTGATATTTATATCGACAAGGGTATATAGGTATTTACCTGATAATTATACCTAACTGCCAATGTGGCAGAATACAAGTCACTTCAGGTACTTTCATTGCAAGAGCCATGGGATGAGTCAAATAATTATATTCGTGATGAGTCGTGTTGGGAATAGCAAGACAAGGAATTAACATTTTTTTGCAATCTGATAGAAAGACAGCACAGCTTTTCTACTCCGTTCGGTGTAGCTATGTTAATTGATTTAACTGAAAAATTAATATTTTTCATTAATTGTTAAGTCTGCAGTTATTGAAAAAATAAGTAAAGACTGAACACTATAGAGTGTAGCACGAAGAAGGCAAAGTTTAACGCCCAACAAAACACGAAAGCTCTGCATGTAAAATAAAGGAGATTTTTATGGCAGAAGAAATTTCTTGATCAAAAGAAGAGTTTAGTGTATATTAACTTGTCAAGACAAGAATGAAGTGAAAACATACAAAAACCATCATTTTCAACACTATTCTTGTTTTTTTTATAAATTTTTAAATACTTTTACGCGGTCAAATGTTACATTAAACTAGTAGGAAGATTGTTTCATTGCTTTTTTTGAGTAACATTTTACAAAGAAGGGTAAGTCTACATATTTTTGAAGCTTTCTGGCTCAAACAATTTTAGTTGTAATTAATAAAAAAAAATGTTAAAGTAATTCTAACTTTGTCCTACAAAATTAAAATTTCTGTATACAATAAGTAAAAAGATAAAAGTTATAAAGAAAGTAAAAAATATTTTTTTATTAGTTTAATAAAAATCTATATTCTCTAAAATATCTAAAAATAACTGTTCTCTTTGAAAGGAACAGTTAAATAATCAACACTGTACTCCATATTGATATATTAATGTAATTTATTAATATGACAGTGACTACAATTATGTAATTTGTATCTATTACAAGTATTTTATTCCTACCGCCATTCAAACTCAGTTTAAATATTTACGTACTTCAAATTAATTATTACAAAGCAGTATATAGCCTCAATGGATGCGAGTCAAGACGGCCAGCAGTGGAGGAAAGGTAGCAACAGATTGTTTGCAACCGCTTACCATAAAGGTAAATTGCAGCGTTACAACAAGGATTTTGTCTGAGATGAAACAAAATATCCATTACTTTTATTATGTTCACAGTTTAGGTCTTAAAACTTAAACTAATTCTAATTAACTTGTTTGATATTTTCCATTAGAGTATTCATTTTAAGAACCACAGCAATCCTTAGCTTTGCTAAATATATAAGACAGTGAAGCAAAATTCTGAAATACAACTAGTTTGATCATATCATGGCAAACACATCGTGCACAGTAAGTATACTCATGTAATCACAACAGCTATTTCATCTAGAGTAAAATATTAACGTCATGTCAGAACTTTGCACATTTTGTGATGTCTATCTGATCTTTAAAGTTCATTAATGTTGTGTAAGATAAGAACTTGAATGTCTTGGATGACGTATTTCAGATGAGGCTACTCTGTTACATGCTTCTGAAAAGAGAAAATATTGTTATGTACAGTCTGTACTGTTAGGTGCCTCTTATGTGATTTGTTGGAAGAACAACAAAATAATTAAATTAAAAAGAATTTATTTTAAATCAAATTGGCAAGTAATTTTTGCATAATAAACAATTACGAGAACATGTTAACAACATGAGCTGACACGATCCAAACAACGACAATAACACAACAACCATGCTCGATTTCTTACTTGCAGCTCTATATTACTTTTTGGCATGAAGCAGGCAGTAATTTTAAGATCATTCCACATAATTAAAACTTCGACAAAAGTCTTCGATATTCGTAAATTATTATTCACATTAAAGTGGTATTTTTCATACAGAAATTATTTTTACGTGAACTTATGTTTTTATGCAAAGTTGTGGCAAATAATGACAAATACTACTTAACTGTACAAGTTTCATAACAATTCTATCTCAATTGTCCCTCCCCCCCCCCCCCCTTTATAAAATATTTTGTGTTACTTTTACTAAAAATAATAAGTATTTCGATAAAAATTTTTACTTTTAAGACAAAATAATTTTGGCTGATAAAGAAATAACTGGAAAATATATAAACTTTAGTCAAACTGCCATATTCAATTCAATATCTCCAATGCTGATTGATGTTCAGACTCATTGTTATAATATTTTCAAAATACATTTTTTTCTTTGCCTGACCTGGAATAAAGAGAGCATCGCCAACAACACAAATTATGTGGTATTCCTTGTATATTTCTCCATCAGGTTCATGTTCTCGTATGTAACTAAGGAAGAAATATACAAAATTCATTACAGCCTTGAATCATAAAATATCAATTAATTTGTAATTATAATTGACTGATGAAGCCACAGCTTTGTTGATACAATTTTTTTCATATTAGCATAAAACTCAACCTCTAGTGAGAAAGTGTATGGCTCCTGCCCTGCTCTTTGTTTTTATTTTTAATAATAATAATATTGAGTATAAATAAAACAACAACTGGACCTTATAGAATTTATTATTATAATAAGGTCTAGTTCTTATAATAACTGGGTTGTGCTGTGTTCTTCTTAAAGTGACTCACTATTTCTATTATATTTATACATATTTTCTTTACTTCTTTTCAAATATAGAAACTTCCCGAGTACATAAGTGTACAGAAAGAAGTTATGGACTTCAATAACACAAATTCTTTTTTAATCACAGTTGCATCAGTAACGTCTAATGTGTTCTACAGCAATTCCTCATCATCATTGTCTTCTGACAGTGCATCCTTAACATACATTAACTGTAACATACATAAAACTGTTTGCACAAACATTGTATTGCAACAAAATGTTGCCAAAATGCTAACAAATAGAAAATGTAACGTTCAAATTTTAGCATTGTGGGCATCATAAAGTGATATTAACTTTTGATTATTTTATTTTTGTTCGAATAAGATTATAAACAATTGTAAACAACTATCACACAAAAACATTATATTGTTCTTTATATTTATCTACAAGCATAAGTTTCAAAAATAAAATTGGGGGGCAATAAATTAAATAATAATGTATATTCATTTATATTCTCATTCGCATTTATTGACTCAATAGAAATATGGGGTACGGCACATTGTGTGAAGCTGTTTGTAGAGTTCACACTCACAATATCCTACAAGTGTGCATTGGGAAGTTCAGTGGTGGTTTGAGCAATATTAATTTAATTGGGTAATATAATTGAGCAATATATAATTACGCCCAGTTCTCTCCACCTGTTGTTGATAAACAAATTTTATATAATAATGTTTGCTTACTGGTTTTAGATCACCCAATATTTGTCATCTGTTTGAGCGGTAGAGGTCCATAAAAAAAGTTTAAATAGATAAAAGGCTTCATATAGTATAACAACCAATACCTTTTTCAATTCTTCCCATAGACAGATCATAATATTTTGGTGCAGAACTACTTTTAGATTTAATCATGGCATGAATTTTCAATGGCACGCGTTAAAATATTCCAATAAGCCATTTGATCGACACATAAAACAATATGATTTATAAAATAAAATGATGAAGCTGCACATAGAGCGATGAAAATAATGCGAAATAAAAAAGCAATATACAATTATTGCAGCAACATACAACAGCAACACACAACAGCATATAAATATTAATGAAAACATTGCAATGTACTGATAAGTAATGATGAACGGCTTTATGTGTTTACAAATTGTCTCTTTTAAAGCTCCACTTGACACAGTTCTCAAACAGACTCCATACATTTTTATACATTACATTTTCCATATCTCTCTCTTCTATACGTATCTATATATTTAGGGAATTATATTAAATTTTGCAGTTGCTGTATGTTTGAATAAGAATACAAAATAGTTCATGTTTGTATATCGTTTAGCATTCACCTGTCGGCTTTAATGTACTTTTACTGTTTAGTAAGAGATTTCTTGTGAATGATGAAAAACTCACTGTGTGTGTCTGCGAATGGTCCGGTGTTGATTGTTGGGCATGCATAGTGTAACAAATACAGGTCTGAGGTGTAGAGTAGGTAGAGGATTAGGCCGAGTACACTTCTCTGCGGGAAACCCGCTGATATTAGACACAGGTTTGTCACTTCATTTCCACATTGAACATGAAGTGCTTATCTATTAAGAAGGCTTTAACGGTCGCATATAAATAAAAGGGGCATGCTTGTTTTAATCTTGTATAATAATCCTTCGTTCCACACGCAATGAAATGCCTCTGATATATCCAAAAATGCGGCTGCACAGTGCTTTTTTTCTTTGAAGCATTTTACTATTTCGTCTGTGAACTTGATCTATAGTGGCATGTTTGTGCCGCAATCCAAACTGGTGATGGAGTAAAAGGTGTTTATCTCTCATCACTGGCATCATGCGGATCAATAACCATGCCTCATACACTTTAAAGTTAAAGGTAATAGGCGGCTAATGAGACCGTATGATTTTGGGTCGTCTAGTTGTTTGTCAGGTTTTTGGATCATTATTATCTTTGCTACCTTCCAGAAGGTGGAAAGAAATTAATTTAAGCATGGCCTTATAAATGGATGTGAGTAATTTTATTCCGGAGGATGCCAGTTCAGCCAGGATGCGGCTTGTGATGAGGTCATGATGTTTCTTATAGTGGATTTTTTTAATTACACCTATTATTTCACTCTTTGTGAATTTGGATATGTGTCTTTCCATCTCAGTGGGAGTGGATTCTTCTGCCAGGAAGTTACAGACTTCTTTTTTATGCTTAGGTGGGCATTCTTTTGGTGAGGCTTGAGTACTCATATAAAGTGCGTAGAGAAGGTTAGTGCTTTTTCAGTGTCCGTACGGGCCAATTTCCTATCGGGCATCCATAAGGATGGTGAAACAGTTATAGGCCGGCTTTGATAACGTGTTCAATAGCAACTGTAAGGTCGTGTTCTGATTTGAGTCTCACCGGATCTGCAAATCCCGCATCAATAAGGTGCCGATATAGAGTCCAGTCAGTCCCGCAGTTATGCAGGACGCACTTAGGTCCTATTTCTGTAAGGGTAGTGGACAGGTTTACAATAATGGGTGAGTCTCTGATGACATTTCGTAACATCTGCTGCAAAAGATATGTTTATTGGAAATTCCTTTGATTACGCAGAAATCTATTCGGTCTGGTGTTTTATTTTGGTCTGTGGGCCAGTATGTAGGTTGCCCTGTAGAGAGTATACCTAAATTGTTGTCTTGGATGCATTTCAACAGTTCACACCGACGTGGTATTATTAGTTTTGATCCAAAATATGCATGCTTGGCATTATAGTCGCCGCCAGCTATGAATCGATTACCTAGCAAAAACACATGTGAATACGAAAATATAATTTTTTTGAACTACTTTTTTATCTACTAAATTAACATCTCACCGGACGAAAGACAAATAGAAATAAAAATTCAAATTTAATTCTTGTTATTATTACACGTTTATAATTATTGTTCCCGTATAATTGGACCATTTTCCCCGTCATCCATTTTACGGTAGTAAATCTACATGTCCGTACAATATATATCCCGTATACATGCTACTCTACACATATTAGTAGGTATATTAAATTGCATGTAGACCGAATGGATGTTGGAGTGTGACAGTATTACACACACATATGGACGCACCATAGGTAGCGTTTCGTTGCCTGCTGGGATATTAGAACATATTTATAATAGAAAATATATAATTATAATATAATATATGATAATAGAATATATCATATCATATATTATATAAAAATATATAATATATGATAATAGAAAATATTTGCCATTCTAAATGGAGGCTTAGAATATTATTATTAACAACATCTATAAATTTCAGCTTTTTTAAAATACCTTAAATTGTTTATTTTTTGGGATTTTCAATAGCGTCTGCCATGACCTTGGAACCACCATAGCTGTCTGCCATTGCTGTTTTTCAATAATAATAATATAAAATTTTATAATATCCAAGTAGCTGCCTTGTTACTATATACTATTACACTTTTTATACCTGAGTAATTCTATAGGAACCATTGCCGAGCTTAGTGAGTCCCTATCTCCCTATATAGTCCCTATCTTCCTATATCCAGTCCCTATATACGGCATGTATGAGAGAGTAATTAAAGAAAATATAGGATATGTGCAAATACCTAAGTCTGCGCACTGCTGTTCTTCTATTACCTGCAAAGTGTGTATTACCTATAAAATATGATGAAAAGACAAAGAAACCAAAGTTAACATTAACGATACTGAAATTATTAGTGAAAACATGCAAAATTAATTTATTGTTTCGTTGTCAGCCATAGTTGTTGTTTAAACAAATTATCCAAAGTGAAATGCCTACATTGCTTAGACAATGTTATATTTTACAAATCGCTACCTGCGCACTCTTGCTTGCACATTCCAGATGAAATGCACTGAATAATGTGCTGGTTATTTTTATACGTAAATATTTTAAGTATGTAACACCACATAGAGTCAATAAGATGTTTTTTAAATCTACTATTTGTTTATTAGTATAATAGCATTAGTTATAGTATTAGTTACAGTTTATATTATTTATATTGATGAAATTACATTTCAAACAAGACAAATATTTTTCATATAAACAGAGTTATTAAAAATCAGCCATAAGATTATAAATTATATCATTTTCTTTCATCATTTCTGCATTTTTGAGCACGTTCGGCACTTTAATGGTTTTAGTAACTTGTGCAACAACTTTATTTAGCAAAATATAATAGTGACAAGAATTTTCCAAAAATTAGTTTTAGTCTGTATTTATTGCGCTATGCACTGCCGCATTTTAGTTTGGAACTGTCAGAACGGTAATAGTCCAAATCAGTCAATTTTTTAAATGTATTTATTTCAGCAGCATTTTCATACTTACCAAGTTCAAAATTTCATCATATCTCCATCTGGCAGAGTGTAAATTTTTTCAATATTTAATCATGTTTTTCTTTTTCAAATTAAAATCTAGTCACAAACTATATGATGCATTATCTTATATTTTCTTCGGGATATTTTCTTAGGCTGGCTCCATCATTTTTCAAACGTCGCATAATTGCCAAATAAACAGTATTGAATTTCTTTAGAAATTTGATGACAAAATAAGCATAACATTTCCTTATTATTTCAAATGCTTTCAAAGTGTATTCGCTTTTAGCACATGGGGTTAAAAAGAAATCCCAGGTGCGGCTAAGGTTCAAGATAATTGTCAAGATTTACTATTAGGAAACATTTGTCTGGAATTTCAGTACTTGGTGTCAATATTTTAATTATTAAAGAGATCAACTATGCCATTAGCGTATTAATCAATCTTACTGAATCCAAATTTTCTCCTTCAAACATATATATTCCTGTCTGAACGTTATTCAAAATACTCTTTGAAGAGTATATAATCGATTGCCTTCATCGTTATATATACAGCACAAAGTAAATCTGTTGTATAACATTTATCTTATGTCAAAGAAAAATGTAGTTTGAGTGTCTCCAAATAGTTAAAATTCTAAATACATGTTCTAAAACAACCAATGTGCGATACAACCTTGAGAATTGTCAAAGATTTTTTTTTGTACTGATCACAGTATTTCAGTGAAGTTCAGAACCATTAATCTTTTATCAAAAATATAATGTTTATATTGTATACTGATTTTTGAAGCATGACTCACAGCCAATTGTAAAGATGGTACATATACGACTTATGGGAATCCGATTTGGTAAATTGTATTAATTTTTCATACTTCCCAAGTAAGCCGGGTCCTGTCACTCCTGATGTGATATTGCCCAATGTTTTTAATGGATAGACTATCTGATTTCGAACACTTCACTAATGATTTAACAATACCATTCGCATCTGAATCGTCTGCGGGTTCTAGTGATACAAATTAAGTTACAACTGTATCTAAAGTCAAAATAAAATACCTAATTACAATTCCAACAACTTTATTCACACTCTCGCTCGTCCAATATAAGATTATACTTTTGAATGCCTATATACTTATTGTGTGCCGTTTTGTTGGCATGAGTTTTGCATATTTGCAATCAAAATATATCAACAATAAAACCTGCCAACCTCTGCATGGGCTTTTAAAAACTTTTTTTCATAACTGTAAGTTCACTAGACTCGGAAATAAGAGGGCAGTGAACAAATTATTTCTTCCATATTTTTCTGTACGTCTTTGAGAATATAATACTCAAAATTATAAAAAAAAACGAGTGTGCTTTAGACCACACGACTGAAGTAAAACTTCAAATTCACAAAATATGAACTTTAAAATGAATTTACAATTTTATTCACTTTAAACGTAGAATATTTAATGTATTGAACAAAATAATAATTTATAAAATTGTTCAAGAACAAAATGACATTACAAAATAATCAAAAAATCACCGTTCGCGTAACGCTAGCAAACTCGCATATATATATATATATATATATATATATATATTTCACAGTACAGTAATATACGAAACGTAACTCTCTCTCTTTCTGTCTTCACTAACTAATATCTCCCTCTCAACTTCCGTTCGCCTCACCCGATCACACATTTCGTAACGCTCTCGTCACGCATTCACCAGCTTACTGCCCAAGTCAAGCATGCGTAAAGAAGTTTTACTTCAAAAAAAGTATTTTTGAGATCCTTGTAACTAGTTTTTTCAAAATGTGGAGTATCCACATTATAATGTAATAAAAAAATTAAAAATTTTTTTAAGTACTGCATTTCCATACAAACCGTTTTTGGCTGTTATATATTGAAATTATACCAATAGCTAAAATAAAATAACAATGTAATTGCACACACTTTCCAACGTTGTTGCGTACTTTAAATAAATTTTATTACCACTTTCGTGTTGTTTGAATGTATTTTTCAATGCTTTCACTTAATTACCTATTGCTTGCTTTAATACACTAAAGTATTCTTTGTTTAACGTAATGTGACGTTACGGATTGATTCCCATTGAATTATTACGAGGGACAAAGTATTGCAATCATCTTAATCATACGTTACACAATGTATAATTACACTAAGTGTTAAATTTAGTAACTTTTCCAACTTATCAGTGCAGTAAAATTTGTCCTAAAATGCATTTTACTCTTCTTACTAAAATCACGGAATACATTCACATTGTTCAATCTTCTGATCTGTATTTAATATTCGTACAACACATTGTGCTGACATTTTATGCTCTCAACCATTTCCCTAATTGGACGTGTTGCTTTAATCGTAGATACAAGAAATAGGTACAACCTTAGCATGATGATTAGAATAAAACCTTAAAGATTCATCAAAATGGTTAATGTGAATTTATTCCGAGTTTATACACATTTTTACTTTTGTTTAAGAATTATTTCAAAAATTATGCCGTGGTAAAAATTTTAATTTTATTTTTTAATTATCGACAATAGCATAGCTATCACTTTCGTTTATTTGGATTTATACATTCGTAACAATCTTTTTGCAAACTTTGAAATCTATTAAATAAGATAGTAAATTCACTTTCTGTAAAAGTTTAATTTCCGACTATCATGCTAAATTGTACTGGACTCACTGCGAGTGGGTGTAATGTATATGAATATATAGTCTATTGCATAGTTTGCTTGCATGGATAGTGAACACGTTGCAACTTTGCAATTGTTTGTAATGTATTTCAATGTAGTGTTTACAAATTTTGAACTATAAAAAAAATTTAAAAGAAACGTATGTTATATTTCATCATACGTATTTAGCAACTGTGTATATTTTGTGTTTGGGGTGATAGCAAAAAAATTTTGAAGTGATAGAAGAAAGCAATTATAATTCAAAAATATAACGCCAACTACTTTATTCAAATTTAATCAAAGAAATGTAATCGCTAACCCACAACACATTATTCATTTTCCATAAAATATTCATTAAAGTAGCGGCTAGTTTATTTACTTAATTTTGCCTTTCTTCAGTTGAAGAAGTATGTGTGACGTGTCACATTGTAGTTAGGTCGTGCACAGAGATATATAATGTAGAGAAACGTTCTTAGCAACAATAGAATAGAACGTAATTTAGGGAAATATATGACACGTCATCCAAGTTTATGCACATGTCAAAGAATAAAAAATTAAGTAGTTTGGTATTACGTGTTGTACAATATTAAGAATATTACAAGTAACAGGTCGTGAACATGGTTACCGCAACAGTTTTCTCCGTGAAAGAAAGTCTAAAACCGTTAACGATTATTCAATTAATATTTGGACTAAAAAGAAACTGCTTATATTCGTTTGCCAAATACGACAAGCTTTATAAAACATACACTTTATTACTTACCTGCTTCGTTTTCTTTAGCAGTATATACACTAATTATAAAGAAATAAATTTGCAATATGAAGGACGTCTGATTTATTTTGAAAGTGTAGTGAGATATTTAATTTCTTTTGGATTTCTATGCAACATCGCATCTGTAACATTCTTGAATCAAACATTAAACTTTAAAATGTTTGATACATTTAGTAGTGTCGATGAGAAATTAGCAATCACGAAATGTAATTCCAAATTTAATGCCAATGTGCAACTTCGTAAACTATCTGTGTTATATGTAATGTGTTACTTGAGTTATGTAATGTTTGGTTATTGGAAGTTCATTGACGAAATAAGGTCTAATTACTTATTCGCTGTACATAACACTGCATTCTTTTTTATACCGACTTTTGAAATGATAGTTTTCGCGCTCATTATCAAGGCGATTTCACTTCGTTTCTCACTTTTGGTTAAGAAATTAAGATTCATTTGCAAAGTTAATTCATCAAAATTTGGAAGAAATTCACAAGTGAGAAATATTAGCTTATCCGGATTGAATAGAATAGAACATTATGAAATGGCGCAGCAGTCATATTGTTCAGAAATCAAAATTATCTGCGATGTTTATGGAGAACTTATTGAAATATGTAACTACGTAAATAGTATGTTTAGTGCTCAGGTATTCTATTATAATATCTAATCTCTATATTAGTTTTAACGAAGGAATTGCTTACTGAATGGCCAATATCCTGGGTGTGAACATGACGGATGATCAAGAACTGGATACAATTTCTAAAGATGCTTTCAGTTTTGATAAATTCTGTATTTTCTCGTGTCACATTTACATATTTATTTCGTCCACAGCTGCTGGCTTATATATTCCAATTCAGTCTGATAATTTTATATTGTTTATACAAGATGCTCAACTATTTTTATGCAAAGGTAAATAAAATTTTACAAATTAAAATTTTTTTATCGTATCAATGTATAATTTATAAAAATACTTCAAAATTTCAATTTTTAATTTTCTCTCTGCATTAAAAAGGGTTTCAATTTTTAAAATAAAATTTAAGCTGTCAGTAAAATGCAATAGTCGTATTTGATTTTTACTCTGGCTTCAGAAACAATATTTTCAGGAATTTATTCACGTTTTTTCATTTCAGCAAGCTGTAACAAACTTCTTAATAGAATTTATAGCGTATATTTTTTTGTTACACTTTGGAATGATCATAATATGCTGTTACAAGTGTCACAACTGTAAACATCAACTCACACTAATGAGATTGATTATCAACAAATTACTTGCGATGTGTAAAATTGGTAAGCATTAACATTTTAGAACTCGTCTATTGAGTTACACGTATCTTAATTGCACTGCACTTCACTTTTTGTAACAAACTAGGATAGTAAAGAAAAAGCCAAATAAGATTGCAACCACGGGTTACAATAAACAACGTGACCAGTATATATTCACATGGGGATATTAATTCCAAATGAACAAAGTTAATAAGAAAGTATTTATAAACGTTTCGTCGAAGTTTCATACTCTTTGTCAATGATTTGTTTACTCTATGCTGTGTTTAGTTAATATATACCACACGATACAAAACAGGATTTATCTAGAGGTATATTTACACTCATACTTCTGTTTCTTCTCCTGGTTGTGAGGAGTCTACTATGTTGAATCGTCTGTATCAAGTTATTGAAGACGCGCCAGAAATCTCAGCATACGGTCTTTTTAAATTTGATATTCCCTTTATATTAACGTTCGTGAGTTTTGGAGTGACTTACAGCATTGTCATGGCTCAATTTTTTTGAATTTAAAGTCAAACCTTAAACCTCTGTTTTGTCAGAGGTCTTATTATACAAAAGTATCGCAAACTGTTAGCGATGGAAGAGAGCAGTGCGCATATTATATTGTAATTCGGATGTCATTTTCAGTCAATTTATAAAGTGTTCTGTGTTTTCACAAAATAGCGGTTTATTTGATTACAGCGCATCCACTCGCATCAATGTGCGCAATTACAAAGAAACAATTCTTGCACTGCTCGAGTTATTGAACACTTTCTTAGTATTTTCACGAATCTTAATTTGATGTTGAAAGTACATGACAGTATTGATGTTGGCTTTAGCAAAATTAATCTGTTTGAAATAATAACAATAACATTAATAGCTCTGTTTATACCTTACAATTAATAAATATATATATGTATGTATGTATGTGCATTTAGTGTAATGTTTATGTGTTAGTTAATTTTTTTTATGTTAGAAGGTTAGTGTTAATGTGAGGACCGCATTCGGCGGTAAAAGCCTACTCCAAAAGCTTCTATTCTCTTTTGTCTTTCCCAGGTAATAATCTCCCTGCACTCTTTATTATGTTTTCACTCCATATTTTGAGAGGTACCCCTCTCCTACGTTTTTTTTCTAAAATGGACCAAACTGTTATTCTCAATGACCACCTTTCATTTGTAACTCTCTGAATATGGCCTGCTGGTATCCACTGAAGTGTAATACTTGTTTAATTACATCTTTCTTTTTTGTTATTTCCCTAATAATGATGTTTTTCAAGGGGTCTTTCAACTTTATATTCATATAGCTACGTTCGATTCTTTGACATACTATTAGCTTGTTTAGAATTTTCCTAGCATTTTTCAAATAGGGCGGACATAAATTGGACAAGATATGAGGCTTTCATTGATTCCTTTGTATATTTCTTTCATAGACCAGTATTTATTCCAGGTGTTCTTTATTCCTCAATTTATTTCCATTTCTGTACAAGACTTAAATGATGTAATGTAGCCCAAATGTATACAGTCACATAAATCTTCAAGAAGTATTGAATCAATTAAAGTTAGTGTTTTGTTTTCATTTGTCTTTGTTTAACCATGCTTTACTTTCAAACCCACAGCCTCACTTTCTTGCCGCAATCATGTATTCTGATTGTTTTATTCTTCATATTTTCCTAAACAAACTTGTAAAATATATTTTCTATGACAGCAATGAATAATTTCGGTGAGGTGTATCTTCATGTTTTACTCCGCATCTGGAAATCAAAACCTGGTGACTGGTGGTGGTAACTTTACTCTTGCTGTAATTTTTTTGTATTATACCAAAGGTAAGTTTTACTCAAAGTTTATTCCTGGTTGGTTTAAAGATTTTCATATTGATTTGTGGGATGTTGAGTCGAATGCCTTTGAGTAGTTGATAAAACCATAATATACAAGGTAAAATTTCTCTATTATTAATATCAGAGTGTGTATGGATGACCGTAGAGAAGTTTTCCATAACGCCAGCCTGTTCTATCGGTTGGTTTTATTGTTTGTTACATGTCTTAGCAGAGTTGATGAGGCTATATTGTAAACACATAATAATAGACTAAAGACTCTGTAATTTGTTATTATGTTTGCATCACCTTATACTAGAACTAATACAGAGAACGTTCATTTTTTGGCAGTTTCTTTTGCTTTAGGATCATGTTCTGGTTGGCTCTAAGAGATTGCTCTCATAACAATAAGTCCATCATATGCATCAATTAGATAAATTGAAATATATAAATAAATAAATAAATGTTTAAAAGTTTTGTGTATGATTTAGTTAATACTTCTAAACCTGCTATTAATACATTATTAGATATTCCATTAGGGCCGGGACTTTTACCTTGTTTTAAGTTTTTTTATTGAGAGTTCTATTTCAGTCTCCAGGAAAGGTAATGCAGGGTCACTGTTAACCAAGTTAATATTTATATATTTGGAGATACTCACATGATAGTATAAGTTTTGGTAGAATTAAGTAACTTAATAATAATAATAATAATAATATAGTTTATTTGTGGATATAAAATACAACAGGTAAAGTAATAGACATGTAAAGAAATTTTCTTAGGGCTAATGACAATATTAGAGTTAAAAATTAAGTTACACGCCTTAACCTAAATTTTATTCAATATTTTATCCACAAAAAGGTTACTAGCTCGGCTTGTGCAGTTATGCTATAAGCAAAACCGACACAGCCGGTTTACAGCTAGCACCTGTTGATATACATACATATACAAACAAACACTCACATATACATATACACACACACACATATACAGTTTACACGCACAGATACACAATATATAATAATATTAATAATTATTTTTAATACAGGTATTATATACAGACATATAACTACATACACCCAGTTTAATATGTCGTAGAGATATTTCGGCTCTTTTGCTGTGAAAAGTCTACGCAAAAAACAAAGAGTGTGATAACTGCGACGATTGTGCATTCGGAGCATTCCATGCTCATTTAAATACGGTGATACACGGGATCGCCGCGGGATGCCGAAACAAAAACGCGCGCATGCATTTTGTATTCTTTGGATTGACTTGGCTGTTTTTGAAAGTAAACGCGGGCCGTATACGATATCACCATAATCGAGTACAGGAAGAATGAGGCTTTCAACTAGAATTTTCCTAATGGGAACAGAGAGATAAGGACGGTATCTGTATAGCGTTTTGAGACGCATAAAGCAACATTTAATTTTTGTGGTTATGTGTTCATGAAATCTCAGCTGTGAGTCCATTATAATGCCTAGATTTTTGGCGTGTTCCAACATAGGAATGGACTGCCCGTTTATGGCGAGCTTCAGTCTTCCTGATCTTGATACCTGAGCCCTACTTCCCGTAATTAGAAAACAGGATTTGGAAGGGTTTAACAATAAGGCATGTTTACACGACCAATTCCAGATTTTCATAAGATCTTCATTAACTTTTTCACACACTCTGTCTTCATCTCCCACACAAAAAGATTTGTACAGCTGTGTATCATCAGCATAAAAATGAGTTTTTACATGCTTTAAATTGCTCGAAATATCTGATGTGTACAAAGTGAAAAGTAGCGGCCCTAGAATTGACCCCTGCGGTACACCTCTAGAAATGGCATGAACTTTCGAGGTAAGAGTTTTACTACCATCGAATACTTTGACATACTGACACCGTCGCTTAAAATAGTTTTTAAACCATTCACAAGCGCATTCCGATAAGCCGTAATATTGTAATTTAGCCATTAAAATTGGCAAACTTAGGCAATCAAAAGCACGTGAATAATCCAAAAGAACGACAGCAGTAGCCTCCCCTTTATCAGCTGAGGATAGGATATCATTAGTAATGGATAGAAGTGCTGTGGATGTACTGTGTTGACCACGGAAACCTGATTGAGTAAGGGGGAGCGCTTTGATTGATTCTAAAAATCTTTTAAGCTGATTGCAGACAATTTTTTCTATGATTTTAGACATTGCTGGTAGAATACTTATGGGGCGAAGATCGCTTAATGATTGAACGCTACTTTTCTTGCCTATTGGGATAACAACAGCTTTTTTCCATATCTCCGGATAGGTAGAAGAAGTGAGCGACAGATTCACAATTTTGGTAATTACGGTAAGGGTGTACGGTAGTGTCAGTTTCAGCATCCGTGCAGAGATACCATCCACACCGATAGCTTCGGACTTTAAAGAATACACAATCTTCGCCACAATATCTTCACTCACCTTCTGAAAACGCATTTTTGTCTCAGCAAAACAATGGGTATCATAAAAAGAAATAAGATCAGCGTCCGCACTTTCGGCGCAAGGTAACGTTGCAAAGTGATCGATAATCTGATCTGGATCGCAGAGATGGCGTGGCAGGATATTTTCTCTACTTTTACCGATGGGATATATTGTTTGCAAGCCTTTCCACAGCTGTTTGCTATCTCCACGATGTGCGTTTACATAAAAAGTAAAATATGCTTTTCTCTCCCGTCTCAAAGCTGTGATGACTAGATTTCTCAGCGATTTATAATAATCTAAATGTGTATCTTTCTTTGATTTAATAGCTTTAGAGCGGGCTCGATCACGCAGACGCATCATGAGACGGATCGTGTCCGTTATCCACGGTTTGGATGAATGGATGCGCGTTATTCGCTCCCTTACTGGTGCATAGGCGTCGAAAATCGACAACACGCTAGTATTAAAATTATTAACAATTTTGTCGATATCGTCGCCGACTGCCACATTGTTCCACCGAAATTTTGATACCGCTGAAACGAACAACTCCATATCCATTTTATTAAGACAACGGGAATGGAATTTACGATCAGGTATTGGAAGTTTTATGATATTGAGTCTACCGACCAAGAGAGCGTGGTCACTTAAATCTTGATTGTGATGAATCAGTATATTAAAATTAATATCACACGGACTGCAACAAAACTTACCCAATTTCAAAGAACAATATAGTGTCAGTGTTTAGTTAGGGCTACTAAACAGGCAGCTAAGTGACACTTTTCGAATGATAGATTGTTTGAACGGGAGTCTTCAATGAAACTAGCTGTGTCGGCAGCTTCGATGTGAAATTCACTCATGACTATTGTTTAGAATAACCATCATACATAAAATATTGACAATGGATGAAAGATGGATGGATTTATATCGACACAACACAAGTTTGTTCAAAAAATCAAAACACGGACTTCATTTTATATGAGCGTAAAACTTCACTTTTAGGCTGCTGTAAATATATACTGATGGGTGAAAAATTTGAAAAGGAAAACCTTCATTTCTGAAATATCAAAAAGCAAATGAAGGGCAAGCGTTTCGAAAAATAGTAACCTTTACTTCGTAACGTACACATCACAATGCGTTATGTCAGAAGGATACCTGCCACGAAGTACAGATTTAACCTATAATTATAATGTACAGCCTACATTGAAACTTATAATATCAAAATTTTACTGAGAAATTAAGTTTTTGGGGGATAAGATAAAAACACACCCATGGCGACAGCCCATGACGCGTCGAACCTGGACACTTAAAATTGAAATGTTTTGTGGTTACAGCCCCCTCACCTGTTTGCCCGACCAGTGTTCCTTTAACACTTTCAATAATTTACCTTGTCTATGGGTGAGTCATTTTAATGGAAAGGTGGAAGAAAATGTTTTGTGGCTATTTGTTGTTTAAATAATTAGAAAGTAAATAATTAATAGGGGGCATACAGACTGGCAGATATTTTCTTTTATAATACATAGGGACTGATTTGTAAGCTTACTTAGACGTACATTTATAATACACGGTGTCTCTGTTAAACTATTTACAAATATCAATTTTCCACAGAGTAAATATACCGCCTACTATATCTTTAACGGGTGTAAAAACATGGCACATATTTAATGAATTATAAGATCTAGGATTCTAATTGCTATATTTTACCAACAACCTTTGTGTGGGCTTCTGGAAACCCTATTTCTTTCATAATTTTAGATGAAGTAGTTTCAGAAATAAAGGGCGAGTTCATATTTTTTTGCACATTATTCAATATACCTCAGCAGATCACTATCATGAAAAAAGTGTTCTTGAGATTCATTATTAGCTCTTTCAAACAATACCCGACACTGCAAATGGTAATTAAACAAAATATTCTCGAGTACTTAATTTTTCAGCCCAAAATTTCCACTTTATTCTATAAAACAATACATTTAAGTGTCATATTCAATACATTTAACTGTTATATATATGTACAATACATTTAAGTGTGATATATAATAATACATTTAAGTGTTATATATAACCATACCTTTAAATGTTATATATACAATATGTTTAAGTGTTGGCTATTGAGATATACGTGCAAGTTGATATATTTCAATGCTGTGCCAAATTAGAAATTAATTATGTGCTGCGTACCTGACAATTTTGAATACAAAACAGTGACTTTAATTGCACAATTTGAATGAAGCCATCTTTTGTGGAAAAAATTTATCATCATTCCGAGGCCACGACAATGAAAAAAAAATTGAAAAATATTAATTTGAGGCTTCAACATGTACAGGAGTGAAATTATACAACCTCATCTATTACCTACAGTTGCATCCTGATCAGACTTGAAATAAGTTCTCTAGTAAATAATTAGTGAATCATAACTTTGCATGAAAATATAGATTTTTTTAAAAGAGAAAAAACTTTTGTCTCAACAAAATATCACAATTTTGTCAAAGCAATATGAAAATTCAGCTGCACCCAAACTCCCTTTCTATGGAGTTTAAGAATCTGTTTTTATTTTCTTGCAGAAAAACTTCCAGATATAGAAACTATCATCATGAAACAGGTAACCTTTTACCTGCGTGTGTATTAATATGTCATTGGAGATTTTCAACAGGCATTCATTTCATTAAGAAATATATCCTTCTTCTCCTACTGGTAGACGTACCTACTTTTCCTACCACTATTTGTTCAGAAAATGTGTGAAATAATTAAAAACTTTACCTTTAGTATCTAAAGGTGTGCCGTCGGCCAGACCAGTTTGTTGAACGAGCTGCCACCTTCCTGAAATAAACATGTGCAGCATCAAAAGCAGACATGGTTTACATACCGCTCCATTTTAGCCACTTTTCGGTTCCCAAACTTCATCATTCCTGTTCCAAACATCACATTTTATATAAAGGAGTCATTTATAATTAATTAAATTACAGATCCTCACTGTCTGCCAGAAATTGTCTAGAAGTATGAAAAACCTAACGTTGGTCTTAAAATTTGCTCGAAGTTGTTCTAACCAGATTAAAGCTATGAAAACGGTATTAATACCAGGGGTGCCTGGGTTCGAAACGCGACACCAGCTATTCCACCGTTTCCGATAACATAATGCATAGCGCCAACAATTATTATTCGATTTCAATGAAATTTTTTCATATATAGATTACATAGTATAGAACAAGTGTAGTTATGAAATAATCGAAGTATTTCTACTATAGTCATGTAGCTATGAGTGATAACTTTTTATGAATAAATTAAAAAGAAAATTTCCCCGTTTCTAAAAGAATACAGGCTTATGAATGAAAATTCTTTACAAAATGCAATTTTCATTATTACCATAAAAAAGCGTAAATAAAAATTAACCGTAAACATAAATAAAAAATCACTATGATAACCAAAAATTATTGCAAGTATTTCGTGAGCTATCTCAGTTCGGTCCGCAAAGTACGACAATTGAAAGCGACGAACATAAGAGGCCACTTTAACCAAACGCGAACATTATTTTGATTATGAAACAGTAAATCCTACAATATTTTATCTATTACTCTGCTGCACTCATGAAATTTCCCCAACTATAGCAAACTTTTTATTCTTCTCTGTTAATGTCCCTTTAACTCTTAATTATTTATCCGTTAAGGGTTTATTTACACTCCGGTGAATGATTGTAGCCAACAAGCACCTTTGTTTACTCTAGTCATTGACCAAAATAGGCAGCTGAAGTAGGCGACCGACTGCATTTCATGATCAACTGGACATGTTTTGTAACGACAGCAATATATTTAGCAAACGCGTCATATTCATCTTCTTTTTTATGTTGGAGATTGATTTCCAACAGTAAATATTGCTATTTTTGGAAAGCAGAAACAATGACTTCATGCTCAGAGCTTTTCTTGATCCTGATTTAGAATCCAGTCGTTTCACATCATGAGAAATATTATTTTCTATTCACCCATTGTGCACAGCTAATTTACTTAAACAGCAGGTAAACCTGTTATAGCGTGTGCTTTCTTTGAGACTAACAAGTAAACAAAGATATCGGCTGACTGTACAAGTGTTTCGTCTGACTGCCATGACTAGATCGACCGAGGCTATATACATTGGTTGATGACCACATGCGGTAACCGATCCAAACAACTGATTGACGAATATGTGTAAACGGCCCCTTAATTACACATTTACCAGCAAATTAGATATAAATTCATTTTAAATCATCTAACTCACTCCAATCGAGCCCCTTTTCACTCTCACTTCCACTCGCCAGTCCCACGTACTGATTCTCAGTGGATCCCAACTTGTACTTCTTCTTGTAGCTCTTGCATGACATCTTGACTTGCACTTGTGTCGTTGGTTCACACTACTGCAGGGTTTCTTCGCTTCCGCGCATATAATATATGACATCGATCTATTCAATAACAAATAGTTCTCTCAAATATATTTAATGCTTCATAAGTTGATTTAAAAGTATAATCATCTATCGTCTTTCATGGTAGTTGGGTTCCTTAAAGTTGCCACAAATTCCCCATCGATGGCGAATGGAACTATAAAATCACAAAAATAAAATATAACATTACAAGGTTTCCATGAACTGAGGTTTATACAGCATTTGTATAATCAATTACTTGCGCAAAATTATTAAAATAAAGCTAGGCTTCCAACTAGAGCAGAATGAAGGTTCTATTGAAATAGTTTAAGTCAGAGATGAACTCTTGTAATAAAAAAGTTGTAATTAATCCAAGGTGCCTAATTAAAAAAATGTCATGAAAATATTTAAGTGTTTACGAAAACATTTGGTTGGACAAAGGTAATTTCAATCGTTTTATTAAAATTCATCCTATTGTATGAACAAGTATTCTGTCCATAACTTTTTCTAACATCCTTTAATTGCTGACAGCATCTAGACTTGTAGTCTAACATTCTCACCTGACAATAGTATAACTAAAATGAAGAAAATAATTGCAAGGACACAATAGAAACTAATTTACGTGAATTAAACAAGATATAATATTAACTAATTTAAGTTAAACAAATACATTTAATTAAGAGCCATACTGAATTCTGTAATGGATTTCCTTCAAATAATAATTGATACAATGAAGATAAAAATAAACATGTAAAATTTTAATTACATGATAATAAACATGTAAAGTACAAACTAATCTTGACTTTAAATTAAAATTTACAAAAATAAAATATAATATAGCAAAGTTTCCATGGACTGAGGTTTATGTCATCAATCAACAGCCTGTTTCATTTCACTGTTAAACTTCTCCCCTAATGCGTTTATCAATACCCAGCATGCATTTATCATATCATCTGCACAGTGCGGCGGTAATACCCAGAACCGCCGCACTGTGCAGATGTGTTGTAGCTTCAGCAGTATATAGTCTCCCACCAGTGACGCTTCTGCCCATCACTGGTCTGTCGCATTTAGCTAAGTAATTTCAAAAACTACTTCAGCCCCGCTCAACTAGCAGCCAGGAATCGAACCTAGGACCCCGCAGTATGCTGCGCTGTAAAAGACCGGAACCAGTGATCACACCACAGTCTTGAGGTTTGTATATTTGTACAATCAGTAACATATATTGAGAGGACGAACTGGTAGCTACATCGTCCCTGTATTATATCTCGTTAAAATTTTTTCATATTACTTTAGACTCGGTTTTTTTGTTACATAGTCAGAAGTATTTCGAAATTCCTTTTTGCTGCGATGAGCAACAACACTTCAAACATTTGTTCTGTTAATGATGGTGCAGTGACAGAATAAATGATTGATAGACACATGAGAAACTTTTCTGAGATCGTGGGTTGCTGGACGTATTGGGTGTCTTGCAACAATTCCAAAAGCCGTAATATATGTATGGATGCTATTCCGCAAAAGCATACCATGTGTGTGTGTGTGTGTGCGCGTGCGTGCGTGCGTGACCTTTACAAATATTTAGTAATATAGAAGGCCAAGTCTTCATAGTAGAAGCGTGAACCACCTGACTATAGATGGATGTAACAGTAGTTAGAAATATTTACGCATCTAATAACAATGCAGACAAAATGGCATTAAATGTATTGATTAAATTTTAGAGTACTTCATTTCATTTCCAAAGTTATTACCGTAAAACCATCCAATTACAACCGCCTACCTTAATCTGACTATTTGAGTTTCGTATCACCTTTTTAGTCATGTGCACGAATTTTAAAACTTTAAGGCCAGAAAATGTAGGAGGTCTTATACCTATCCTAGTGCCATTTTTCGTCTTTTGTTTAGTGTCGATTTGCCATTCACCATAGAATGATTACACTACACGTCTATATTGATCTGCCAGAATACTGTTTTGCATAAATAGAGTACATTTCGAAAATATGAACTGTTTACGGTAAGTATTGTGTTTGTTTTACAAATTTATTATTAAAACGGAGTTTAAAACATGAAGTTGTGGTTGGGAACAAGAATTATACGAAATTAGTGAAGTGCAAAAAACGACCGGTGATCATTTTATGGGTAATTCATACATATATATTTATTGAAAAAAAAATCTGATATTAACCTGTCTCCCTAAGTTAGTTGATTATTTGAGAAGCTTTAATTTCCTTTAACTAAAATTTACTATTTAAACAATATTATTATGCAGTATTTAGTAAATGGTATTTACATAATAGATTTATTTCAAAGTGAATTTCTTTCAATAAAAGTACAGCTATACAAATAATTTAAAAGTGGTCGGTTATTAGGTCCAACAATTCTACAAATTTTCTTAATTCCGACCGAGTGCTAGTTCTTTTAAATTAACTTATTTTCACATTACCTTGAATACGTATTTATAAGCCTTATTTCCTATTTCATGTTATCTAGTAATGGAACAACAAAAGAGATTAAATTATTCAATGTAACCTTTAAATGAAGCTGTTAAAACTGAATTAAAGTCTACGAGAAAAGCTTCAAAAGCTTACAATAAGCACACTTATTGACAGATTAAATAATAAATATACTAAGGATGTGACATTTGAGCCGCTGTAACTCAAAAAAAATTCAAAACTGTTTGGGCCGTGTTTGTTCTTACTTAACAGAGAACAGCTTATTAGATTTAGTGCCTAATCCGGGAAGAATTTTTAATAGAGCCAAGAGTGGCTTTTACTTGTCGTAAGAACAGTTTGTGTTAACGAGAAAATAACTAAATCAAGTGGATTGTAGAACTTGTAATGATGGAAAAGAATATTTGACTGTATTGATTACAGTCAGCGTTCAAGGAAGAATGCCTTCTACTACAGGTTTTGTATCCCTACAAAAGAAGGATACCTTCCTCCATTCATATTGATTACCTTAAGGATTGCGCAACAGGAAAGTCAGACGATAAACTAAGTGCAGCTTTGTACGAATATGTAACAAACATTTTACCTCTGGTTGGAAAAAATTAAAATTCCCCTTCCAGTAACATTTTTCATTGATGACGGTCATTCTTCACACATAAATTTACATAAAACAGAATTTTATAAAGAAAAAGGTATAATGTTAACTGCTTTCTATCCTAATGCTATTCATCGGCTGCAACCTCTTGACATTGGTGTGTTTCATTCATAAAAATATTTGGTGAATAATATGTTCATGACTGGCGAATAAGGAACTGTGGACAAAAGTCAAATTGTGAAGATTTGGAAGACATTCTTGAACAATCAAATACTGCAGCTGTGACTCCAGGAATTGTGTATAACTCATTTCGTGATTGCAGTCTACCTTTTGATGAAAATAACACAATGCAAAAACAATGAAAATAATGCAAAAACTGAACGGACAGGTAAATTAGAACTCAATAGACCTTTTAAATCTTGGGGAAAACTTGACCAACATGATAATATTATTACATTACACAACAACGATGAAATATTGAATTTGAAACACATCTCCGAAAATATCACCATTCATGAAAATTTTTGAATAATGACAAAATTGAAGGAGAAATTGTGCTCTATAACATAATAACATTATCAAGCGCACCGCCTCCTAAAAATCCAGTCAAACAAACACCAGTTAAAAGCAAAAATGAGAATAAAAATCAGAATATCCAACTCCTATCAAAAATGCTCTTGCTGGGTCTGAAGAAAGTATAAGGAACTGATATACATTTGGTGCCAAAAAAGAAGTTCTTCGGTTGCAACCAAGAAGAAAAAAATTAGATGCATGAAAAAGAGGGGTGAAAACAAAGAAGTGTCCCAGACAAAACTAATGAATATGACGCACATACAATTACTCAAATTAAACCAGAAAATGAAGAAAATGATACATTATGAACAAAAACAAGAAAGTGAATAAAACCAGAGAATCTTGTCAGTTATGTGTAGAGTGAATTTAGCATAGTTCATTACGAAGTAGAGGTCTTCCCAGGAAAAATATTAAAGGTAAACAACGATACTGAAAAAGTGAAAACAATAACAATGAGTTCAAATATTGGAAGTGGCCATACTGTGACAATGTGTGCGACTTGTAGTATTTGAAGATGTTATATGTAAGATTAATACTCCAACATTAACGAATGGCCGAGGAATCTAAAATATTCCAGAAATTAGTAACTTAAGAGAATTGAACAATAAAGATAATTAATGCATCTAGATCTGAATACATCCAGCGAAGAAACCTGTCTGAATTGTTAATTTATTAAATAAATGCTTACATTACTTTCTATCTTGCACAGATGTGTCAATGGATTATGGACTTTATTATAAAATACACAAAGTATAACTCTCAATTGAAATTCAAATAGGTCATTAATAGATATATCAGTGGTCGCAACAATGAAAGAGTAGGTATTGTTATTCATTTAATTTAAATACTAAGTATAAACAAAATATTCCTTGCTAAATTCAGTTATATGAGAATTAATGTTTACGAGTAACACTTCACGATTTATTATTTCATCTACCAGAGGTCTAGTACAACTTAATTTATAATGATAGACCTTTAATAGTCGGAATTTTACTTTACCTTGTTAACTTTGTAATTACATTAAATATGAAGAAATGAAATATACAAAATTCTTTCAATTTTAATTAGGTAGGATGTAGTCCTTTAAAATATTAAAGTTATATTTCTTTAAATTTTGATTAGAATAAACAAAAACAGCTTGTTTTGGTAAATAAGTTTGTATATTTAATAAATAAAATTAGATAAATATATTGATACTCACATGTATAATACAACATCATAGTTACCCATTAACAATATGGTTTGTACAAAAAATATAAAAATGTGTTAAAGTTAAGAATAAAGTTAAAAATAATATACAAAATTTAATTCTTACACAGATAATAAAAAATGGATGCAGCGAATAATTATTTCACAAATTCAATAAAAATTCAATTTCATGGATAATAGTCAGTGACTAACCTATTCCAGGCACACATTTTTTTAGTAACGAAACGATATTAAAATTGAAAATAATAAATTCATAGGCGATTTACCATTTAATCGATAAAGATGACCACGTCGATTACAAACGAAGTGATTCATTCGTGATAAGAGCAACAAGTTTTAATTGAAACTCAATACAAATTTTCCGAACTACTAATTGTTCAACTGAATATATCTCACCGTACCAACCAATTATTTAAGGTAATAGATAATTACTATTTTAATTTTATTCATTTTTCCAAGGCAATGTAAGAAAATAGCACATAATACACATAATAAAATAAATATACCGTCCACATTTTAAAAATTTCTCTTTGAAAACATTGAAATATTTTGACAAGTATTTTTTTTTTCTTTTCAAGTAAAGTGCACTTGGGAAAGTTAGAAACAACAAAGTGACATCAAAAATTCAAAGGCCTATTTTGACTTGCAAAAGTAATTTAATATTTTTTTTAATATATCTGGTATAATTTAAAATAATTGTAAAACTGTTATAGTTACAATATACTGTAAAAATGAAAGTCAAATAATAAAAGTGTAGAAGAAATATTTTTAGTTGAATGTAATGCTCATGAACGATCTTTTCTAGTCAATATACTTTTTATTTCTGTTGGATGTTAAAAAATCAATTCCAAACCTTTTAATTTTTATATGTTTTAAGATAGTAATGGTTTTGATATTAAATTCAATTTTGATAATTTTCTTATTACAACATTTTCAATCAATTACTGAATTCTTCCAACTTCATAAATTCTTTTCCAAAGGCATATAATTTTTTCCAATGCGTAAATTAAAACCAGTGCGTTTGTTTTCGTAAAAAGCACGAGTATCATTTAATGTTCGAGAATTTAATGAATAATTTCAAAATAATTGATTTTGTCAAGGTCAGATTAAAATAAATTTTAATAGAGTGTCCCTGTAACAAATCAATATTTCTACGTTAATATTTTTAAATTAAACAATTATAAAATGTTACAGGAAAAGATAAACTGTAGTCCAAGAAAAAGTGAAACATGGAAGTAGTTAAGAGGCAAAATATTTACTAAGACTTTTAATTGGATTTATTTAAAAAAAAATTTTGATGAAAAAATTCTGTAAATCGTTTAATTAAGAAAATTAATAGGTACTCAAAGGGAAAAGTTATTTCAAAATCTCTTTAGAGATGGAAAGTTATTGTAATAAATTGTAAATAATAATTTTTTTAAATATTATTTCTTACAAAACTTGCAATGCAATATTTCTCTTATGCAGTGCCCATTAGTTTTAACAACTATTGTAATTCTAGAAAAGTATAAATACTATGGCAATACAGAAACAATAGATGCGCGCCTTTTGTTGGACCTTGCGTTTGTTCGGCGATTGTTCGTAAAGTTTAAAAATGTTTTGTTATTTTGAATTTAGAACACCCGTTTAATAGTTTCAATTATTGTTTAGCTGTTTTGTCGCGAGACTTTATTAATGCAGATGAGTTATTGTGTCGTGAGATTTTATTATATGTTGTTGGTATTTTAGTGTTTTATATAGAGTGCAATATAAAGTGTTGCGTGTATTTTTTGTTTTGTTTGTGGTGCAGTGTTTGCTATCGGCGGTTCTATTGCCGAAATATTCACTCCGTTTTCATTCAGTAACGGAAATATTCAGGTGAGAGCATGCACATCTTCTCTAGAGCTAACGTCTACAACTCCTGTTTCATATATGGGAGGTATTTTCCGAGTGTAACCGATGCCAGCTATTTATCGTGTTTTGCCCGAGTAGCAGTTAACAACTCCTCTGAGCAAAAATAAACATGTTTATTTTAGAGTAAACTAATTTTGAACAAGAACACTTGTTGACAATAGTTAGAATATTTAACTGCCAGTTTCGAAGAGTCTGAAGTTTACAGTTGCCGTCATATATATAAAATATTTTTTTTAATTTCTACCTCCATTTTTGCCCCCTTTCCGGATTACAAATGATTATTTAATAAGCTTTCGTACCTAGAATTTTCTAAATTTCACGATTCTATAACCAGCAGCTGGGGCTGGGTGTTGATCTTAGATTTAATTAATGTATTCAAAATGGAGGAAGTACTAAATGAAGGGTCCACTGCAATAACGATGAATGTCCACAATTATTCAAATCTGAGTTAGAAACGGTATTCGGTAACTTGACATATGCAGTTAGTAATCTCGTTTACAAACATATCAATATCGCTTACAATTCCGAGATAAATACATTTTTAACATTGGGCTCCACGGCTAGAACGCTCAGCGTCATAGGTGTTCACGGCTATAACGATAAATGTCCATCGCCTCGTAATGGCAGCCATCTTGTAGTCGAACCGGCGGCGGCGGCGTGGCGTTTGTTTTGACAGTATTGACAGTCTTGATTGTGTCACGCGGTTGTAAGGTTGTGTTAAACGTATTTAAGTGATTTATTTCTGAAAATTATGGCCGAAAGCAACGAAACGAAAAAAAGAAAACGCACAGGCAGAATGAGTGATGTTTTGAAGAAACTTCGACTCCAGGGACATGATATTGGCGATGACTGCAAATGTGATCGTTTCAAATGTTTTGAAGTGACAAAAACAGACCAGAGGAGAAGAATAATAGGACAATTTAATAATTTTGCCAACAGGTATGATCAGGATAATTATTTATGTGGGCTTATAACTGTATTTAATGTACAACGTCGTCGTCCGCGAGTAACTGAAGAAAATGCGAAATTACACAATAAATCGTACTCTTACAAGGTTCGTATGATTGGCGATGACACTTACGAGATACCCGTGTGTAGAAAAGCTTTTTTATCCTTACACGGTATCACTGGATGAAGACTTCAGTTTCTTCAGAAATCACTAACTGACCATGGTGTTCTTCAAGAAGATAAACGGGGGAAACATGTTAAAAAGCAGCTTCCTGAACAAACACTGATTTGACGTACAAGCAGATTGATGCCCTGAAATCAGCCTAAGGTAAAAAAGGCCACTACAATTTACGCGAAAGTCAAAAAATATATTTGTCTGATGAGTTGAACTTGTCTAAGATTCACAAAATGTTTAACGAAGATCATCCAAATAACAAAATATCATACGAGACATATCGTAACTTTTTCAATAAAAATTTCAACATATCGTTTGGGTATTCCAGAATGGATACATGTTCGACTGGCGACGAATTCCAAGCAGAGAAAAAACGTCTTGAAATTAAAATTGCTTCCCTTCCTGATGGTCAAGAAAAATCGCAGATTTTGTCTCAAGTTCGAAAGCTGGAAATTGAAAACCTAGCACATAAAAAGGGAGCAGAAGTCCTTTATGATAATAAACGCAAAGTTCGTTTGAGAGCTAGGCAAGATGCCACAACAATCGCTATAGCAATAGATTTCTCAAAAAATCTCCCGACACCAAACATAACTACAAATGATGGATATTATAAGAGGCAGCTTAGTTATTATATGTTTAATATTCATGTGCTTGCTGATTCCTCATCTTACTTTTTCATATACGATGAGAGTATTGAAAAAAAAGTATCAGATGATGTGGCCTCACATCTCTTCCATTTCATATATAATAAAATGGATATACAGGGCAAAACTATTAAAATTTTCTGTGACTCATGTGGTGGTCAAAACAAAAATTACACCATCTTCAGAATGCTACACTACATAGTGCACTCTTGCGATCGTTTAGAATCTGTCACAGTTATATTCCCGATCAGAGGTCACTCGTACTTTGAATGCAACGGAACATGGCCTTCATAAATCAAAAAGCTAGGATTGAACTCCCTGAAGAATGGGCCGAACACGTACGTGAAGCTCGACAGAAACCGAAACCTTTTGATGTCATCGAGTGTTCACAAGATGCATTCAAGGGCTGGACTGAATTTCTAAAACCGTTTTACAAAAAAACCTGTCCTTTCTCCATAAGACCAGTGCGTGAATTCCGAATCCACAAAGAACATCCACGGCTCGTGTTTCATAGAAACTTTAATAATTGTCCATGGGAATCAAGTGTGGTTAACACACCGGCTTCTTTTAAATCTATGAAGGCAGGTAATGATAAGGGAGAATTTAAAATACCTATATCAAAAACAAAATATAACGACCTGCAGTTCCTGAAAAAATTCTGTAGGCCTGAAACGAATCGGTATTATGACGAACTTCCTCATGCCACAAATATTAAAGAATCAGAAGTATAATAAACCAGGCATTCGGACAACTATCGTTATTGATTTTGAGCTAAGTATGGACATCTATCATTTTTGTCCTGACATTTCAAGACTTACATAAGGTTTTATATTTTTTTATTGGTTTATAATACTTGAAAAATGATTATTATCTAAAGAAATACTACTAGGATACATTGTCTTTAACATAAATAAAAATAATATTTATAAGTTCAATTCTGACTTTTATTACTCCAATTATAAACTAAAATCCCAATTGTCTCAAAACAAATCACAAAGGACATTCATCGTTATTGCAGTGGACCCTTCAAATGTATTGCATTGATACGTACCACGACTGTAATATTTACAAAAAAATTGTTGGTCAATCGCATATGAGCAGTATTAATAACTGTTAAGTACATTGTTTATTATACATTTTCTTTTAAATAAAAAGCAAAATAATAACAAATCACCGTTTTGTAAAGTGCGGTTCTTCAAATAGACCGATATAATCAGGATCGGATCACAAAAATATTGCCCAACCAGTCACATTTCATGTAGTTTTTTACGTTATTTAGTTTTATCACTGAAAACTTAAAATTCTAATACTAAAATAATTGTTCCTTGTTTTTGTGAAAATATAAATTTTTCCAATAATTGTTATTTATAATGTTAATAAAAAAACTTGAAACTTTACAGCGTTTTAACTTATTTTTAGGGTATATGTTCTTGTCACTATACTTCATATTAAGTAGCCGCATGCAGCTGAAGCTACCGTACGGAAGGGAAACGGTGGTATCCACAAATTAGACAATATTTAATGAACGCACGGTACTCTAATAAAATTATTTTCAACATAAACATTCCTTATATACTATAGATAAACATTCATATTTCTTTTTTTTTTATATATTCTTATATTATTTTATTGTTAAGTAGACATCTGAGAATAGCAAAAAAGTTATTTGATTAAGGAACAGGCCAATTATAATGTATATCTGAGCTCATTTATACCGCATAGGTACTTCCTTTGTAACATTGGCGGTTTCTCGTTTATAACAATTACCATCATTTTTTAAAAATTATTTCACTATTATTTTATTGTTAAATACATATCTAAGAATAGAAAAAAAGTTACTTTATTAGGGAACACGCCAATTATAATGTATTTCTGAGCTCATTTATGCCGCATAGGTGTTTCCTTTGAAACATTGGCGGTTTCTCGTTTATAACAATTACCATCATTTTTTTAAAATTATTTCACTATTATTTTATTGTTAAATAGATATATAAGAATAGAAAAAAAGTTACTTGATTAGGGAACACGCGAATTATAATGTATTTCTGAGCTCATTTATACCGCATAGGTGCTTCCTTTGTAACATAGGCGGTTTCTCGTTTATAACAATTACCATCATTTTTTTAAAATTATTTCATTATTATTTTATTGTTAAATAGATATCTAGGAATAGAAAAAAAGTTACTTGATTAGGGAACACGCCAATTATAATGTATTTCTGAGCTCATTTATACCGCATAAGTGTTTCCTTTGAAACATTGGCGGTTTCTCGTTTATAACAATTACCATCATTTTTTTAAAATTATTTCACTATTATTTTATTGTTAAATAGATATATAAGAATAGAAAAAAAGTTACTTGGTTAGGGAACACGCCAATTATAATGTATTTCTGAGCTCATTTATACCGCATAAGTGTTTTCTTTGAAACATTGGTGGTTTCTCGTTTATAACAATTACCATCATTTTTTTAAAATTATTTCACTATTATTTTATTGTCAAATAGATATATAAGAATAGAAAAAAAGTTACTTGATTAGGGAACACGCCAATTATAATGTATTTCTGAGCTCATTTATACCGCATAAGTGTTTCCTTTGGAACATTGGCGGTTTCTCGTTTATAACAATTACCATCTTTTTTTTTAAATTATTTCACTATTATTTTATTGTTAAATACATATCTAAGAATAGAAAAAAAATTGCTAGATTGGGGAACACGCCAATTATAATGTATTTTTGAGCTCATTTAAACCGCATAAGAGCATCTTTGTAGCATTGGCGGTTTACTTTTTATTACAATTGTCATCATTTTTTTTAAATTGTATGTCTGTTATTTTATTATTGACTATGTATTAATGTAAAAAATGTAAAAAATTAAATTTATTGATAACTAAAAATCAGTCTTTCCAAAACCGACGGCGCTTTCACAACTGTTGGTTATTACACAATAGTGAGTTTGAATTTATATTATGATTTTATTTTTATTGCTTTAGCTATTAATTAAATTTATTTTGATACAAGATTACTTTGTTATTTTTCTTTTTTGTTGCCGAAAATATACAAAATAATTGGGGAAACCGAAAATATACAAAAAAATCTTTGAAATTGTTTCTATCCAGTTGGAGTGCATTTCTTTCTGGCCGCTTACTAGAAGTTCACCTTTCGCGCATAAATCTAATTACCCATCACAATTAATGGCCTGGCCTTTACAACCGGATAAGAAGGGTGAATGTGGCTCCGCATGGATCGTGGTCATTTTGGACACATCAACCTACACTAATATAAAGATGATTTTCTTAGAATATAATATTAGCCGGCTATATTTTAGCGCTCGACTATAACAGCTAATTATGGAAAATTTACGAACGATTTGTATCTGTTGAACGACTGGTTTTAATAAAATAAATATGCATTAAAAGTATGACTGAGACATGTCTATGCAAGAATCAACAAAGATAAAGAATGATAATTATGTAGAAAAAACCACTTTATCGGCTTTGTGCAATTATAAAATATTTCTTTAGAATTTCTGGTGCTGTTAACATGTGTCTTTTATGAATTTTTGATAATATATACTTACTTGACATAAAAAATAATAAACCTTCATTACTTTTTTTTACATATCTACTGTATTAGTACAAGTACGAATTATTTTTCTATGTAACTCTTTACGATAAATAATTTTTAATATTTATTTACTACATACAATGGAAGAGAAAATAAAGGGTTCATCCAATTTTTTGAAATTGTTTATTGATTTTCAAAAGATAATCACAAAAAAGCCTTCTACAGCTTGAATTTTCATTTTTTGAATCTATCGACGAATTATTTTTATTTTGCAGGAAACCCCCTACTTTTTAAAATGGGGGCTTAAAGAAAACTTTTAAACATTTTCTAATGACAACAAACGGTCCTACGAACCGAAGTAAATTTCATGACAAATTCTAATAAATGCATTTTGTAGGTCGCACTTTCTCTTTAGTAAAAGCATTCCTCATTTACATGAATAACAATTATTTGTTTCATTTAAATCGTTCCAGCCGTTCAGCGAGTCATATGTTTAAAATTGATATTTTTACCTTGTACAGAAAACGGCATTGAGGGCTAATGTTCTATGAAAATTGTCTGTATATTAATGTAATTGTCATGTCTATAATGACCGTGACCCGTGCAGGATGGTGGGAGGGGATACATTCGCCTTTCTTATCCGGCTTCAACCTTGAAGGGTTTTTTCCTTCAATGTCAAAACGTAAATAAAAAAGATGTTTCGAATTATTCAGGTCGCTCACAAGTGAATTTCTTTGCGTTGAATTTCCTTCTTTATGCAGGTTTTCTTCTGTAAACACGACACTTAAACTAGACTATAAAATATTTTTAGCGGGTGGTGATTATTTTGTTAGTTACGCGGCGAACATTCGACAACAGCTTTGAATCACCATTATTTAATAAAACTTAAATAAGTTTATTTCCGAAATCTAATAATTATATAAGAAAATATTTATACTGTATACATACGTAACTTATATAGGTTATATTTTATATTTAAAAGAAATTCAGACAAGTCAGATGAACAAAGACCGATTTTTAGTTAGCAATAAATTTATGTAATTTTTTTCGTGATCGTGCGAACAATTTAAAAGTATAACTGTTACATAAAAGAAAGATATATTATGAAATAATATCAAAAATTTGGATAGAAATAGTCATTTAAGTTGTACAGAAAATTATTACGAAGTAATCTTTAATTTAATACTTAATTTTTGAGTAATTATTAAAATATTTTTTTAAAACGAACTAGTGTATAAAATACGAGAAATACAACAATATTTCACAGAAAAAATACACTGCATGTATATACAATTACATCACTATGAATCTGGGCGTCACACCGATATCCAAAGATTGTCGTGCCTAATGCTAGGGCCTTTTGCTGATATCACTGAAAAATAGTATTACAGAATAGAGATGTGTAACTCACGAGTGAGAGATATAAAATATATAGCTCACATGTTACGATCATATCTATCACTCGCTCACTTGAAATCAAAATGTATCAGTAAATCACTAACTCAGGAGTGATCGGCGTCTGTTTCGTTTCACCGACTCAATCATTTCACTCACTCGTCGCGTCATGAAGACAGATGTAAAAGGATCAAAATGTTTAGTCAAATATGCAACTGGACCTATGTGGACGGACGTAGCTACTCGCGATCGAATGTGAGAGCTGTGATAAAGTATACTTTAGTTCGCTCAAAATATTTGCGTAAACAAACACTTTTTTGTTTCAAAATTGTATAAATACGCCAATTTATTTAATTAGAATTTATGTATGAATTTTAATGTAGAATTTATTTTTATTTTCAAACAATAGTGCGTAATGTTTAGTCATTACTATTTATCACCATGTTGTATAATCATTGTTCAACGGTTCAACGTATGCTTAAGAAATAATTTCCTTAATAACTCTGAGTGCTGAGATACTGATATCCTGAGCTAGAGATGTAAATGAATAATATATATATCTTTCCAATCAAATGATATATATCACTCTTTTCTTTTACTGATACATTTTGCGCACCTCTATTACAGAACATATCATATTTATTACAGAAAATATTCGCAAAACATATTCATCGTAAATCAATCCATTACATCGTATCTCACCATTAACAATGTTTGTTTAGCCATGGCCAGGGGCTTATTAAATGACATTGCTCCAAGTAGAAATCTTTTGACATCTTTTAATTTAAAAATGTGTTGTTTTTTTCGCCACATATTTCTTTTGTGTCCAAATCATTTTGCTGTATAGGTACTGTCCTAAAAACAACATTCGCCACTTTAATTACATTCATACTTAAAAATATTACACATTTAACACAACGAATTTAACATTATAAAACACATAGTAATATAATAAACTTAATATAATTTTATGAAACGCCAAAAATTTACAGAGCAATATTAGTAAATAACAAGTCAGTTCGCCGTTAAGTTGCGCAGAGATGAGGGGTATTTATTGTCACCGGTAAAAATACTCGATATCTCAGATCAAAATACTTACTTGGTATAAAAAAAAGGGAAAATTCTTGGTATCGTAAATACTAGTAATCGTAATATGTACTTATAGTTATGGCCGACCGAACGTGTATCGTAAATACTTATACGTATGGCCGAACAGACGTTCGTACAATAGTTATTTTTTAGTTGGTCTGCGGCAAAACCCTAGACCTCTTTGTCTAGCTAGCTATAGCTATTTCATTCACGCAAATATCGTACTCAGGTTTACTCGCTCTTTCATGTATAAAACGTATATGAAATAAGGGACAAACTGAATATTTAAATACTCGTAAGTCGTAATACTTTTAACGTATGTAATACGAGTATGTTAATCATATTCGTATACTCATTTTACTCATCATCTGCTTCACACATAGCAAAGGGCGGACAAGTATTTACTCATACGACATGTACGAGTATTTTAAAATAAAGATTTTAAGTACGATGCTCTTTTCGTCTAATGATTCACTGTTTTTTTATTGGCACAGTTGAGCATTATTAATTTGAAATCTAAATATTGTTAATAAATAGTGTTATATAAAAACTAACTATTAATTAGGTTAAATTTTAATTTTGTCATTATATCCACGAGAAAGTCCAATGCGGTATGAAAGTATTTTACAAACTTGGGTAATTATTTTTCTTCTTGCAAAATTTAAAAAACTAAATTGTCATTCAAAGCAGCTACATCTAATTTAAGGAAAGTTTGAATACAAAACATACTGTAACAATAATAAATAAGGAACAAGTTGTTTATTCCGAATATCTTATTACATTATTTTAAAAAAATTGGATAAAATAAACAGCAAAAAGAACAAAAAAGGTTTTTTTTTAATAAAGTATCGCCCAAGTCTAGCGGCAAGCAAGCAAGCGTTGTATACACGTGGTATACATAAGTATACGTAGCCATACGTGGGCATACAGTAAACAAAAAAATATAATTGAATAAAAAAAAAAAACATACGAACCCGCATTGGTTGGCCTTAAAACAAAAACTAGTATTTAATTTAGTTTTACCAGACATACATATCCGAAAGGAGAATAAAAGTTTATTGCCGCGCAAAATTCATAAGTGCAGATCGGCATCTTCATCCAATAAACTGATGATTTTTTGAAGGTCAAATGAAAGTACGGTTTAACCATAAAAATGTGTATATTAATTAATAATAGTACTCTTTCTAATATCTATTCAAATATTTTTCAGATTATTCGAGTAGTACAAAAATAAATATAGGCATGTCAATTTGTAATAAATATTTAATTATTTGTTTGATTTTGAAATGAGGTAAACATTACATTTTCCGCAGCCATTGACACACGTATATTACTTTTTAAACTAGATGTACGAAACTGCAAAGGTAGATATATGTTTTCTTTTCAGAATAATATTTTAATCATTATATTATTTATACTATGCCGCTCATAATGCGCTTTATTTTTTTAAGACTATTAAAATGCGTCATAACGAATCACTGCGAATGCTCTATAATATATATAAATACAATCAAGGCTGCATTTCCGGGTATTAGCGTAGGGTAATTCAGTATGATATGGCCTGTTCGATAAAACGACCGACCGAAAAATTTTACTGTCTGCTCTATATGTCGTGAGCTAAGATTGGTGAGCGATTGCTGTTCTAACGTATACGTCGCTGTATACATTTTTTTATTGAAAAAAAAATTAAAAAGTATGCGTTTTTAAACTTCAGAGTTTCAGTTTACCTCAGATTTTTTAGTACGTTGATATTTTATGTGGTAGTGTTAATATTTTTAAAATTTATTTTGTTTTTACTGTTTTTTCGTTCAATACAATAACCTGTCGATAACATAACCTAAAATCGAATAACAAATTCATAAGTGGCGCTAAGTTTAGATTCCAGATTATGCTTACATATCTGATAATCTTAAAAATGACAAGAGTTATTAAAGAGATTTCTGATCTGATCTGATATTTGAGATCTGAACGGGTTCAAGAAGAACTACCACCTACAGTGTCTTTAACATAAAGATCTAATGAGGATGCTCACAAAAAGACACGCCTTACTGACACGTACCTAGTTGTAGAACTGCTTACTAGCATTCGGAAACTGTCCAAGCAAGTAGCAAAGGTACCCGCATCCCTGGATTATATTAGTGAAAACAAGGAAAGAGAAAGTAAAAACAATAATATTATGAAGAAAAATCTTAATATTTAAAAGAAAAAATGAAATTACATTGAAGTTCTGAGGAAGAAGAAACGATAGAATTAGCCGGTGAAAATTCTGGTCCCGAAGATAATATACATGATGCGTGGAATGCGGTGAAAATGACTACGAAACTGAAAAAAATAGAAGATTAGCTGCAATGAATTGTTCGGAAATTATGGCCGCATGTAAACTGCACTCCGTTCGACAACTCTTGCAATCCTTGTGGCAAGAAAATGAAGAAACAAGAAACGGAAAAGAAAAACTTCACGTACGGCAAACCTTTGAGGATGCATTTATCAAGAAACGGGAGATCGATGGCTCCGGATCATTCGAAATTCACTGCGCTGTAGCTGGAATGATCGCATTATTTAATTATACTATGTGCATAGGAGGACACTGGATTTAATATAACGATTTAATTAATTATACCGAAATACCAAATGTCCGGAAGAAAATACACGAGTGAAATCATTTTGCCGCACTTTATGAAATAGTAAAGATTATTAAATCAAACTTTTTAAGGTTTAGCCTTAACAAGTTTGATGCAGTGTCAATAACCGCTGACACGTCGACTTGTGTGCATTAACAAGTTTGATGCAGTATAAATAACCGCTGACACGTCGACTTGTGCGCATTAACAAGTTTGATGCAGTGTCAATAACCGCTGACAATTTCAATTACGATATGGCAGGAAAACGCTTTCACTTTCTTTGATTCCGAAACTGTATTCTTGCAACGAGGAAAAAGTAAACAATAAGTTGTTACAATCCAAAGCAATTCGTTTGGCTACAGGTGATTGGACGTCGGTTAACAATCCAGGCTATATAGCTATAACAACTCACTTTATTGATACGAATATGCTAATCATAAATAGATTAAAATCAAGCAGCAACTTTCCAATAGTATATCAGACATAACACTAAAAACTTCATGTAATTGGAAAATGTTACAATTTAAAGTAATTAAGTGAAAACGATTATTCCAATAAATGAATTACTGGAAAATAATTATATATTGAACAATAGTTTCTATATACAGACGGATACACCATTATACTGTACTGTGTATATACACAGTCTGCAGTACCGCACTCCTACGTTACGAAGAATGAATGTGTATATAAGTTATCTTAATAAAAACTATGTATATATTAGTTCAATTGTTGATCTGTTATACTGGCCTACAATGAATGTATTCATTTATAAACCATCGCGTCCGCTGACATTAAATAGTCTGTAGTACCTATTCAATATTTATTTACATACAGCGTCCAATTTATCGATGCAAATGCGGCCGCCTCGCGGCTGGCGCGATACGCGGTACGACCGTCTAATGAAATGTTCCCTAAGATAAAATGAGCCGTGACCCGAATCGAAACCAAAATATCAATCGCGACCCTGTGTGTCGGTAGTTCGATAGTGTGTAACATATGACTCGAGCGAAGCTATCGATCTAATGAAACAATCGCGAATGAAATCGCGTCATTGGTATTGACGAAAAAGATCGAATCATTCGCAAATTCGTAATTCGATCATTCGTTCATTTTAAAAGAGAGAGTCCCGCTGATTCTTTCGTTCGTGATTGACACATCTCTAGCTCTAACTGACGCAATAATAAATAAAATTGACGCAATAATAATAAAACAGACACGCTAGCCATGAAACGTTGCAGAAGTTAGAGGATCAAGTACGGGAAATGGTTAGCATGAAACTGGGCAAAAAATTAGGAACTACGGATTGATGTTATCTAAAAACTATCATATGATAGCCGGTTAACCTGATGGTATTTGTCAAGATAGCATTGTTTTCATAGTTTTAATCCGGTTTTCATAGTTTTAATCTAGTTGGAACAAGCTTCGAGCAAATTTTAAGACCAGTATTAGGTTTTTTAGATTTGCGAATATTTTGTGGTAGACAATGGGAACTTGTAATTTGATTCATTAAAAATAAAACAGGAATAATGAAGACTGGGAACAGCAAATTGGCTAAAATTGATGCGAAGCGGTATAAAAATCATTTAAGTTTCTGATGTGGCACATTAAACTCGGTAGAAATAATAAGTTTGAATCGGCATATTTATTTCAGGAAGGTGACAGAATGCTTTGGCAGACAATACACCTTTAGATATTACAGGTAAAGCTTTTAATTATTTCACCCATTTTCTGAACAAATAGCGGTAGCCAAAGTCGGTAAGTCTACTAGTAAGAGAAAAAGGACGTATTTCTTAATAGAAAAAGGATGTATTTGTAATTCTTAATAAATGGAAATTAAGTTCTCGAGAAAAATTTTTTAATTCCATGTGTAGTAGGGGGTATCGTTTGAAAGGGCTAATAAGAAGAGCTTCAGAAATATTTTTTTCGTAATTGAGGTATTTTGAAAAATATGCAAAAAATATGAAACTTGTTTCTGAAACTACTTCACCTAAAATTAGGAAAGAGATAGGGTATTTTAGAAGCCCACAAAATAGGTTCTTGGTAAATTATAGCAATTATCCTAGACCTTATAATTCATCAAATATGCGCCATGTTTTACTCCTGTTAAAGATATAGTAGAAAGCGTCAAAGGAATACCGCTTGTTGGGTAGATGGCTGAGGGGGTATTAACCGCAAAACATTTCAATTTTAAGTGTCCAGGTTCGATGCGTCACGTTTAGTCACCATGTGTGTTTTTTATATTATCATTTGAAATTGTTGTAATATCTTTAGATATTTTCATTTGACAATATATCTACTAATTGACTTTAAAATTATCTTTAACCTAGTGGTAATTTCATGACATTTTTTTTTTTAAAAACATGTTGAGAATTGCATGGGCAGTCATCCCTGGCATTCGACACCAAGGGTAGGTTTCGACGTTCCTTCATTTGGTCGACATCTTAAAATGATGGATGGCGTTCTCAGCTTTGCTTTGTTTTACAAAAATTTGGTAAAGCATTTTTTTGTGGAATATCAAATAATCCAAACTAAATTCTCACGTAAACGTCACGTGTCATTAAAATTTTACGAGTCGGATAAGACAAAATAATTTATTAAAACTTTAGTTCTTTACTTTCAATTTCGTAAAAAAAAAGCGTTAGCACTTTATTGTGGAGCGTTGGAAGACACATCTTTTGCCTGCTTAAAGCTGTCTCTACTTTGATGGACTTTACAATGCTCCGAGGAGGGCAAAATAAAGGGCATTTTAATAGTAGTCAGTAAAATGATATCACATTAAAACTTTGGATGGAAAATATTTACCATTTGGTTTTGGTAGAAATCTCTCTGGAAAACCTTTAAAGGAAAGCTATTTCACCACACTTCATTTAATTTAAAAAACGCAATAAGAAATGAAGAATTGTTTTTTTTTTACAAACTGTTAAAATGCTGTTATATTATGGAAAAAAAACATAATTTTCATTGAACATTTTTATATTCATTTTTAGATATAACAGTTACCCGACAACTACCTTAAACAGCACCTGAGGCGAGAGTCTCTCAGTCAGCGATGCTAAACGCCAAACATTTTTGTAAACGCTTAACAATATTAGGCTTCTACTTCCAAGAAAAATTTTATGTACTTTTGATTCTTATCTTAATAGTCCAAGAACCCGCAACGGCCAGACCATTGACTTTCGAGGAATGGTGTATAAAATAGGATCTCAATTTCGTTTAAGTATAAAGGTCAGTTTTTTTATATTTCCTTCAGAATAATATTAGAAATCATGTCATCCATTGTCAGACACCTACACCCCCCTGCAGAGTTAACCCCCCACCCCCTTCCCCCAGTACAGTTGCAAGTCCCCGGCCAGACACCCCTAAACTTTAATAAATTATATTTATATTTACGTCATAGTATAAAAGCTGAATTTTATGTATGTTATTTTGTGAACTATCAAAAGATGTTAAGTCTGTAGCTAGACAGTTTTTATGGTTTTTACATACATTGAAAGTCTGCTGTCGGTGCGAGCATGAGGCAGCGCTATTCAAGCGGGTGCGAGTGAGATAGTGCGTTCGGTCTATTGCGCTTTTTTTCGGTGCACCATCTATCGATTATACGGTATTATGTGTTGAACGGTGTTTTCGTATTTATCGAAAAATTTCATCGCATCAAATTATTTATTACTAAAAAATAAATTTTCATAAATTTATTTAGTAAAATTTGCATGTCCCTAAATCAATAAAAAAAACTGATGAGTTAATCCATAATGTTTGACGTTTTTGTTAACTTTATTTAAAAATTTAATTGTTACAAGAGGGAACAGCAGTTTTAGTAGTAAGAAGTCCAATGAAAAGGTTTTATTATGTTTACAGCCATAAATAGCCTAAAGAAAGTAAAAATTATCAGTTTATTATAATAAAGTAACAAAGTATTATTGAATAAGAAATTTCTCAATGACTGTCATTATACTCCTCGTTGTCGTCGATATCTTCATTGTTTTCGTCGCTTTGACTCCAGTCCGTGACTTGATCAATGTCAATATCGCCTTCTCCATCAGTTTCTGTAAAAAATTAGCCAAGTTGATACAATTATGAATAATTACAAAATTATGTATAATAATTTGACATAATATTTACCCTTTCGTCTCAGAATACCAGATTATCATAATACCGGGTTCTCAATATAACAGATTTTGTACAGTCTAACTCAAAATTTGGTTCAATCTTTCGTAAGAGAAATAAAACGTCTGTCACTGTAAAATTGTAAATACCGTTAAATTAAGATTTTGATTTTGAGATTGTAAACTGTCGACAAATTGTGATTCGTAACATATGGCCTAGGTAAGCGAGAAACGAAGCAACGAGCTTGTTAGTTACACTGTAGATAAAACGAGGCAGGTGTAACTAACAAGCTGGTCGCTTTTCACCTCGCTTACTTATATATAATGTGTTAAATTGTAAGCAGTATGTTTGGTGACATAACACTTCTCGCATTTGCTTGACTATACTTCTGGTATATTGTGAATATGGTATTCTGAGAATCAGGTATTTTGAGAATCTGGTATTCTGAGACAAAAGGATATTTACATAACTGATAGAGTTTTCAGAGAATCACTGACATATTTAGGTAGCTGATCCCCTTCAAACCATTTAAAATGGTATCGGTCATTTTGCTCTACCCATCCATTATTGTCTGGTTGATAAATGGTTTTATTTTTTAGATGAGCATTGTTCCAAATAGTAAATATAAAGTTTGCTTGCAGAAATTGTTGTAATAGCTCGCCTTTACAGGGTGGTAGATTGCTAATGTCAAAATTTCGCAATTTCTTTCGGTCAAAAGCTTCGTTCACATCAGAGATGCTGCACGAGTCGATGAACATTTGAAGTCGAGCAGCATCAACATATAAATCTTTGAATAATATTAAAGACGTTTTATTGTTCATCAGTATTTTCTATTAATTCACTGTTACCAAACTTCATGGTATTTTTGAAATATTTTGTAAGGTTTTAATTTTTCCTTTTCTAAAGAATGCAGGATTATAATCACATCCTGTGATTGCATGAAATCCAGGTAAGCTTTGACAAATAGATTCTCCCAACTCTGCGTGTATTTTAGTTAGGTCCACATATATTAAGTTATTTCCCGAACCTATGAGCATCCAAACAACCAAATCATTTTGTAGGTGGAGCATATGACCAAGCATTATAGCAGCAATATCAGTATCAACACTTCTGAGTACTATATTTGCTTGATAGTTGGTGTTACACGCACAGTATACTATCTTAGTATCTGCTTCCTCATGTTCTGGACATCAATACTTGTCACAACATTGTTGGAATCATTAACAGTGAGAGAAAGGCATTTTCTGCAATTTACATGTATAATTTGGCTACCAATAAATGGCACCATATCATCAGTAGCCCAATGTTATATGAAGAAATCAACAAGGGCTTCTTTGAAATTTGAATTTTTCAATTCTTTCGCAAAATCACTTGGTCGGCCTTGCTCAGGCCCAGTTATGGTATACTTAGTTGTGCAGATTCTAATTGTTGGAAATGCTCTCAATCTTTGATCGATAGAGTGAAATACAGATCAAAGATCACCTCAATTCTCGGCGCTTGTAATTGAGTTACCACTTGCAACATTTCTTTGAAATATTTCCAAATTTTTTTTGAAACATTTTTCATCATATGCAATACGAAAAAACCTTCAATTAATAGAATATCTATATGACGTAGTTGCTCATGCTGGACCTCTTTCTCTAAGCATATCCAAATGGCTCACTGACAATGCCACTGAGGTAATTGGGTAAGACAAAATCTTTGAAATGTCTACGTTAAAATCCATCGAAATTCCCAGCATACGTCTAAATAAATCTCTTTGGATATTAATTTCCTGAATTTTACCACCTTCTCGAACTTTCTTCTTCTTCTCATAATCTTTGGAAAAATTGACAATTGATGTTTTCTTTATAGCTTTTTCAAATCTGTTAATATCTGATAGACATTCAGAAACGGATGTTTTACGATGATAATCTCCATTTTCTTCAATATTTAGAAGGAATGCTTTTACCGGTGGTGATGCCGATTTTCCAGATGAAATGTTAATTAGTTGGTCTTTCAACACTCTTAAACTAAATGGATTAATAAATTGATCGAAGGTGGCAATAAATTATTTTAATTGTTTGGTATTTTTCAGGATATTATGGATATTCAAGTCTGCCGAAACATCTTGACGAGTTTGTAGTCCTAGCTCCAGATAAACTTGATATATTATTGTAGACCTAGCGTGGTTTTGAACCCACCATTGACGTGCCGAAATTGAATTTGTGAAGTGTATATAATACCTCTGAGCCTTCTAGCCGCGTCTGCATTCATAGTTTCCTCTAACACCAGGTCAATAGGTTGTTTTGAAAACGGTTTGGTGGTCCTTTTAATACCAAAGCATCCTTGTTTAAATCCTTCATATAAATCAGGATAAGTTTCTGCAACTTTCAGTAAATTATCATAATATTTTACGGTCCACCGTGCATTGTTTTGTTGTTTACACATAAAAAATATATTTGTAATTTTAGGTAATAGTGATATAAAAAGTTCGAAATTTCCAGTACGAATGTTGCTTGATAGGTTCAAGTAATGATGTATAAGATTGATGTAAATCAAGTAAAATTATGAAGGTTTACCAACTCGCCATTGAGAAATTGTTGCTTGTAAATACCTTAATTATTCATCAATTCATCTGTTAATGTTGTATTATCATTTTCTAGAAATGATTTGAAATGTAGTATTTCCAATTCTAATGCTACCAAAGGATGTAATCTCTTGCAGCGGTTGAAATGT